>JAILYF010000015.1:3000000-3451990 GCA_025491095.1 Brachionus asplanchnoidis
TAAAACCATTCAAGGTTTGAATTTTACAATCTTAATCAAATTTTATTTAAAAATTAATTATTTTCGAAAATTGGCTTGTTTCCATTGTAAGCAATAAACTTTTTTTTTAGAGCTTAATCTTAGATGTAAGTGTACGATGGTACTTGTGAGAACAGATTATGCTGAGTCCTTAACTAGACTGCCTGCTACACCACCAATCATTAAAGGCTGGCATACAGAAGAAGGTGAACACAACCTACGTGATCAACTTGCTCTTCGCATTGTAGGTTTAATCGCCACCCGCAAAGCTACCTTCTACCGCGAGAAGTATACGAGGAGTAAAGCTGGCATGTGGGAACATGCAAATAAGTTGCGCAAGCCACCAACCACTCTCCCACCTGATCCTGAGTATGGCATACGACTAAACGAGCAGTTCTCGGATACTGTTTGGCAAGGAGTGACTCAAGCTAACATATCTCGCTTTATTCGTCGCGATGCCTTGCCACATCTCATATTTTGTTTAAATAATTTATATTAATAAATTAAAATTTATGGTCCAAATTAAATTATCTCATAAAATTTATTTATCCCGAATAAAAGTTTTTTTTTTTCAATTTACCAAAAAAATTTTAATAACTTTAATGGTCTTACAAAAGCGAGTGCAAAAGTTTTTTTAACTTTTTATCTGCATTAGACACTCTTTGTTGTTTGGTAAAAACAAATTTTTTTATTTACTTTTATTTTTAGGCAAATTTAAAGAAAACATTTTTATTCGGGTAAAATAATTTTAAGAAAATTTAATGTGAACCATAAATTTTAATTTATTAATATAAATTATTTAAACAAAAAATGAGATGATCAAAAAAAATAGGCTGGACGGGTCAGCCGCGCTAGCCGAAGTTTGGTCGCGGCTTTTTTTGCCTTGCGTTTTTATTAAAACCGCTGTAATTGAAAAAAAAAACGCTAACTTAAATCATTTATTAATTTAAAAATTAAACATTTTATCAAATGTTAAAAATAAAGAAACTAAATTTTCTAATAATAGAATTCTGTTTTATTTTTCTAAAAATTTCATGCATATTCCTTTTTAAAAATTATTTAGTAAAACTAAATTTAAAAAAATGAGTAAAAAATGAAAAGAAATAAAAGAGTATCACTCTAATTTAATCAATGAATAAACAGTTATAAAATGATTTAATTTGAAAGTGATAAATAATTCTTATTTTTGATTTTGATAAATTTAATGTTCTCAATAAATGCATAAAGATGGCAAAGTTAAATAAAGCTAAATGACTATTAAGCACTTATACATGTAAAATTTTTAAAATTTCGCGAACACATGGTAGCACTGCGCAGTTAAGACCAAATTGATCCAAATCGGTTTTAGCTTTATAGACATTGGTTTAAAGAAGAAGCGTGAAAGGAAACCAAAGGAAAAAGGCTTTTTTGTTAAACAATTCTATTTTTGAATTAAATTGATTTTACATTTTTTTTTTTTTTTTTTTAAAACCCATTATGCTTGCATTCAACACAAATCTGTCATGTGACTTAACAAAAAAATTTTAGTAAAAAAGAAAAAGTTAAAATAATTTTGTCGAACATTTATTAGATTCTGTTTTTCAAAAATTTTGTTTTTTCATTTTATCAAAATCTATTTATCACGGGGGCTGACTGAACTGCCCGGGGTCTTCCACAAATCATTATTTTAGTAAAAATAAATAAAAAATTTGAAAATGAAAATTTTCCATTAATTACTGATATTTACTGAAAATACAGTTAATTAAACATCTTATTTAATATTTAGAATTTAAAAGATTTTTGGGGTAAAATTTCCAAAATTGTCTGATCCCTCTAAAATTATAATTTTATTTTAATTTTTTTAAATTTCAAAAGTTAAAAAACAATTCCTTTTTCAAAAATAAAATTAGAAATAAAATTAAATTTAAAGAAAATGAACAAACAACAAGAAGAAATATTACAGTATTACTCAAATTTAATAAATGATATTGATGTTGAATGTGAGAAGGCAATTTTGTTCTTCAAAACAGAAGGTGCCGTAAATGAGATTGAAACTAATCGTCAAAAAATTATTTCAAAAATCAAACAAATCGAAATGATCAAATTAGAAAATGTCAAAGATTCAGAGACACTTTATGATGGTTCATTTGCTTTTTTTATTTCAAACGATCGCGGTTATAGATTATTCTGTGATTATCATGATTCAAAATATGCATCAAAAGAGAAACTAGACTTGAAAAAAAAAGCTTTTAATTCAAGAACAATGAGCCAAAAACGAGGCGAAAAATTCGAATTTGTAAAGCATTTAGGACAATTGGTAGTTGCTAGTTCTTTGAGACAGGATAACGTCAAAAAACTAATGTGAGTGTAAAAAAATTAATTTTTAAAATTGCCAAATTTAAGCTCATTATCGAATTTTAATGATCAAGATCAAAAAAATTATAAAAAAAATTGATTTTATTAACTCTAATTATTAAATGCAGAGAAATTGTTTGTTGCAGAGAGATTTTGTTTCTTTTAGATTTAACAAAGTATGTTAAAACTAAAAATTTAACTCTTATTTTGACCAATTTAAACTTACACTTTAATTTAAACAATTTAAACAATTGAAAAATTTAAACAGAATTTCTTTTTTCAGTACTTTTCTATGTGTTATGTGCAAGGAGCTACCATAGGTGACCTCCTAGTGGGTCATCTCCGCAAGCTAGTTTTGCTGAAGCTTATATATATTATTAGTATTATTATTTAAAAAAAAAAACAAAAAACAAAGCATCTTTAAGATATAAATGGATTATTGATTTGACTTACTAAAAGTAAAATAAAATAAAAATTTTATTTTAAGGAAAAAAAATGCATTAAACTATTTTGCTGTTTTTTTTCTATAATTTTTTAATTTAACAAAAAAATGAAGAATTTCTGTTCAATTGATTATCAAAATTAACAGCCCTAAAAGCCAAAAAATGATTTTAGGACAAAATATTATTTATTTTACAAAAATAAAGTATCTAAATTTTATTGAAAAATACCTTCAAAGTCCAAAATTGTTTAATAATTAAAAAAAAAAAAGCTCAAAAAAGAAACAAAATATAGGTAAAAAGAATCTTTAAGGCGCCAAAGATTTGTGCTCAAAAGCTAAGTTGAATCGTCTATGAATTTTTTGAGTAAAATTTCGTAAGCTTTTTTTGTTAAAAAATTCTATTTTTGAATTCAATTTTTATTCATTTCAACGAGAATTTCCCATGAATTCGGTAAAGTTAATTTTTGTTTAAGAGTTTAAAGAATCTATAAATTCAAGTGATCATGATATGTCATGCCATTTTAACTTTACCTTATTTTCTTTCTTTTTAACTTGAAGTTTCTATCGCTATAATTTTTAAATAAAAAATAAAATTTTGTGTAAATTTTCAATTTTGATAGAACCTGGCAAATTTTACTCATTATTTAAAATTCATTTAAAAAATTTTTATTTTTCAATTAAAAAAAGGAATGGAGAATTTAACGATTTTATTTATCATGGCCATTTATTTGATATATGCGGCGATGATTTTTCCGGGGTAAAACTAAAAATTTAAATAGAAAAAAATTAAAATTAATTTAAACTAAACAGGAAACAACTAAAATGCAAGTATTTGCTCAATTGATTAAAAGAAAAAAGGATCAAGTTATAATCGATTTATGTCAAAAAGAAAATAATCAAATCCATAGATTGAAGCTATCCGGTAGTATGGACAACCCATATGGTTATATAGTTTGTATATCCGAATCAGACTTTGAAATGATTCCAACTTATCTTGACGTTGAAAGTGTTAGAGAGCTTAGACTAGTTGATTATAATGATATAGAATTTCCCACGCAATTATTAAAGCCCTTCAAAAATTTAACTAGACTCGAACTAGGTCTTTATGACGTAAAGTCGTATAATGAAAAAACATTTATTGGTCTCGAAAGCTTAGAAATATTACAATTTTTTAATTTTGAAATAATGGAATATGCTAGTCAAGGAATGCTACCCGAAGAATATGGTTTAGAACAAAACACGTTCAAAAGGCTCATTAATCTTAAAAAAGTTATGTTTAGTGACTGTTATTATTTGATGGAAAATTGATGGATTTATTTGTTTTGACTTTTAGTTGCCTAAAATAAATTTATTCAAAAATAAATTTTTAATTTTCTATTTCACTTGAAAGTTCTTTTTTCCATTAATCTTTTTTTAGATAAATTTCAAAACAGTGAATAAAACTGATGGCCTTAATACAATTTAAAAAAAAAATAAAATTGTTTTTAATTAATAAATTGTTACCATAAATGACATTTTGACAATATTTTTTGCCAAAAATAAATTATTTTTATACTTAAAATCTATTTAGAACAATATGAAATTTTTTAAAAATATCTAATTAAATTTAAATAAATATCTAATTTATTAATCAAATTAAACATTTGAATTTTTGGCATCTTGAAGTTGATGATCAATTCAAAATATCATTTCAGTTAAATAAGTTTATCTTTAGATATTAAAATAAATCTTTGATATTATTTGAATAATTTTTTACATGCAATGAAGATTTAGGAAATAAAAAAAATTGAAAAAACATTTTCTCAATCCAATGATAAAATCGATTTTCAATTTAGTTAACTGATTTTTTGTTAAGTTTTATTTTCATTTTATTACTTTTTTTAAATTTTTAATTTAAATTTCTTTTTTAAATTTAATTGTAAGTGCTAAACACAAATTCTTTTGAAATAAAAAATCTCAAACAAACTTTACAAAAAATCACATTTAAATATTAAAATCGAATATCAATAGACTGAGAAATTGTTTTTTCAATTTTTTTTTATTTCCTAAATCTACATTACATGTAAAGCATGCTACATTAAAATTATTAAAATTTTGAATTGAAATGATATTTTGATTAGATCAACAACTTCAAGAAGCCGAATTTTTTTGTAAATTTTTTATTTTGACTTGGATTTTTATTTTTGGAAAATTATTATCAATTTTTTTAAAATCATTTTTTAATATCAATTTTTTATTGTACATATTCCATGGATTCAAATGAGATATTTAAAAAAAATTTTCTTTAATATTTAGATTTTAAGAATCTTCAATCAGACTATTTGTAAAACATAGTTCTTACTCAAGTCGTGTTTAAATTTTAAAATAAAAAATTTTATCAACTACCCAGGATTAAATAAATTTTTGCGATTTAATTTCAAAATTGTCTATTAATTTTAATATCATAATTTTTTATTAATTTAAAAAAAAAATTCAAACCTTAAAAAAATAATTCCTTTTTCAAAAATAAATTTAGAAAAACAAATAAAATGAGCAAACAAATGAGCCAAAAAACAGAAGAAATAATCGAGTATTACTCTAGTTTAATCAATGAAATTGATATTAGATGTGAGAAGGCAATTTTGTTCTTCAAAACTGAAGATGTCGAAAATGAGATCCAAGCAAATCGTGAAAACATTATTTCAAAAATCAAACAAATTGAATTGAGCAAATTGGAAAATTTTAACGATTCAGAAACACTTTATGACGGCACATTTGCTTTTTTTATTTCAAATGATCAATCCAAAGGTAAATCAAATAATCCTTGCCAACTTCGTCCAAATTTATTGTCTAAATATAATGAATCAGATCACACATCAGACAAGAAACTAGACTTGAACAATAATGCTCCTTTTTCATGGACAATGAGCCAAAAAAGAGGTGAAAAATTCGAATTTGTAAAGCACTTGGGACAATTGGTAGTTGCAAGTTCTTTGGAACAGAATAACGTGCAAAAACTAATGTGAGTAAAAATAAATAAATTTTTTAAAATTTCCATATTTAAGTTCATGATCGAATTTTAATGATTATGATCAAAATAATTGTTTTGAATAATTTTTAATCATAATATTAAATACAGAGAATAACCAACTAGGCAAACAAATTTTGACCAAAATAAATTTTATTTCTTATCTTCACACACAAAATGTTTGCACAGCTTTACATATGAAAGAAACGATTAAAAAATTTTTAAAAAAATGGCTAACATAATTCGGTAAGCCAAAATTCATTTACCAATTTTTGTTTGGTATTTTAATTGATCAAATTTTTAAATGAATTTATAAAAAAAATTATTTAAATATACATATGCTAAAATAATGCAATATTTTTTGTGATATTTATTTAAAATATTAAAAATTTCGACTAGCAATTACTTATTTTTTTTCAATTTTTTTGTTATGATTAGAAAAAATTTATCATTATTTTAGCATATGTATATTTTAGTATGTCAGTTGACTTGAGGCTGTTCCTTCTCTAAAATTTTTTAAAAATTTGATTGTCCAGGTTTTAATTGTGTTTAGTTATTTTTTGGAAATTGGAGCTTGTTTGTTATTTACGATCAGGATACTTTTTAAAGCACCCTCAAGATTAAAAAACACACTTTAAAAATTTGTTGAAAAGTCTTTTTTTCTACTGTAAATAGCTAAATTTTAGCTCAAAATAATTGGCTAACCAAAATAAATGACTTTTATAATAAATATTATAATTAAAAAACACTTCAAATTGTTTTTAATAATTCTTTTTAATAATCAAAATTCAATTTTGAACAATAACCTTAAATTTTCCCCAAAGTGATTAAAACCTAAAAAAAGCACTAGGTAAAAGGATATTAGATATTATTTTCTAAATTATCAAATAGATAATATGATGGAAATTTATTTTTAGGACAAATGAAATCGAAAGCACAAAATCTTAAAAAAAATTATCCTAATTTTTTGTCGTAAATACTTTTTAACTGATGTAAAAATTATAAAACGAAAATAAGATTAAATTTTTTTTTTAATGTTGTAATTTTTGATTTATCATTTCCACTTGTTCCCAATTCTTGAACATGTAGAACCTGTCATTCCTTATTTTAATTAAAAAATTCAATTTATTTAATTTTTATTTAATCTAAAAGAGAATTAGATCGAAAAAGATAAAAAATAAATGTTAACAATAAGCCTTTTTAATGTCTAGTTTATTAAGTATCTGAAAAAAACCATCATTTTGTATATTTTGATTTCAGTTAATTTATTGGCATCTTGAAGTTGATATGCAATTCAAAGAGTTTATCTTTAGATATTAAAATTAATCTTTAAATTTATTTAAAAAATTATAATGTGACATTTAATATATGTGGTACTCTAACTAAATTTTTCCTTTTTTTAGATTTAGCATAACCATATATTCAAGTAATTTTTATTTGACAAAGATTTCAGTTTTTTCGTGTCAGATTTTATTTTACTTTTAATTATTCCCATTCTAGAATAATATCAATAATTATTTACGGATTTAGAAATTAATGATCATTATGAAAAAATATTTTAAAATTTTAATTTTTTAATTTTAAAGAAATTGTCGATTAAATATCAATTTTGAATCTCATATTTTAGAGGTAAGGCTCAAAGTTTTAAATTTAATTTAACAAATAAATTATTTGAACTTAAAGGAATCAACAAAATTTCAAGTATATGATCAATTGATCAAAAGTAAAATTGATCAAGTGATAATTGATTTATCCCAAAAAGAAAAAAATCAAATTGATGGATTGAAGCTTTCCATGAAATCAAGAAATGATTTTTTTATGACTGAGTCAGGCTTTGAACTTATTCCAACATATCTTGACATGGAAAGTGTCAAAGAGTTGAAAATAGTTGGCTATAAAAATACAGAATTTCCCACTCAAATATTCAGACCCTTTAAAAATTTAACTAGACTCAAAATAGATATGTTTAACTTACAGTTTTTGAATGAAGACTCATTTATTGGTTTGGAAAGCTTGGAAATATTGGAACTAGCTGAATTGCATATTGATATTGAAGAAAATGCTTTTAAGGCCCTTATCAATCTAAAGCTGCTTATTTTTACCGAATGCGAATTTCCCAATTTTCACAAGACAAGTGGACTAGAAAACCTCAAAGCATTAAAGATTAAAGGTTGCAATTTTGTAGATTTTCGACTTGAGTATTTACAATTATTTAAGAACCTCGAAAATATACAAATATTCAGGAGTGAATTTGCCAAAAGTAAAATCAAATCATTCAATGGATTTGAGAAATTAAAAATTTTAGAAACAGACTTAACAGAAGAAATACTTCTCAAAAGCAATCTCGATATTTTGAGTCTTGACTTCCAATCTTTTAAGCCTCATGTTTCATTGAATGGGCTCAAATTTCTCAACATTAAATATGGATGGCTTGACAAAATAGAGCATTTGAATCAATTGAATCAGCTTGAATTTTTGGACTTATTATTGCCCGGCGAATTAGCAGATGATTTCAACCAAGTTAATTTGCCAAAGTTAAAGTTTTTAGTTTTGACCTGTGGAAATACACCAAATTTTAACCAATCATTACAGAATTTACAAGGATTGGAATTGATCGATTCCAAATTTACGCCTGGTGACAAGTTTATTAATTTTAAAAGCCTTGATTATCTGGCTATTACAAACCCATTACCGTCAATGATAGATACATTTTGTGGAACAACTTTTAGTACAATTAAAAATTTGAAATTTTTAAAAATCGAAAGTAATTATAATGAGTTTTCTTATGATGAAGATAAAAAGAATAAAATAAATGAAAAATTGTCCAAGCTTTTTGAGTCACCGGAAAATGTGTTGTTTTATGATAATATGTCTAATAATGAAAGTCTCATTGAAGTAAGAAATTTTATTTTTGACTGTTCATCGTGAATTTTAGAACAATATTGAAGAATTCAATTCTTTTTTTTCTAAAATACCTAAGACAGTAAATTGGTAACATATGGGAATATTTTTTCATCTAGATTTATTTTGTTAGTGTCTTCAATTAAATGGCGAAGAATTAGACTAATAAAATTTTGAAAATAAATAAGAAAGTAAAATTCATTGTGAGATTGACGCAATTTTGATTACTTTTTTTTTTATTCTTTTTTTCAAAGATATTATCGCAAAATTTTGACAGAATTTCATTTATTAAATATTAAAACATTTCAACGCCTAAAATCTTTAATTTCTAATTTTCAAAAAACTTTAGAAAAACATTTTCAAGGGATATTTGAACCTGACAGATATTAAATTATTTATATTTGTAAAAAATATCCTTCTTGATACAATTAGCACGTAAATCCAAATCATTTGCTTTTTTTGAGACGAAAATTACAAAAATATCAAAACGAAAAATATATGACAGAAACTCTTTAAGAATATAAACTGTAATTTAGAATAAAATTTTTTGGTCACTTTTAAATTAATTAAAAATTTGGTAAAAAATTTTAAAAATGTTTCATACTCTTTATGTATCTTCGTAACCAATTCTTTGGTTAGATGTCATGTGAAAAGAGTTGGTCTTCTATTATTTTTAATTGAGTTTATCTAATAATAAAAAATCTTTATTAAATGTAAAAAATTGGAAATAAAAAATTCTGAGATTTACTAGTACTACTAATTCTAATATCTTGGTCACCAATTCTTTGGTAATATTTCATGTGAACAGGATATATCACCTATTTTTAAAAATTGTGTTGATAATATTAAAGAAAGAATCGTATTTTTATGTTTCAGCTGACACAGTTTAGTGAAACAATTAATGGATTTTAGAAAAAAAAAACTGAATTTTAATTTTGTTCTTAAAATTCAAAATATTTTAATTATATAAATTTTGATTTTAGCTAAGTGCCAAATTAGGTGAAGAGCAGATAACTGAAAAAGTTTACTTTGAGAAATATTTGAAAGTATCGGATTGTATTCGTGAGTTTGTTTTGAACAATGACTCAAATTATTATGAAGAATATTTGATAAACACAAAAAGACGACAGGCAAATTTTGGTTTAGATGAAGAATCAAATAGTGAGATGAATATGCATACGAATATTTATTTTTAGAGAAAAATTATTCACTAAGAATAATTTTAAGGAAACAAAAAATAAAAATTTTATTGATATTTTATTTTTTGTCTTTTAATGCATTTAAAAAAATTATTTAAGGTAAAAGAATTGCAACAAAGTATGTAGCCCTATATTGCAGAATTTTTTTTAAAGAATATCTTATTATCGTTTATTTTAATTTATCAAAAAGGAACCATTTTTGTTCAATTTGTATTCGAATTTCACAATATTGTAACTGCTTTCTTTTAGTTATTTCTTTCTTAAAATGTACTTAAACATGAAGTAATTTTGATTTCTTACATTTTTTATCATTGTTTTATTTTATTTCAACATTTTTGATTTTTTTAATCAGAAAGGACATTAACTCAGATTAACAAATAAATAAAATAAAACAGTCAAGCATTCAAATTCAATTTTTTAAAATAAATTTAATTTTCTCCCATTTTAAAAATTTAAGTTAAAGTTTAAAATTCGTTTTTAATATGACCATAAGGTTGAGAATTTTTATGATTAAATAATAAATAGGAAAAAGAGCATAAAAAATATAGACATTATAGACTCGTATTAGAATCTTCTTCCCAATTGTTCCTTGAGTGAAAAAAAAAAATTATTTACAATTCAATTATTTTTTTACTATTGTAAATTTCGGAAAATATTAATTAAATAATTTGAATTTTCGGATCATTTTATAGTGCCTCAAGTTATAAACCGAGGTAACTTCTTTAATTTCAAGTGAAGTAGCTTTCGTGAAACACAACATCTCTTAATGTTTTTTTTTTAAATAAAATAAATTTTTAAAAATTTTTAGCATAGGTTTCTTTTTTAATAATTAAATTCTCAATTAAAATTTTAAAAACAATAAAAAAACCAACTGGAAACCTTTTAACTTTATTTTATTGCATTATTCAATTATTTATTTTTATTTTTTTTAAGGTTTCCGACAATGCTACCATACACTATGTTTTTAAATAAATTTAAATTATAATAATATTTTTTAAAGCATACTAAATTTAAGTCCTAATTGATATAAAATAAAAATAAAAATATCCTATTCATTTTACATCAACTTGTTTAATTTTTTTACTTGAACTAGTGTCTTTATTCGAAATTTTATTTATATTCTAATTAAAAAAAATGAACAAAAGATATATTCATTCAAATTAAATGAATCTAAAATAATTGATAAGTTTTTCTTTAAATATTTAGTGGAATTTAAAAAAAATCATTTAACTCTAATAAATCTAAATAACTTTTTTCTCATTACAAGTGAATTTGACCAAGATAAACAAGCAATTTGTAGTCTAACTTTTTCCGGTTTCTTTGATGAAGTATTTTTTTGGCAAACAAGTGGGTTCACCTTATCAATAAAAATTTTGTATTCAATAATCATCAAAAATTGAACCAAAGTGAGAAATCAGCCAATTCGGCAATAAAAAATAGAGGGTCATGTCCAGAATGTGATCATTTTGATCACCAAAATATTCAGTGTACTCTTTGTGATCAAAAATTGATCACCAAAATTTTTTTGATCACATAAAATTTTTTTTGTTGAAATCAAAATTTTTTTTTGTTGAAATCAAAAATTTTTTTCATTCAAGAAATTTAAAAATTATATTAATATTAAATGAAATAACAACAAAAAAAAAATTGAAACTCACCAAAATAAACTATAAGTTTTTGAAATATATATTAAGATTTAAAAACCGTAAACGAAAAGGCAGTTTTTACAAAGAAATTGCTTTGGCCCCAGTAGAATCGTCCGATGCAGCTAAATTAGCTGCAAAAAAATTATTATTTATTAGTATTAGAATTAGCATTAAGCTAACTGTCAAAACCGGTAGAATGTAGCATTTGTGGTGAATTTATGAAAAATGAAAAGGGTGTTAAATTGAATATGTCAAAAAACACAAAGCATAATTTAGATTTTGTCTTATTTTATTTTGAAAATTGGTAATGAAGTTTAATATATTTTATAAAATTTCCTGATCTCCAAAAAATTTTCTGATCACCAAAAAAATTTTATTTTATTTTTTCATAAATTAGATTCTTTTTTGATCACGAAATATGTGACCATTGATCACTGATCACATTCTGGACATGACACCTATGATCACATTTTTTGGTGAACACTTGATCACATTCTGGACATGACCCAAAATAAAAATTAAATAATTCAGATTAAACCATCCTTGGACTAAACCGAATTTTAAAGGCTAAACAATTATTATTATCACTATTAAATTATCTTTATGAACAATTAAAGACATTAATCAATATTAATTTTGTACTTTTGATTTTTCATTTTACATCAGTTTGTTTAATTTTTTTTACTTGAACTTTGTCTTTTTTCGAAACTCAATATATATTTTAATTTAAAAAAATGAAAAAAGATATATTCATTATAATTAAATGAATCTAAAAAAATTGATTAGTTACTCTTTTAATATTTAATTAAATTTTTAAAAAAATATTTAAATAAATACGTCTAAATAACTCTTATCTCATTTCAAGTGATTGAATTTGGCCAAGATAAACAAGTAATTTGTAGTGTTGCTTTTTTTCCGGCTTCGTTGGTGAAGTGATTTCTTGGCAAACAAGTGGGTTCACCTTATCACTAAAAATTTTGTATTCAATAATCATCAAAAATTGAACCAAATGGAGTAATCAGCCAATTCGGCAATAAAAAAAAGAAATTTAATAATTCAGATTAACTTAATTTTGAAGGCAATTATTATTATTATTATTTAATTATTTTTATGAAAAAATAAGATTTAAGACATTAATCAATATTAATTTAGTACTTTTAATTTTTCACATTAAATTTATAAATTTTATTTTTATCTTAAAAAAATATTCAATTTTTATGTTTACTATTTTTGTTGACTTTTTGAATAGCTAGTCAAAATTAATGAGAAACATTTCATTGCTGATGCAAATAATTACCGTTTTAAAACCATTCAAGGTTTGATTTTTTTTAAACTTAATCAAATTTTATTTAAAAATTAATTATTTTCGAAAAATGGCTTGTTTCCATAGTAAGCAATAAACTTTTCTTTTAGAGCTTAATCTTAGATGTAAGCGATGGAAATAAAAACTTTTGTTTACATTAAGCTAAATAAATTTAGCTTGCTCGTTTTTTTTTGATCAGCGCTTTGAATTTTTTTCATAACTTAAGCTTTTAAAAATTTTAAATGCAAATTTAAAATTTACATCAAAGATTTTAAAAAAAACTAAATAAACAATGTCTAATAAAATAGACGGTCATCCATTTGGATCACAAAGTTCTCGCTTTACCCACAATGGCGTTCATCCAAATAGACTTGCTACTGGCAAAATGCCTTACCAAGAAAATCTAGATGCTCAATTAGTTGAAAAATTAATTAATAGTTTAATGAATAAAATTTATTTTCAATTTTAAGTCAAGGCGTCTTGGTCCAGGAAGCTACCAAATCCTAAAATACGATGGTTTTAGCTATGAAAATGTGTCCAAAAATGCTGGTGGTGCTAATTGGGAAAAGAGTTTTTTGACTGAGAAATACGCCAAAATGCCTCATCTTTTGTACCAGGAAAATTATAAAAAAAAACAAGAAGATGTAAGATTTTTCTCAACCAAAATTTTTCGTTGTAAATTTAAAAGTATGCAGAAAATAAGACTCGGACCTGCATACTACACTCTAAAAGACAATATACAATTAGAAAATGACAAACCTAAGAGTACAAAAGGAATAATTGATCACCTAAGCGAAAGGTTTTCTGACAAAGGAATCAATCATAATCCAGGACCGGGAGCTTACGGAATTCCAGATGAAATCCTAGAGATAAAACGCAAAAATAAGCCAGGAATTGTGCCTATAATAGAACGCTCAAAAGAATCTAGAAGTTTGCCTTATGTGGTATACTAGATAAAGTTATCTTGGAAAAAAAATTCTGAAATATTTTTTAAGGGATCAGAGAATCCGCCTGGAACTTATGATCACAAAAACTCAATTGATGAATTGGTCAAAAAAAAGGTATCAAAAAGAGGCCCTTACGATTTGTTCACCGGAGATCGAAGTGCCCAGAAAACTGGCCATTTGCTTATAGATACTGAAAATAAACTTGGTCCTGGTCAATACAGTTTGGACTCATTTGTTGACTTGTTATCGAAACCAGAACAGCAAAAGCAAGGAAAATTTGGCAAGCTTTCTCAATATCCAAATCCAATGGGAGACAGAATTGGAATGCTGTCAGATTCTTTGCATCCCAGAAACCCTTCATGGTAAATATTGAAACTAAGAAATTATCAGATTTGCAGATTTTTTTTTTATCAGGCCAGGACCTGGATATTATGATGCCAAAGAACCGTCTAGATTTGTTTCCAAGATGCCTCCTTTTCTGAGCTCATCAGAAAGAAGCGATTTTAGATACCAAAAACGACTAAATAAAAATTATGTTAGTGATGCCTTAAATTTACTAATTATTTTTGGGAATATATTTTTAATTATTTTTTAGAATTTGGTCGGAGTTGGACGCTATGATCTGCGTAAAAACGAAATAAATGAATTTGGAAATGGACATCAATCGGTGTTTAATTCAAAATCAGCTCAAATGCCAAACAAAAACAAGCCTTATTATACGTAATAATTTAATTTTTTTGGGTTTTTATTTTTGTTTAAATTTTATCAAAAGAGAAAGAATTAAACAGCATAATTTGCCTATCAATGAAAAGCTCAAACTTAATTTTACTGGAAAAATTTATAATGACATAGCTGTTGGTGTTGCCTAAATAGAAATAAATTGAGTTTTAAATGTCCAAAATTTGAATTATATAACAAAAATTAAGAATTTTATTTTAATTTTTGAAACAATAAATATTATTTTAAATCTATTTGCTTTTTTTAATTTCGAATTTGAATTTTTTAACTGATGGGATAAATTAAAAAAAAACTAAAATACAAACAATAATTAAATTTTAACTAGCAGAAAAAAAAACTGAATCACTTTTTATTTGATAAAATATCAAGGTTTAAAATGTTTTTAATTAAACGAACGCTCAAAAATAGTTATCCTAAATTTCAATTAAATAAAAAATCATTATTGTTGAATATAGATAAAATTTTAGAAATTTGACACGGCGTACAAAATGATATATAGTTTTCTTGAAGATGGGGGTAACATTCGCTTCCTTCCAGTGGGTGGGGAGCTTCCCGGATTAGACAGGAATAGATCCGACAGGAATAACCTGCACTCCGTCCTCACCTGGGATTTCACCACCACCAGTTGCCCATTCATACCTACCGATCCTAAACCCTGCTGGAAGAACGGTAACTACGATCAACTCAGCAGCCTCCTAAACTCGGTTTAAATTTAATTCAATTTATCTTTTAAGCATTTTTTAAAAACTACAATAAAAATTTCAAAAAATTTCAAAAAAAATTAACATAATTTCAACAAACAAACCAATCTTCCACGTCATCCTCATGGTTAACGCTCAAGATCATAACGCTGCCCTCGCCAGGATAGCCACTCTTGAAAATGACGTAGCTGAACTCCGCGGGATTATCAAAGAACTACAAGCTGCAAAGGACGCTACACCAGCGACGCCAAATTTCCAATGGAGCAATCTTTTTCAGAAAAACAACGCTATCGACAAAACGGACCCAACAATGCCGGTTATGCTTACTATGATGCAGAGAGAGCAACAGTCTAAAGCCGAGAAGAAGAACTGCATAACGGTAAATGGCCTACAATCCGAGGATCAACCACTAAAAGCACTAAACCCGGAATCAGAAAAAGTAATTAACACCTTTTTTAGTACCCTTGAAATCAACCCGACCACTGAGGTCAAACGGAAATATCTCACCAAACCCAGAGACCCGGCTAAGACCCCTATACTGATTATCGAACTGAACGATGAACCTACCCAGCAGAAAGCCCTTAGGAACGCCAAGAAACTGAAAGACGTCGAGCCGTTCAAGAAGACCTACGTAAATCGGGACCTCACACCCTTTGAGCACGCTACGGAAAAGAAGCTTCGTGAGGAACGTAACAAGCTAAACGACACATTGGAGCAAAGTGAAACAATAGGAGGGAGGCCTGTCAAATATGGATCCGAAGCGGGCAAGCAATTCTACTGGGGTATCCGTTGGGGGTACCTCTACAAGATCGACAGAGCCACGAAGAAGATACTCGCATAGAGTGTCTTGTTCAACTCCTCTAGCCAAGCACAACCTGTCTTTCCCAAACGCCCCTTTACCTAAACCTACATCTAGTCCTACCTCAATTCCAAATAATCCACTCATCAGATGCCTGTACACCAATGCCACATCGCTAAACAACAAATGGGACGAACTCAAGGCCAGGTTGATAACCGAGAACTACCCTCATCTACTGTTGATCACCGAAACCTGGTTCACCAGCAACTCAATCACGAACCTGGATAACTATACCCTCTTCAGCAAACACCGCAGTTATTCTTCCGGTGGCGGAGTCGCAATCTACGCTAGAGACGACATCGTAACCGTAGAAGCTAACCATATCATCAAGCCAGCCTCTTCATCAGAACAAATTTGGTGCAGCATCATCACTCCCTGTCGTGAATCGATTCTCGTCGGCTGCGTTTATAGACCACCTCACACCTCCAGAGAATCCAGCCTCAACATACTCAACTCAATTAAAGTAGCAAGCGAGCTAGTGCGTAAGAAGAAGTTCACTGGACTACTCATCACCGGGGATTTCAACTATTCTGACATCGACTGGAGCTCTTCCTACGCCGTACCCAAAAGCAAAGGAAGACCGACTAGCAATGATTTCACAGCCCTACTCCACGAGACCCATTTACACCAACATGTCACCGAACCAACACTTGGCAACAATGTGTTGGATCTTGTTCTCAGCAACTCCCGTGACCGCATATTCGCCGTCAAAGTAAACGCCCCGCTAGGGGGATCCGACAGGAATAACCTGCACTCCGTCCTCACCTGGGATTTCACCACCACCAGTTGCCCATTCATACCTACCGATCCTAAACCCTGCTGGAAGAACGGTAACTACGATCAACTCAGCAGCCTCCTAAACTCGGTCAACTGGCAGTCATCCCTAAGCAATCCTGTCATCGACGTCAACTATGAAGCTCTGCTTACTGCATACAATTCAGGTGTGTCAAAGTTTGTTCCTAGCTACACTAACTCTCCTGTTTCTATAGCCAACAAGCAAAGCCCCAAGTGGTTCAACAAGTTACTGAAGAAGCTAACCCATCTCAAGTACAAGCTATTCATATGTACTAGAATCCATCCTGGGAACTCCGACATTAAGGATCAATACCGAACTGTATGCCTTCAACTGAAGAAGTCCCTCAGACAAGCCCGCTTGAAATACGAGCTAAATATCATCTCACTTAGCAAACACAACCCCAAGTTGATCTACTCGTATGTGAAGAGTCAAAGAAAGCTACCCACCCAGATACGTTCGCTCATCGACCACCAAGGCAACACCATTACCGACATGCCAAAGATTGTGAATATGCTTAACGACCAGTTCTTCTCAGCCTTCAACCCAGTCACCCACCTCCCTGTTCCTACCATGCCTTCTAGATCCCTAGCAACCTGCCAAGTTGCCATGGAGTCTTTCTCATCGAACAAAGTTAGACTTATTCTTAACAAACTCAATAAATACAAGTCTCAAGGTTCTGACAAACTAAATCCCTACGTTTTACGTGAATGCGCCGACGCCCTTGCCGAAGCTTTCTCCCTAATCTTCTGCCAATCCTTTAAATCCGGGAAGCTCCCCACCCACTGGAAGGAAGCGAATGTTACCCCCATCTTCAAGAAAGGTACCAGAACCGACCCAGTCAACTACAGACCTATATCCCTCACTGCGGTGCCATGCAAAATAATGGAACGCATCATCAGAGACATCATGATGGATCACCTCACCATTAACCAGCTCATCACTCCTCAACAACACGGCTTCGTATACAAAAAGTCATGTGAGTCGAACCTGCTGGAAACCCTTGATATCATAACCGAAGCTTCCAGCCGTGGATTCACCTCGATCATAGTCTTCCTCGATTTTGCCAAAGCCTTCGATAAAGTGTCCCACTCAGCACTGCTGTCCAAGCTAAAGTCATACGGTTTCGACGGCCTCCTCCTCGACTGGCTCTCCGATTTCCTTTCCGACAGAAAACAACGAGTAGTTATCGGCTCCAGCTCTTCAGACTGGTGCCAGGTCACGAGCGGTGTACCTCAGGGATCCGTTCTTGGTCCTCTACTATTCACCCTGTTCATCAACGACATGCCAAACGGAGTACACCACCACTGCAAGCTCTTTGCCGATGACACCAAGATCATTGCCACCATCAAGAACGGCCTCGATATTGCCCATCTACAGTCCGATATAGACCTGCTCGCGACGTGGGCTGACACCTGGCACATGAGTTTCAACGTCGAGAAATGCAAATTCATGGTTTTCAAAAATAAAAGTAATCACTTTTGCACTTCTTTCAAGCTCACCATGACATCATCTGAAACCGGTTCTAGACTGACACTTGAAGAGATCAAAACGGAAAAGGACCTCGGCGTATATTTCTCTAGTGACCTGAAATGGAGAACCCACTGCCAACACTCGGCGGCCAAAGCCAACTCCATTCTTGGACAACTCCGCCAGGCCTTCCATGCCTGGAATCCTCAATCCTTCAAGTCCCTGTACACTGCTTTTGTCCGACCTCACCTCGAATATGCCACCTCAGTATGGAATCCCCATAGACGAGCAGATATAAGGATCATCGAAAACATCCAAAGGAGAGCAACCAAACTAGTAGGCCGCATCAGAGACCGTAGCTACCAAGACAGGCTCGCCATCCTGAATTTAACCAACCTCGAATCACGCAGATCAAGAGGTGACCTCATCTCCCATTACAAGATCGCAAATGGACTACTTGTCGTCAACTGGCTAGCCTCAACCAAACTTATGTCGTCCATCGCCTGCCACGGTCCAGCCAACGCAATCAGGGGTCACAAAAAACGCCTTTTTGTCCAACTATCCAACTGCCCGGCGCGAACAAGCTTCCTTAATAATAGAGTTGCATCTACCTGGAACAACCTCGCGTCCTCAACAGTCAACGCTCCAACCCTTAACAGCTTCAAGGCCAGCCTCGACAGACATCTTGCCCGCACGAACACCACCACCACCTAAACCTCAACGACCAACCATGGCCCAGTCAGTGAGACGGTTAGTCGAAGGCCTGGGCACTCCCCAGAAGCGTTTACGCTAGGACTGGGGTGGCCTTAGCTCGATAACTCATCGTCCCACATTCCTTCTTGCCAAACGCACAACCAGTCATCATAGCGATTCAAGTTGTTTTGGATTGCTCGCAGGGTGATTCCCTGCTATGACTCAATTTATTATTATTATTATTATTAACCCTCAGAATTTACCCTGGCTTAAATAGAATTAAATTTAAACTGCTATTTCGATGCATCACTTCATAGAGAATTTTATCCTAATTAAAGCAATCTATTTTTTTCTCATAATTGTAATAAAAAATATGATGAAAAAACCTCATCAACTTATGCTTTTTGAAAAAAAAATTGAAAGTTAGAAAATTCGTCATTTTTTTTTAAATATCTTTTGATCATGTTTATATATTTACTTTAAATTTTAATAAATATAATAAAAGTCTTTAATTAAGTGGCATTTCAAAAATTAAAATAAACATTTTACAGGTGTTTTTCATAATTTTTTAATTTTTGGAAAAGTTTTTTTTAAAAGAGAAAAATAAGTATTTAGAGTATCAAACTATAAAAAGTTTATCATTCAAAAGCTGAGTGCATAAACTT
This sequence comes from Brachionus asplanchnoidis, assembly GCA_025491095.1. Taxonomy (NCBI): domain Eukaryota; kingdom Metazoa; phylum Rotifera; class Eurotatoria; order Ploima; family Brachionidae; genus Brachionus; species Brachionus asplanchnoidis. The sequence goes on from JAILYF010000015.1 coordinate 3,019,717, forward strand.
TAATTTAATAAGATACTTGAAGCAGAGCTTTTAATATGCGAGTAACGAGACGTTAGATATATATTTTTTTTAAAAATTGTGAATAAAGGTAACAAACATGCTTACATAAATTTGAAGAATTTTTTTGTAATGTATTTTATTTTCATAAATATATAAAAAATTTAAAAATTCAAAATAATCTAGATTATTTATTTTTTTTTAATATATTTTGTTTACAATTTTCGATTTATCGATATAAAGCTTCAAAAATTAGACTGTGATTGTTAAACTAAGTAAGACTTTTAATTTTTTATTGGGTATTTGGAATTAGTTCCTTAAATCGAACTAATGTATCATTCTGTAAAGCTTCTAATCATTTTTCTTCTTCTAATCTTGGGATCAAACTTGCACTATTTTTAATTCTTGTTAATCGGTCAAAAGGGAAGGGTATGATTAAGAAATCATTTATATTTTTAAGTCTCGATAAAGCAACAAACGTAAGACCAAGTGACTTTTCTGATTTACCAAGATCAATAACTGCTGATTGTAGAGTTTGGCCTTGCGATTTATGTATAGTCATCGCGTAGCCAATTCTAAATGGTAACTGTTTACGAGTTCCATTAGCGTATTTAGAATAAGCAGAAATTGGGTTAATTGGGATATAGTTTTTTTTGCATGGTTCATCGAAAAATTGTGGGCCTATATAATGAACAAACTCAACTATAACAGCCAATGGTAAATCTCCAATTCTGTAATCTTCTTTTACAATTATTTCTTTAATTACACCATTTGCACTATTCAAAAGGCCTCTGTTAGTCCAAATATTAGACGTGAGAGTGACGTTACACCCAATCGCAAGAAAAAGAAAATTAACCAAACCATTTAATTGATCAGAATCAATTTTTTTAACTGATTCAGGAACATTAATTGCTTTACTACTAAAAATAGGCATGTTTAATTCGGTCAATTTTTTGTTATTATATTGATCAACTTTTTCATTTTCAAGAAATAATCTTGTAGCGCTATTAAAGCGTTCGATGTTAAACGGATTAACTGAATTTTCTAATAGGAGTTCCCAATCTTCGATAGTGTTTTCACCGTTTCTTGTTCTAGGGAGTAAATCAATAAACTTTTCTTGTCTTGTGTCTTTATTTGAATTCTTTTGTCTTTCAACTTTTTCGAGTTTAACGACGATATTAAAGTTAAGGTAGGCTTTATATCCAGCAAGTGTAAGAGGTCCTTTTCCATTCTTAGAGTATAATGGTGATCCACAAACTGGTAGAAGCTGCCCAGGATCTCCTACCAAAATAATTGAAATTCCACCGAATAATAAGTTTGATCCTTTTATGACTTTGAGTCGTTTATCAATACAAGCAAAAATTTTTTGTGATAACATTGAATATTCGTCTATAATAATGAATTTTGTATCTTTAAATTCTTGTTGAATTCGATTTAGCTTATCTGGTGCCATTTCTCGTTGTTCATTTTCAACAGAAATATTAAATAGACTGTGAATGGTTTCGCCTTTGATTATAAATGCTGCTTTAGCGGTTGGAGCGCAGCGTTTAAGATAACAATCCAATAGAGTAGAGATTGCAAAAATTGTAAAAGATTTACCAGTACCAGCTGTTCCATTTAAAATCATTAATAATTGCTTATTTTCGTTTAGATATTTCTCGATAATATTGAATGCAAATCTTTGCATTTTGTTCAAACTTTCTTTAAAAACAATAGGGCATTTGTAATCATCTGAATAATTGAAGATTTTTTTTTGGTCTTCTATCCAATTGGACATTAATTTTAGCTGAATTTCGGTATAAGTGGTTCTTCTTTGTTTCCAGTCATAGTTTAAATCAGTTAAAGGGGATTCTTCGAAGATTTCTTTGAGAGGTACAAGTTCAGAAAGTTCAGTAAACTCTGTAGCTATCATTTCGGGTACATGAGCTGGGTCATATTCTTCTCTGATATTTTTAAGTTCTTTTAGATAGTTATTAAAAAAGTTTAAACTATGAATAACATTTTGAGGTGCTGTTTTTATGAAGTTTTCGAATCGTTGAATTGCAGTTTCAAAATTACATAATGTATTAATGTCAGATGAATCCCAAGCGCTATATTTTATCAATTGAAAATAACAAAATTTTCTGTGATTTTCTATGTCGTCAGGATTAAAACGTAATTTTGGTTTTGTAATTATTACAACTTTATCTGGGTTTGGTCTAGTTGCAATTTCATTTTTTGTTATTTGAAAATTTTGACAGAAATCCACAAAATTGTAAATATTATGAAAATTTTTGTTTATTTGTTTTCTATTGGAATAAAAATCTAATAAGGACTTTTTGAATTCAATTTGGTCGTCATTATTTGTTTTATTGAAATCGATTAATTTATTATTCAAATCTAGCGATTGGTTAACGTATTGAAAACTGCTTTGGTAAAGTGGTCCACTCATTAATAATCTACAGACTTCACATTGACCAATATCACGTTGTCCGCATGATGTTTTTAGTATAATTGAGCGTAGTTTAGATTTTGGGTTATCTCCTTCTTTTGAATAATTTAATATTGTCTTGTATGTTTCTATAAATGTTTGACTTGATTTCTCAGGTTTATCAGCATATTTTACCATATATCTGATTGCGGCACTTTTATCGATAATGATTTGCATGTCTGAATTCCCTCTCCAATGATGACAGCACAAAATATTATGTACGTTCATATTTGGATCATTTCTTTTCATTTTAATCTCGGCAATTATTGAAGAGTTAGTTTCAGTGAACCAGATCTCAGTTTTGGATTGAATTGACATTGGAAATTCAAATCTACATTTTCCGTTTGTTTTGGATTTACAATAACCATCAATCCTACAAGTATGCCTTTGACAGCAGTTGGACACATTTGAATAGTCATTATCATATTCTTCATCAGGTATTGTATTGAAATTGATAGAGCACGGATGAGGGTCGAGTAGTTGATCATTAAAGTCTGAATCCTCTGGATTCATTGCAGATAAGAGGGTATCAGCATAGTTAATAACTTTAACTCCAGCCTCATCTCCTTCAACAATTAAATTAATTAGCTCTTGTTTTTCATCCTCATTTAATTGTTTTTTATCCAAATCTTTTTTGGCAAGTCTACCTAAATAAACTTTTTTGGTAAGTTCAGTTAGACCTGGGTCATTTTTAAATCGAGCAGCACCGTGGGCATGTATAGTAGACCGTGATTGCCATTCATAGCGGTGCCATCTCCATTCACATTGTAAGATAGAATCGAATACTATTTTTAAAAATTCATTTAATCTAATTCCAAAGTACCAATCAACAATATGGGGATTATTTAAAACATTTTTATATCTGACTTTAGGATCATTAGAAAATCCGCCTGGAAAAAGTCTATGCAAATCTTCCCAGTGGTTGTCAGCATACGAAAATGTGAAGAAAATTGTGGCTGTTTTTTTTTGTTCAAATGTACTTTCAAGTTCTGATCGTCTTTGAAACCAATATGCATTAGATCCAGTTATATTAGCTGAATATGGAGTCATTCGTTTTAAAATTCGGTCAGCTAAAGAGAGTTATAATTTAAAATTTTTTAATGATTATACAGTGGTGATTTGACACGAGGATTTGACCTAAACTTTAAAAATACTAAAAGTCAAAAATTAGGAATTTACGTAAAATTTCGTAAAAAATAGTTATTTTTTGGTAATGTGAAAATTGGTAAATTTTAATTAAAATTGAAATTTATTACAATTTTTATATTTTTGAAAATTTTACCCAAAAAAAATTATTTTTTACGAAATCTTCACTTTTTTCCAGCATAATTTTGTAAGAAAAAATTTTTGGCAATTTTCGGTATTTTACGTGAATTATCTTAAAATTTGGTCATATCCTCGTGTCAAATCACCACTGTAGTCAAAATAATTTTTTTTACTTGAATCTTCAGTTATTATTTTTTTTTAAATCATTTAACGTAAGGTTAGCTTTACCTGGGTTTTGTTTTAGATAAATTTTAGTTTGATCAATTGTTCGATGTCGGCTGATTCTGTCATACATATAAAATTTAAATCGGGGATGTTCAGCAAATGGGTAATAGTATTCTCCTGTTTTTGGGTTTAAAGTGGCGTATTTCAATAAGTGTCTTACTGCTAAAGTTTCAGTAACAAATTCTCTTCGTGCTTTTTTTGTTGGATCTCCTTTGCTAAAGGGGAAAAGCTTTGGGAAAACAAGTGAGCAAATTCCGTCTATAGTAAATTCATTAATGGGTGAAGTATCAACTGTTGGCCAATTTAGTCTTTGTTTTATTTTATCATATTGTAAAATGTTTTCTTCTTCTTGTTGTACAAAATAATGATAATCGGAATTTGTCTCTATGGGATTATCTTTGATCTCAGGGCCTAAATCTTGATTAATTATATCGTTATCGTTTATTTCGTTTAAATTATTGGGGATATCATCTTCAGGTAATTTATCAATATTTTCTCGATCAATATATATCTTATTGCTTTTCCAAGCTGGATTATTATCGATAAGAAAATTTAGAACAGTAATAATTCTATTTTTATTTACTTTAAACTCTTTTGATTTGTTATTATTATAAAGGTAGATCTTTGATTAGTCGAGGTAGAGAGGTAACTATTGATGACACATCCTGTTTAAAGTTTATAACAGATCCTTTACTCACATATTGTCCGCCGTTTAAACGATAAATACTCATTACAGGTAGGACTGGACTAATTAACATTTCTTCTATCATCGTTAAATTATTCAAAGAAAGCTTGACTAGATTTCTTAATTTGTTATGGCTTGGGTCCATGTCGTTAAGGTCTGTCAAGCGGATATTATATAAATCACAGGTTTCACATTTTGATTTTGTGGTTGGCCATAGTTCAGAACAATGATCACAGAAAAAAGGGTTCCATAGTCTTATGTTTTCATGGAATTTCATAATCTCTTGTTTTACCCATGGCTGTTTATGTAATGGACCATGTTTAGATGAGTTGAATTCCCTTAAATATTGGTCTTTTGAAATAGACGAATAAATAGGTAAAATTTTTTTTGGTAAAATATTTTGTGTTATGAGATTATTTTTATCTTTGTTTAAAGGACATTTTCCACTTCTTATGGTTTTGTGATCAGAACCGCCACATCTACATTTTGATAATTGTTTAATAGATTCGATGATATTAATTGTGTTATCTCGATTTGTTTCAGGTAATAATATTGTGTCTGATGATACAATATTTTTTGGTGGAACATTATTTGTTTGTAAAAAATTAATACTTTGTTGATTAGTTAATTGACCGGAAAAATTTTAAATGGTTTCAGGTTGGTCTAGTTGAGTATTTATCAAGTCGTTACTCTGGTTAGTTGAGAAATTAAGGTTAGCAAGTGATTTGAATTTTAGTGGACATTTGATGCTTTTTGTATTAAGGTGGTCAGAACCTCCACATCTACATTTTGTTCTCTTAATTTGTTTAGAATATGGTGTAATATTTATTTTAAGGTTCTTCAAAGACTTCAAATTAGAATTGATTAGATTATTATCTGTTAATTAAGCATAATTTAAATTTTTACGTTGTTAATAGGTGAAAAATTTTGATTAGGTGATTCAATAGAGGATATTTTGTGTCTATGGTTACCATCTTCTATTTGAGTATGGATTTTTCTTTTAGGAGTATGAGTACTGGACTCTAAAAAAGCATTATTTGGGGTGTCGTAATTTTTATTCATTTTTTAAATAAAATCTAAACAGAAATATAATTTAAATAATTTTATTTAGTAATACAAAATATTTAATTGTTTAATTGTAATTGAAAAATATTTAATTGTGAAAAAATTAGATTAAAGGTAAAAATTTTAAGTGTTAGTTCGGTTTAGTTCTTTTGTTGCCTTTATTTTGAATCGGTTTTGTTACCGCTTGGGTTGAAGTGATTGGTGCAGAGGATTGTGTTTGTTGTGGTGTTTGTGATGCGATCGGAGAGGGTAAATGAGTACGAGAACATTCATGTTGGGTCAAACTTTGATTAATCAGCTCATCATCGTCCTCGTTACTAGCCGATTGAATGTTATTTTTTTCATTAGGATCCCACTTAACGACTACTTGTTTTTGAAATTCTTTGAGTTTGGATCCAGTTGAATCAAGAAAGATTTCATCGTAGAGTTCTTCATTTATTTTAAATTTTGACACACACAGCCGCTTAATTGAATTGTTCTGGTAGTTAAGTTCTTTAAAATATTCCATTAAGTTCGTAATTTGTCTTGAAATTGTATTCAAATCATCAAAAAATTCAAAATTTAAATGAATCAATTACTTGGGTTTCGAAGCCAATCAGATTTTTTCAGTCCAAAACCGAACGGTCTTGTCTGGTTAATAAGCTCGTCACGACCGCTCTTTCCTCGCAAAAATATATGTTAGCTGTACATAATCAGCTTTATTTCATTTAGGTTCTACATTTTCTTTATAGCATTTTGATAGCGTTTGACGGTTTTTTGAATTTTTTTTCAGCAAAATTCGCTAAGCACCCATTTTTACTTCTTTGACAAGATCGTGGACATTCCCTATGTCCAATTTGGAAATGTCTTCATCTCTAGCCTACCATGCCCAGCTCAGACTCTCCAACTCACGGGAAGTCGCCAGCATGATATGAAAGTCGATATCTTCTCGCCCGCCACCGTCCGCAAGTACATACTGCGCCTAAACCCCAGAAAATCGACTGGCATGGACGGTATCCTCCCATGCGTCTTACAAAATTGCGCCGATGTCTTTTCGGAGGTCGTCAGCGCTATCCTCCAGTTCCTACACCAGTGGCAGAATCCCAGGAGACTCGCTCAGATCAGCCTCATTTTCAAGAAGGGTAGCAGGAGTGTCCCTGGTAACTACAGACCTATGACGTCAATCCCCTGCAAGTTGATGGAGCGTATGGTAAGAGTCGTCTTGATGGATCACCTCTACAGCAACAAAGCGATCGTTCCGAATCAACACGGTTTTGTCCTGAGGAAGTCAGTAGTCACTAAATTACTGGAGACGGTGGACCGCATAAGCGATGGCATCGATAGGGGATTCCACGTCCTAGTGGTCTTTCTCGATTTTGCAAAAGCCTTCGACAGAGTTTGCCACGCGTCATTAAGAGCCAAACTGGTTGCCTACGGGTTCTGTCCAGGCATTGTCGATTGGGTCAGCGACTTCTTGTCAAGAAGGCAGCAGCGGGTAGTGATGGGTGAGCACATTGCTGACTGGATTGATATGTCAAGTGGGGTCCCTAAAGATAGCGTCCTTGGTCCGCTTCTGTTCGTCATCTTCATCAACGACATGTCAGCGGCAATCAGCCACCTAGTCAAACTATTTGCCGATGAAAGCTTACTGATTACCACAATATGCAGCACCAGTGACCTATCAACACTGCAACATGACCTCGACGCACTCTCTGAGTGGTCAAACACGTGGCGTATGCTCTTCAATGTGAGCAAATGCAAGGCGATGGAATTCAGCAAGTCTGGCAAGAACAGCTACGCCCATTCCGAACTAATGATGGGGGAAGAAGAGTCCAGGAGTGCACTAGCTTTCGTCGACACAGAAAAGGATCTGGGAGTCACGTTTTCACGTAACTTGAAATTTTCTACTCATATTAAAAATCAAGTGAACAGAGCTACCGGAATACTCGGCCAGTTGAAAAGATCATTCAGATATTGGACTTTAGATACCTGCAGGACCCTCTTTTGTGCCTACGTAAGACCCCACTTGGAATACGTCGCTGTTGTCTGGTCTCCACCTAGCAAGAAAGTCGCAAAGATGCTCGAGCAGGTGCAGAGAAGGGCCACCAAACTGGTTCCCCGCATTAGAAACTGGCGCTACGAAGACCGTCTTACCATTTATAGACTAACTCCCCTTCACGAGCGCCGTGTACGTGAAGACCTGATCCAGATGTTCAAACTCACCAAAGGCATCAACGAAGTGAGCTGGGTGAACCCCCCGGTTCTGGCAAGTTCACTATCCCAACCCGGACCCGCCGGAGGTATCAGAGGTCATGCAAGAAGATTTTCCGGCCAGGCCTCCACCAAATGTCTTCAAAGAGTAAACACATTCACCAACAGGATAGTCAATGAGTGGAACGCCCTGCCAGCTACAATCATAGACGCCGACTCGGTCAACAAGTTCAAGAACCGAAACGATGCCTTCCGGTCTAGTCAACAATCTTGAACATGAACATTTATTTATAAGATTTTTCCTTTTACAGCTTTTTCTATCTGTAGTCTCAACTCTTATCTTAACTCAACTCTTAAAAATTAAACTGTATTTTTTTTTTCAGGTCTTTTCTATGTGTTATGTGCAAGGAGCTACCAAAGGTGACCTGCTAGTAGGCCATCTCCGCAAGCTAATCTTGCTGTAGCTTACATATTATTATTATTATTATAAGTAATTTAGACTTTATTTTTATCACTCTCATTAGCTATATATGTTATCGTTTTTTTTGATATTACGTAAATATCGATATTAACGTTATTAGACGTAAATTTTGAAATAAATAAAATTATAAAATTTTCCTGTTTTTTCTATTATTCTCGTAATTAACTGAAATTAAAAAGATAAATATATTAATAATCTGAAATAAATGAAATAAAGCATAAATATTGATAAAATGTTTATTTATTGGAGCAAATTGTATTTGATCCATGACATCTGGAATTACACAAGAAGTTCGATTTTCTACAACCGCATCGATTTGTAATACATTGATATGTACAATTGCATCTTACCATTCCTTGACCACCACCAATTGACATTTCATTGACCGCTTGTCTAACGCATTTGAGCGACATGTCGGTTCTAATTTCTAGTTCAACTTGACAATTTTGAAAGCCTTTTTGACATGCAAGTTCATGAAGACTGAATTTATAATCCACGTCGATTATTCGACTAATTATATTAGGGGCTTCATTATTTTTTAACTATAGCAAGTTTGTTTTTTATTGATATTTACGGTTGCATCAGTAAATATCAAAACTAACTTAGTAAAATTTGATAATAAGAAAAAATGAATATTTTTCTCAAGATTTACTAATGGATAAGTTTATTTTGATATTTACGTTTTATCAAAATTTACTATTACATAAATATATAGTCGCTTCATCAAAAGACTACTTTTTAAGCTGGAAGAGTTCCTTATTGATAATTTTATTTTCCTTCCCTTTTTTAAATTCGTTGCGGCTAATTATTTAGAAATTAAAACAAAAAAGATCACTCATTAACTGTGTTTATGTTTTATTTCGACCAATGGTGGATTAAACAGAATCCAAGATGGTATCATGTTTTTGTCGCATTCGACGTTCGTAAGAAAGATGCCGATGGAAGATTTTTGCCACTGTCGCATGCATGAAATCATCAAAAACTGGAGACTCGATCGCAGTCCTGGAACAGATGAGCAACCAAATCTCAATCGCAAAGTTTTCCAACTTGTTCGGCTTATCACTTTAAAAGACTACGATGCAGCATTTGAGTATCTTGAAAAAGATAAAAGTATGTTGCTAGTTAAGCCACTTTTTTCATACCATCCAAACAAACAAAAAAACTACAAAAGAAAGATGTTGAAGCGTTAAAAGATGCTAGAGACAAATGCATTTGGAAGACCTTTGACGTTTTCGTTAAGCAAACAAACAGCCATTATGAAATTAAATTAAATAAAACGCAATGGAAATTGTCACGATGCAGTTGCGATTGGAACAGCAAGAATTAAATTTGCAAGCACGTCATTGGAGTGTGCTCAAAATTGAAGGTTGGAGATTGCCAGATTCCTATCGCTTCGGTCAACAGGCCAGTACGAAAAATAAGTAGTCGAGGAAGACTTTGGCAACTTTGGCAACAGCAGCACTAGTGGTAGATCCTACTGGATTCAGAAAAGCTTAAAAGCTTATTCAAATCGTTAATTTAATAATGAGTCGGCTACTTAATATATACAATATTATTTTTTATTTTATTCTTATGAATGTATTACTATATTTTTTCTCTCTCTAAAATTAAATAACATATTTTTAATTGTAATTTGTATCTCTTATTTTTAAAAAAAATAAAGTTTTCGAAAAAAATAAAATTGTGCTTATAGTATTTTTTAATCTAAAAATGAATTAAAATAGTTCAGGTCCAAAATTTTTTAGTGCTTTTTAAACATTAATTTAGTGCTTAGTAATGATTATTTCAGTGCAAAATAAAAATTATATTAGTGCTTATTAAAGATTATTATAGTGTAAGAATGATATTTTTAGTGCACCCTTGATTAATATAGTTCATGTTAATATTAAAGTGCAACTTGTGATTATTTAAAGTGCAGGATGTATTTGATGCCAATTAAAAATGATTATTTTATGGATGCATATTTATATTTAACAGCAGGTTATACACCCAAAATTTAGGTTTATTTGTAAGATGTAGGTGTAATAAATACCTACACCATACACATAGGCTTTTGGCTTTGTTTTTCTTTAATTTGTTGTATTTGGTGTAGGTGAAAGGTGAAGGTTTACAGAAAAATAAAATTCATCTGAAATTTGGAAGTAATTGATGTAATAAACAATAAAAAAATTTAAATAAAGTGAATTTTTAATCAAATTTAAGCTTCTTTTTATATTTCCTTATATTAAAATTTATTATTTAAAGCGAATTTAAATTAACTTCAAGATTTTAAAAAATTAAAAGTTGAAATTAAAAATTACTTTGAAATGGACAGAAAATCAAAGGAAAATAATAATTCTGAAAAATGTTTTCACCTCGTCGACAAACTCGATCTAATAGATATAAAACTTTGGCAAGTATTGGAAAAAAATCAATCAGCACAATAAATTTCTGATTAACACAATGAAAAAAACATTCAACACAATTCAAAATATTTCTTCTCAGCACACAAAAAATTATATTAAAAAAAAAAACATTTAACACAAAAATATTTATAATAAAATAAATTTTTTTTAATCATAAATTTTATTAAATGATATTTATAAGTGGAAGTTAGGTAAATAAAGTAAATTTCGAAGCTTAAATAAAAGAAATTAAAAAAAATTAGTCTCTAGAAAACCATTTTTCAGCATTTTTTGCTCTACCTCTTTTTTTCAAATTTTAATTTTTGTGTTGAGAAGAATTCATTTTGTGCTGAGCGTTTTGCAATTGTTTTGAATGATTATTTTTTTTTGTTGAAAAGGGAGACCCTTTTTTTTAAATTAAGTCATCGGCTTAAACACCGATGACTTTTGGTGTTCGACCAAGAATAAAATAGCCCAAGTATTTTACATATCACTTTTTAAACTAGCTGAATATGGTCTTCCAGATTTACTAATATAGTGGATCCGATTCATTTAATAATTGATATAAAAATTTCCTTATTTACTTTTATTCTTTATTTTATCTATTGATAGTGATTCGATGTTAGCCTAAAACAATAAGCAAATATTAAAAAGAATATTAAAAATTAAACCATAATTTTGAGTTTTTTTTTTGATTATTTTAAACTTGCCGGCAAAGTTTTGCCTTTCAAAGAAAGAGGACACGGTACATAAGTCAAATTCTCAAGGTTGAAAGCTGTATGTCTGGAATTCATAATACCAATAAAGTTAGTATCTTGTAAACTCTAGTAAACGTTAGCGAAAATTATTTTTTTGTTCTTATAAATCCACTTCATACAAATTTTAATTTTATTATAAATTTAATACTTTATTTTTAAATTTATAAGATTGAGTTTGTCGACGAGGTGAAAACATTTTTCAGAATTATTATTTTCCTTTGATTTTCTGTCCATTTCAAAGTAATTTTTAATTTCAACTTTTAATTTTTTAAAATCTTGAAGTTAATTTAAATTCGCTTTAAATAATAAATTTTAATATTAGGAAATATAAAAAGAAGCTTAAATTTGATTTTTAATTTATTCTTATATATTTTTCTTTATAACAATATAAATTTAAATCATTTTTAAGCGATTATCTATTAGGAAGTTTTTATTAATGAAATAAGCCATACTTTTGGTCTACTATAAGAAAAGATCATTAAGTAACATTATTAAAAAAATAAAATAATTATTATAAGGATTTATTTGATTGTATAAATAATTTTAGTATTTCTTTATGAGAATTTTCTTCCCGGCTTTATTTAAATAAGAAAAATTGTAAATTAGCTAATTAAGATGTCGCAATGGTTTCGGAAGTAGTCATCTGTTATATTAAAAGCGTTTTAGTAAAAATTAAGTCTTAAAAAATAAGTAAAACATATAATAATTGGAATGAGGAATACGTCAATTGTAAAAACTTTGATAAAGTACAAAAAGTAAAAACGTTATAATTCATTTTCTAATTGTGCAAAAATGGTTCTAAAAAGTGTACAATATTGTACAAATTTTCAGTGCTGAGTGTAAAATTGTAATGAATATTTTTTTTTTATTTTTTAACATGCATTTAATGATCTCTATTATTTTCTATCAGTTATTTATTTTTTTAATTAATATTTGATTTCAAATGAAATAAAATTCTTTGCCACTGTAATTATTCTTGGTTTTATCCATGAATATCAATAGTTCATTTACGCTTCTATAAACATTTTCATTTCTGTTAACTATTGTTTATCTTTTATTTGTTTTAGTATATTTAAAAAAAAAAGACATAACCAGTAAAAATTAATATTTGTGCTTTAATCAAAAATTATGTTTATATTTTCAATTTTCGAAAAATTAAAGAACATTTATGCTTTTAATTTTTAAATAAAGTTTCAATTTATATAAAATGTTTCGAAATGCAAATTTAGATCGAGAAATTGATGAAATCGATTGAAGTCATATAACAAGTCAAATAGAAAAAATGGAATGGGATTTCTTTGAAAAAAAAATTCAGAATATCGTCAATTTATTTTGACCATTAAATTTTTTAAGAATTTCTGATTGCATTTTTTATTTGAAAAATATTTTCAAAAAATTGATTGATGATTTAATAAATTCTTTATATAATAAAATAACTTTTTGCTTCGTTAGAAAAATTTTAATTTCTAAAAATATTTTTTGAATACTAAAATTTTATTTAAAATTTACAAAAAAGCAATGAATTTCCTAGAGAGCTAATCAAAGATTGAAACTGAAGAAAGAATGAATGAATTAATGAAGATGCTTCGTGAGGTTTTCTTAATATCATCTGTGGACTTGAAAGTGTGAATTTTAAAAAATTAAATTTTCAAAAATAGTTTTAAATGTCTAAAAGAAAGTCATTAGCAAAGCTGATTTAAATTCATGAACTAGTGATATAAAATTTTAAGCCTTAATTTAATCTAAAAAATTATTGAATTTTTCTTTAATTACGATTCATTTGAAAGGTTTTAGTCCTTAAAGAGTAAAAATTTAGATCAATTAGACTTTTTTAAATGGAAACTTAACTTTAATTCAGTATTTTATTTTTTATTCAAAAAAATTTTAATTTTGACATTTTTTTACCGATTTATATTATGGCCTTTTTTTATACTAAATAATTAATAAAAAAAAATTTAATTTTCCGAGTTTTATTTCTTTAAGTTCCGTACAAAAATGATAAAACTTAATAACATTTTCCCTAAAACCTAAAAAATAGAAACAAAAATATCAATTGTTTGAAAATTTGATTTAAAGTTTTAAATCAAATGAAAGCACTTTTACACAGCCTTGGGATACTCGATAAAAATATGCAGATAAAAAGAGAGAGCTGAAATAAATTTGATATGATTGCATTGAAACAAAATTAATTTGTATTTTAAATAATTTTTTAGTTATCTTTTTTGAAATATGCACACTAAAATAATTCTTTTTAGTAAAGAAAATCAAATAACATTTTGATTGAATTATTTCATTTCTTGTAAACCAAAATAGATTTTAAGAATTTTTTTTTTCACTCATTGAATTTTTCTGTATTTATTTGAAATTTAAAATAAGGTATAGAACAATTGATAAAAAGCTATTAGAATTGATTAAAATTATTGATTTACTTTTGGATAAAAATCAATTAAATTTTGTTATTGTTCTCAGATCTAAGCATGAATTGGCTTTAAACCGGAATAGCATGAATCAAAATTCAGAATTTCTTTTTAAAATATATTTCCTGCTGATATTCCAGATGAAAAAAAATGATCACCTAATTTCACTAAAATCGCAAAAGAAAAGATGATTAGTCGATTTAAATGTGACACATTTGTATCTAAATTATTTTATTTTTTTTTAAAAAGCATCTTTTTTTCAAAAAAAATTACATTAATATTATTCCTAATACTCTATGTTTATGATGCAAAATAACAATAATATTATACTTTTTATAAAAAAATTATATCTTTTTATTGGTGATATCAAAATATCATGATAACGGTTAGTATTTATTTTTTATCTTTTGGTTGAAAATTTACGTTTATCTCTTATAAGCTAAATTTTTTTGATGATGGACTTCGAAATTCAGACACCACAATTTCTTCCAATCAAGAAAGTAACCTTTTAACTATGTTTTCTTTTTACCATTCTCTTCAGTTTTTTTTTATTCAATTTTTTGTTCTTGTTGGTTTTTTTATTCTAAGGTAAATTCATTAATAAATAAAAATAATAATTATTTCAAAAGTCAAATGTATTCTTTTACTAATTTTTTTGAATATTTTGAAAGAATAAAGTTTCTTTAGAGTAAAAGCAACTTAAGAATTTAAATTTTATTAAAAAGTTTATTTTGTTTAAATTTGAAAAAAAAAATCATTTTTTAAAAAAAAAAAATTAATTTAAAAAATCAAGCTTTGTAAAGACTAACTCTTTAAGTCATAAAATATCATATTTCTTTAAATAAAAGAAAGTTCGGTTATCAAATAATTTTCTATTTGAAAATTTTAAACTCCTAAAAGTGACTTAAATAAAATTAATTTTTTAATTTTTTTACTATTAGAAACAATAAAAAAACATTTTTTACATGATAAATGACTTGCAAATTTTCTTTTAAAATATACACATTTTTTGAGGAAATAAATAATTAAAAACTTGAATAAGAAAATGAAGCATGTCTAAAAAGAAAGAAGCAAAATAAAAAATTCAAAAAAAACTTTAATTTTTTAATTCTCTGGATTGATGTAACCAGCTTATCTTTTAATAAACAATATTTTATTTTATAAATTAGAAATCATATTCATTTATGCTCGTAATTTTCAAAGTTAAGCAACAGTTTTCCGGTGCAAAAGATTGATTAAAAATTCATTTGTTTAGAATTAAATGTTTATAACAATTTTGTTCTATTTTTATTTTATCATGAAGTTTTTTTTGTTGTTAAATGAACCAAGAGGCTTCAATTAGAAAATCAAAAGAATAATATTGAAGTGCTAATATTTAAATCAAAATATATCAAAAAAATTTTTGATAGAGAAATAATTAAAATTTATTTACAAGAAGAAAAATAAGTCTTACAAGTTGATTTTTAGTTTCTTTGTGTATTTTTTTATAAATTAAATTTTTTGAGATAATATTCGAATTTAAATTTTTTAAAAAAGCCTTTAAAAAACTTAACAACATCATATTAAATAAAAATATATAAATATTTTTTTAAATATAATTTTAAGGGGGGTCTCCAGGCCTTTCAGAACGGATTACTCCTTCTTTTCAGTCTCCATGTAATTTGACATAAAAAATGAATTTTTAATAAATATTAAATAAGTTTGATTAAGTATAAAATTGAGTTTTTAATAAAAAAAAAATTTATGAAAATTATATAAATTCTATTTTTTTTGATCGCTTCCAAAGCGTTATTATTCGTACCCAGTGTTCTTGGTCAAAATGACTTGTGCAATGTTAAATTGTCTTTTGACAACCGCTGCTTTTCAAAATGCTAATCATTCAATATCAATAGAACAAAATTTAAATCACATTTTTTTCAAGTAGCGGAAAAGTGATTGTGTTTGGCAGCATTTAGAAAAAAGTCTTTTGAAAAAATTAAGCGATATTTTATTTTTTTATTTCAGCTTAAATCTCTGTTGACAAAAAAAATCATCAATTGTTGAAGCAAAATAGGAATTTTTCAAATTTTAATCAATCACCTGTTGATGAGCTGCTGTTTTAGTTTATAAATCTAGCTGAGCTATCTGGATTTTTCAATATAGTTTAAACAATTTGAAAAAAAAAACAAAAATACTTTGACTAATAATTGCAATCAGCCGCTGATTAAACTACTTGATTATTTAAATCATCTTTTTTGCCAAAGCCTAAAATCCATAATTGATTGCAATTAATGAGATTTCAAAGCCAAAACAACAATTTTCAATTAGTCTTCATTTTTGCTTTTATTTGAAGTCAAACGAGAGAAAATTCTCAGCGTGACATGGAACTGGGGGTGACCGGGCCAAAATTCCACTTTCCACAATTTCTGCAAACTTACCTCTAATAACAAAAACAATCGGATTTGTATCAAGTTGATGTTTAATTCAGTCTAAAACAAATAAACAAACAAAAGCTCATTGAGTTTGTCAGTCTCGGACTTGAGTACTCGACATGGTTAATTATAATCAGGATTCTACAGAGATAAATGCTCTAGACTAGCTAGATAGCTATTAGCTAACTACATCTACAGGTAATAACTTTCAGTGTTCTCAATCAATCAAGCATTTTGTTGTTCATTCTGACAATAGAATTTCTAAAATCATCTTAAATGGGATTAATTGTCATATTTGAGAAAAAATTTTAAGATCCGTGTCACTCGAAAATTATTTTGCTAGCTCAAAATTTGATTTGATAAACAAAGCATATTTTTTCTCCACAGCAAATGAGATTTTCTCCAAGAAAATAATTTTTATTCTTATTGGCCACATAAATTCGCTTCTAAATCCATTCAGTGCCTTTTTTTTCTTTTTTTTTTTTCCATTCATCTTTATATTTATTTATAATAAAAGAGCTGGAATTACAATTAGAAGAAAAAAGCCAAAACAACAATCGAAAGCCAATCGAAAGAATATTATTTAACTCTCTTTTATTTTTTTTTCTTTAAAAAAATTTTTCTTATTTTAGAACTCGAATTTCAAAGAGCTGATTTTTTTGTTGTTCGCTAAATATTTGTTTGTTCTTTTTTGTTGGAAATTTTGTTCTAGCTGCAAGTGTTGTTTGCCAAGATGCTCAAATTTTCTATCAAAAACCTCATTGAAAACACCGTGTCAAGTAATGTGTCAAATTCGGCCTCGACCGCCTTCAACCTCAGCAACATACTGGACTTGAACGCGGCCAAAGAGCCACCAACTCACTTGCCAAATCCGAAATCGGATGCTCACAGCGACTCGTTCATTGCCGACAGCCAAACACTTCTCACCAACTTCAATGAATATCAGAAGTTTCTGCTGAGCAAATTTCAGTCAAGCTACCAGAATGGTCTGCTTCAATTTCAGAGCAATCACTGCTACCAGCAGAGCATCAACAGATTGTGGCTGTACCGGTTGAGTCAGCGCAACCAGCAGCTCACTTGGCCAGTCAATTTTAGTCCTGTGGTAAACACAGCGGATTTTCTGGACGATGGTTCGGGTCTAGAAGTGGACAGAAAAAAAAGATGCAACAGTGATGTGGAAAAAAGTGAACCAGTGAGCAAAAAGTCAAAGCCAGTGGAGCCAGTTTTGACAGTGACACCAGAGAGAGTCGAGTTGAATGAGCAAAAGAACTGCAAGCCAAAAACATTTCCGTGCACTGAATGCGGAAAAGTAAGACCTCTTTTCTATCTAATACTTGAGTGGCGTCAATTTATTTTAATAGTAAATTTAATTTTTCTAGTATTAATATTTTTTTTGTCGCCAAATAATATACTATTAAACATTTATCTCTTATAAAAATCATCTATTAATCAAGTTCAATTTATCAATATTAATATAGTAATTTACAAAGTGTTGTTTTTTTAATTTTAATTTCTTTTCTTTCCCTTTTCCTTTGGTTTTCTGCTGTGCTTTTTTCGAAACCAACATTTTTAAAGCTAAAAAAGCTTGTACTGCGGACAACTACAATATATTTGAAAAATTTTCCAAATAATTTCTACTTTTATCAAATTTTTCAAATATTATTAAATTTTTTTAAATATAATTTAATATAATTATATTAATACAAATAAAATATTTTTTCTTAAATATAATTTAATATAATTATATTAATATAAATAAAATTTTTTTTCTTAAATATAATTTAATATAATTATATTAATATAAATAAATTTTTTTTCTTAAATATAATTAAGGAGAGTTATATATCCAGGCTTATCCGAGCGGCAAAAAACCCTCTTTTCAGCCTTCTTGCTCAAAATTTTTGCTTAGAAAAATTTTAAATTTAAATGTGTAAAATGAATTAAAAAAGAAAAAAAAAAGCGTTTAAAAATAAGTGCTTATCTAGATAATTATTTAACAATTAAGTTTGTGATGTTTTGTTTGATGCAATATTTTGTAAGCAGTTCATTCATTCGTTAATTATTAAATAATTTTCAAATATTATTAAATAATTTTAACATAAACAAGGGTTAAATTGCCATTTAGCTTTATTTAACTTTACCCTCTTTATACATCTATTGAGTATATTAAATTGATCAAAATCAAATTTAAAATTTTTTATAACTTTCAGTTAAATTTTGTAAATGTTTATTAGAGCTTAAGTGACTTTTTATATTTAAGATTAGTTTAAATATTTAAAAAATTTTCGTATTTTAAAAAATATTTTTTATGCATTTAAAAATATTTTTGAAACGTAAATTTTATTTGGTGAAAAAAAAAATACAATGGTTAGAGAAAAAAATTAAAAATAAACAATAATAGTTATAAAATAAAGTAGAAGTAAAAATAATTAATTATAAAGCAAATTGAAAAGAAAGCTTATCAATGAATTTTAGTTGTAAACTTTTTGATAATTTTTTAGTTACTTTTTGTTACATTACGATGCTGTCTAAACCATCTCGGTATTTTTTTTTGGTGTGTTTTTTCACCTAAAGAAATTTTTTTAAATTAAATCTTTGATTTTAGTCGAAATACCGCTTGATTTACTTTTTTTTATTTAAAAAATAATTTAGAAAAAAAAGGCACATTTATAGAAGTCTTTGTGTCCGTCTTTTGACTTTTCTTTTTCTTATTTTATTATTTGTAAATTTTTACTTAATTAATTAACTGTGAAAAAATTAACTATTAAAAAATACTTTTGCTGTCAATTAATTAAATTGGTAATTAATATATTATTTTTACTACAAATTAATTAAATTAATATTATTTTTACTGCTAGTTTAAATGAAATTTACTACTGAATAGGTAAAAATTAAAAATTTTAAAAAGGTGTTCAACGCGCACTACAATTTGACGCGGCACATGCCAGTTCACACTGGAGTGAGGCCTTTTGTTTGCAAAGTGTGCGGCAAGGGGTTCCGGCAAGCGTCCACCTTGTGCCGGCATAAAATAATTCATACCAGCGAAAAGCCTCATGTGTGCAAGCTGTGCGGAAAGGCATTCAACAGAAGCTCCACTCTGAACACACACATGAGAATACACCAGGACTACAAGCCGTGGGTATGTGAATACTGCGGCAAGGGCTTTCACCAAAAAGGAAATTACAAGAACCATAAGTTGACTCATTCGGAGACTAAGGACTTTCGATGCTCCATTTGTTCCAAGTCGTTCCATCAAATTTACAATCTAAAATTTCACATGTACACACATACGGACAGCAAGCCGTACCAGTGTAAGATATGCAGCAAGGGCTTTTGTCGAAATTTCGACTTGAAAAAGCACATTAGAAATGTTCACTCGAGTGAAAATGGTAAGTTAGGTGCCAAACAGTATGGAAATGTGAGCAGGGAACAAATTGAGTCAAGTGAAGCTGGATTGAGAGAGTTAAAAGAGTTTGAAGCAGAGAGCTTCGATGATGAGGATGATTTTGGCGAAAAATCTACATCTACTTTTATGGACGAGTTTGTCAATGATACAACTCAAAATAGCTCAGATTATTTAGAAACATACGAATGTCTCAAAAATGTCTCAGATTAGTTCACAATTCCGATTTTTCTTCTTTTATTTTTCTATTTTTTCATCAAGATTTAATACATAATTTTTATCAATTGAATAAATTGTAAATATTTTTGAATAAATTTTATAAAATATAATATTTTTGGAATTGTTTTAGAATTTTTTCTCATCTTTAAAATAAACAAAACGAAAAAAAGTTGAAAATATATTTTTTTTTTATTAGTGATGATCGATGAATAGAGTATCATTTTTTTTTAATTTAAGAAAATTTAATTTTATTCGATCAAAACAAAAAACTGATTTTCATATGTAAATTTTAACTTATTTTTTTTTACTAAATCTTATTTTTCTAATTTTTTACCAAATTTCCAATTTAATAGTAATTTTTGAGCATGTGAGCATAAACGAAGACTAAAGCCATTCGGCCCTAGAGAAACCCATAATTAATTGCTAGATAGAATAATAAAAAAATAGAATTGGAATCAAGCAATTCATTTATTTGAGACCTTTATTTTATGGAGCTAAACAGTTTATTTTTTCTGTTATTAAAAAAAAAGTTTATACCAAAATTCACATTTCTATTACTAAATGAAATCATGCCAATTTTTATTTATGTGATATCAAGTTTTGTTTTGTAAATACCTAGTATTATGAAGTAAAATAATAATTTGTTAGCTGCAGTTATCAATTTATTTTTTAAATACACTTGAGTCAGGTTTAAAAACATGCACTAAAACCTAAAATTGGGAAGTTTAAATGAAACTTGCTGTTATGCTACAGTTAATTTTGATTACTTCAAAATATTCAAAAAAATAAAAAAAAATTGTTAAAAAAAACAAAAAATATTTTTTATTTTATTTTTCTTGAATAATTTTTCATTTGATCTATAAAATTTTTTTTTATCAAATTCTTTTTCTTTTGTTTTTTTTTGTATTGCAAAAATAAAAAAAAAATTGTAATCATTTGTTTATTTTTTATTTGGCAGAAAATTAATTTTACTATCATGTAAAAATGATGGATTTATTTGATTATTGAGGTTATTTTTGAAATTAATTTTTTTTTCATATAATAATAAAGTTTTGATTTTGATCACGATAGGTTAATAATTCAAAAAAAGAAGAAAGAGATGGGAAAATTAGAAAAAAGATTTTAGAATTTTAGAAAAAAGATGGGAAAATTTTAAAAAAGTTCATTTTTGATATGTTTTTAAAAACAAAGGATCAAATAATATTATTGTTTTGATTAAAAAAAAAATCAGAATTTTTTAATTTTATTTAATTACTATTTTTTATATTTCTGCTCAAAGGTAAATAAAATAGAGTAAAATTAATTTTTAAATGAAAATAATGCAAGGTAATAAAAAATTTTTATCGTTTTTTCATATAAGTAAAAAGAGTTGTTTTTTATTTTTGAGTCACTTGAATTGTCTAACTTCATGTGAGTCTAATTAAAATGTAACTAAATTGAAAAATTTTGCAGTCTTTTAATTTCCAAATTTTAAATCATGCATTCTATCTAAAAATAGCTTTAAACAAAAACTAAATAATCAAAAAGCTTAATGCATTTTGAGCAATATTTTCCCTAAAATTAAATTTAAAATATTTATGAGTGCCGTTCATGCAAAAGTAGGATTAAATTCCCACCGATTTGGTCTTAGAAATTTTCTTTTCCAAGTTATTTTAACAATAAAAGCAAAACCAATTGAGTGTCAAGTCAGGCTTGCAAATTTTTAAAATATTTATTTTCCCAATAAATCTCTTTTCTATGATCACTTGGCTTGATACCTTAATATAAAAGCAAATATCAATTACGTTAAGTGAAAGAGAAATAGTGAAATTCAAAATGAATAAGCGATTTCGCAGCATGAAACATATTTTCATTATTTAAAAAATCTCATTCCGAACTTTTAAACACCAAAAGAGAGAATATTGGTGGCTTAATTTTGTTAGAAAAAAAAAAATTTCTAAATATAATAGGTTAAATCAAATGTAAAGAACGCAGCGAGTCTGCATCAATCAGGATTTGAGAACTATTTTGACAATAAATCTAAAAATTCATTTTTTTCTTTTTTGCCTAACAGCATGAGATCGAAAATTATTATTTCAAAATAACTCAGATGGTATGAATTAAGATCTTGAAATAGTCAAACTGATGCTATTACCTACTTAAACTATCGACAAGATAGTCATTAAATTTTAATCATGTCAAAAATGAGCTATTTCCACTTTAAACAAATGACGCTAAAAAATCCATTTCTAAACTCAAAATACAAAAAATTTAGTAAAATTTTGTGCTAATTTTTTATTTAAAAATAAATTTTTGTTTCGCTTCAAAAAACTTGGTCATGTCTTATTTCATATAGTCTCTCTTTTAGTTCCTTCCTTCTATTTTCATCGATTGGATGCTTCCATATAAAAATCAGAGACATCAAAAGCAAAATAATGGGTCCTGGCACAATCAACATCCTTAACGCTAGACTTATGCTAGTCGGCTGTTTACAGCATCCATCTGGACAGTCAATGTAGCCTGAAAACCTTTAAAAGATTGATTAAAATATTTGATTAGCATTTAAAATAACAGAATAATACTCCAATACCAATGCTGACGAAGCCACAGCAACACCGGAAGCTAATTTTGTGAAAAATACATAAAATGAGTAGAATATTGACTCTTTTCTTTCTCCGGTCTTTATCATAAATTCATCAATTACATCAGGTAGCATAGACCTTTAGTTAAACAAATTAGTTCTACAAAATTACAAGTCAGCAACGGGGAAGAAAAAGTTCCCGGACTAAGTTTGTGTCTTCGTAACTTCGTGATTTTAAATTCAATTTCAAATCTGAAAATAATTTGTAAAATGTGTAATTTTGACAAATATTAAAACATTCTTTTTTTGACCAGGTATTTAAAAAATTCAAATAAAAACAAAATAACTAATTTAAATGATTTTACTAAAAATTAATTAGCAAAATTTTTATTTCTTCGAGTATTGTGAATTTTGGAGCAAAGAACAATAATAAAAATTTTAGAATGAAACAACTTTTTAGCTATTGGTATAAATATTGTTCTTCAAAATGTGTCAGCTGATACAAACTTTGTACCACCCAAATTTAGCTTCTGCAAAAACTCTGCAAGTCTTCAAAGCACTAAATGTATTAGAAAACCATTAAAATTAAATTGTAGAGTTATTGCAGAGACTAAATTTGGGTGGTACAAAATCTGTGTCAGTTGATACATTTTGCAGAACAATATTTAGACCCATAGTAAAAAAGTTGCTTCATTTTAAAATCTTCGTTCTTGTTCTTTGTCCCAAAATTCAAAATTCCATCCTATCCCTGCAAACACTTTTTTTAATTTTTCAGAAAAATTGTTTAAATTAAAATTTAAAAAAAATTAAACAAAATACTTCATTAATAATTTAATTTTTTGACATTTTTTATGGAAAAATCTTCCTTAACATTTCAACCCAAAATTAAATTCAGCTTTTTGAAAAAAATCATCTTATAGTACAATTTTTATCATTTGCCAAGTCATTTTATAAATTGACAGTGACATATACGGTCCTTTTATAAAGGTCCATTATGAAAAAATAAATAAAAAATTAACATACCTTACCATTTCTTACTTAATTAAAATTACACAATTTGTTGGTAAAATTTTGTAATGAAAATAAAATCATCGAGGAATTTAAGAATGAAAAAAAAGTAAAATTCAAACAATCTCAAAAACTCAGTTTTAAACAATTTGATTAACCATCAAATCTATTTTCGAAAAAACTAAAATAAAAGATAAATTTAATCTAGATGAACACATTTTTAAATTTACAGTACTGATTTGTCACGTGGATTTTACGTAAATTTACGTTCGTAAAATTACGTAATTTTACGAAATTTTTCGATATTTTACGTAAATATTCGAAAATTTACGTAAATTTACTTTGGCCTTAAAATGGCAAGTCAGCAAACCTGTTAGAGGGACACATAAATGTTTGGTCTGTCAAAAGCTCAGACATTTGTTCAAAATTATTTTGTCATTTCTTGGCAAAAGTATATTTCCGTAAATTTTCGAAAATCTACGTAAAATATCGAAAAATTTCGTAAAATTACGTAATTTTACGAACGTAAATTTACCTTATTTTACGTAAATTTTTGTAAATTTACGTAAAATCCATGTGAAATCTGTGTAAAATCAGCACTGTATATTATATATAGTACTGTATATAGTATTGTATATTTACAACTAATTTAATGCTTTTTTATCAATTTTTATTTAAGGAAATGGATATTGCAGTACAAATTGGTTGTGGTTGGTCAAATAATTCTAAACTGATCTTTTCTTAATAAAACAGCGATCAATAGAAAAAAAGTCATAGCATTTTTAAATATTCATTAGTTACAAAAATTCAGTAATTAATAAAATTTTTCGCTTAAAAATCTTTTGATTTTAAGTCTTTTTGAGATTGTCTGAATTTTAATTCTATTCATTCTTAAATTATTCGATGATTTATATTTTCATTACAAAATTTTACGAAAAATTGTCTAATTTTACGTAAAATTAAGTAAGAAACGATAAAGAATGTTCAATTTTTGAAAAATTTTTCATAAATAAATTAATTAAACATTTTGGAAAAGAAGCCAATTTTACATTTATTTCTAAAGATCTAATTTTTAGCCGTAAGCATTCAGGAACGATTTTACCATGAGTCACGTATTTTTCTGTAAGCTATATCAAATATCCTTACTGACTAAAATTCACGGAAGATTACGTAAGCTTAATTAAAAATAAAGTAAAAATAAGTTTAGACCATTCTGAATATTTAAAAAAAAATAATCAAAGACAAGATGGGTAACCCTGAAAATTTATCTGAACTAATTGAAGATACATCAATACAGACCCTAATGGAAGGTGTCAAGAGTCGAATTGATAAAATCCGAAGAAATTGTAAAATAGAAAAAATTTTATAAATAAACTTTTAAGAGCTTCAAAATTCTCTATCTAAATCACTTTGCCTTAGTTTCTAATGGCATATATTTTTTCTAGTAGCTAATTTATTTTTGAAAAATAGATAAAAAAAGTAGCAAAAATTGTTTTTTTCGTTGCTAAAATATTCAAAAAAGTAGCAAAAATACTTTATTAATAGCAAAAAAAAATACAAGAAAAAATTTAATTTTTTAACTTTTTTCGACCACCTCTTGGGCGCTTAGTTTTAGAAAAAAAATAAAAAGAAACAAAAATATTTATTATTCAAAGCTAACAAAAAACGAATAAAAATTTAATTTCTAACTTTTTTTGGTCGTCCTCTTGGACGCTTGGATGGTTCGGCTTGATTTTTTAAATGCTTATTTATGATACTGGCAATCATAGTCGGTCAGATATGTTACTTCCTATAATTTATCTCCTTCAAGAAAAGTTTTTGAAACTAACGCTATTTAAATAAACTCAATGCTTTAATTTATACTTTATTTTTATAAATAAAATTTCTTAAATTCGAATTTACTTGATCAAAATATTGCATCCTGAAATTTGATAATTTTCAATTTAAAAAATCGTTCAAAGAATTTTTTTTAATGGATATTTAATTTTTATTACAATGAGAGATTTCCATTTTGGCAAAATGTAAATAATTTTACATTCTTAGATTTTCTAATATTTTTGTGCAATATTTCAGTAAATTTTTATTTTGGATTTTCATAAGTAATTTTTTTTTTAATTCTCTGAAATGTTTCACAAAAAAATTGGAAAATACACAAATATGAAAAACTAAAAATGATTTTCTCTAAAATTGCTAATACATTTTGAGATTCCTTATGCTACATAAATTTTCTTTTGTATCAGTTATATTTTTTTAAAGGAAATCAAAATGAATCCAAAATGGACCAAAATAAAAAACACTATTTCTTAATTGTTCAATATCGGCTGATCTACTATTATTAAGTGTGTTTATTGAATTTTCCTTCTAAGAGTTTTGGAAAAGAACTTAGAGTCTACGAGTGTCCAAAGTTGACAAATGATCAACAAGCATAATGAGCATATTTTTAACTTTTAAATTAATTTTTTTATTTTTTAAATACATGTCAAAATTTGTGAACAAATTTAATGAGAAATTGATCTTTTTATGATTTAAAAATTTAAATAAAATATAAAACCATCACCTAAATATTTATACTACTAAATGATGTCGATTAATCAAGAACGATCAATTAATTAAGAAAAGTTCTAATCAGATTATCACTTACATGTTGACAATTTATTTAAATTAGACCTCAAAATCATTATTAAAAAGTTGCTACATCAAAAAATAGATAAGCTATTCTATGAAATAAATTAGCTACTAAAAAAAATATTTTTTTTATATTTCAATTAGCTATTTTGAAAAGTAAATTAGCTACTAGAAAAAATATATGCCGTTTCTAATCTTTAAAAATAAGAGAGTTATGACCTTTTGAAAAAATTCCGGAAACTTTTTCTTCACCAGTTATTATTTTACTAACCATGGTAATAAAAAGTTGACTGCAATTCCCATTCCACTGATAACACAGACGATGTACAACAGCCAGACTAAAAATTAATTTAATAAAATATTTCGTTGATTAGTTTTAAAGTTACTCGTATTCTCAATGTACAATAATACAAAAAGATTTGGAATTAAAAGCTTTATAATAAACAATTAATTAGAAGTAAATTTAAGATTTCACTTACAATTAAGCCGATGGCATAAGTGGTTTTTTTTCCAAGTTTTATCATCAAGTACTGCCAGAGAGGTAAACTCAAAATACTCGATACCTTTTAAAAACTTTTTAATAAAATACTTTATGATTTATCATATTTTAAATATATTTTCTTTTTTTTATTTTAATTAATTTTTTTTAGTTCTTCTTAAAAGAGACTAATTAAAATAAATAGATACTTAAAAATTTAAAAAAATATTTACTAATAAAACAATAATCAAATATTGATACTGATCTCCTGCATCGACAGTGTATTTGCAAAAAAGTGCTAAATTTGATTGAACTAGCTTTTTAAATTTATCAAAAATTAAGTGAAATAAAATTGAAGTTGCCAAATACCTGAACAGCAAGTGAGTTGAAAAGAAATGCCAATAAAAGTGTAATGTATGACTTGTGGCTAAAGACTGACCTGAAAGATTTGAAAAAATCTTTATTATGATCAGTTATTACATCTAAATTTTAACTTATTATTTCATCTCGATACATAAAAAAATTACCTTTCATTTCTTTTGTTCCAAAAAAAGTGGTCAAACAGCACAATAAGTATATAAAACTCATAATCGAAGCACTGAGCAAGTAGCCCTCACTCTTAAAATGTATTAAATTTTTGAAAATTTTCTCATAAATAATAAAATACTAATTTATTTTCATTAGACTCAAAGTTATCATTGATATTATTTGATATTAAAGACGAATCATTTACAAATGGCATCGTAGTTCCTTGAGCTAATGTAGTTGCATCACAATTGACTGAAGACCCATAAATACTAATCACTATTCCTTGAATTACCGCAGCTAAAAGAACCCCGAAAACCTCAAAAACCATTCCTTGTAAAATAAATTTTATTTTAAAATAAAAAAAAATAAAAAAAAATAATAAAAAAAATATACTGTATCCAGTCGCAGAATCTCTTTCGGTCTGATCAGGAGTCAAATACATAGTCAATGAAGTATAAGGAACGTGAAGACACTTTATTTTATTTTAATAGTTAAGATCAATTTTTATCATTTAAATTTATTACGGATAAAAATGTTTGAAAAAAACAATAGAATACTAAATACCAGACTGTCTTTGATGATCGACTTATATCAGGCACATACCAAATCATTATATAGCAAAAAATTGCCAAAGGAACGGGAAAAATTATCCTTGAAAAATTTTTTTTTTTTTAAATTAAATCAAAAGTTTTTTTCATTTTACCAAGGTCTTAGTTTTCCAAATTTAGTGTTTGTGCGATTGACAAAAAATCCAATTAATGGGTCAGTTACTGCGTCCCATCCTCTGCCAGAAAATAAAATTACCGAAACTTGTTTAGGCCGTATCTTTAAAAATCTAATAAAAAAAAGGTACAGCATTATTTTTTCAAAACAGACTTGAGCAACTTCTAGAAGAAATGGTGAAATAAATAATCCCAGAGCATTTCCGCACATTTGATAAGGTAAACCTCCAACTGCAAAGCAAATTTTTTGAAAAACGCTTAATTTTCCTTCATTTTTTAAAATTAAGCCATCTTGTTCAAACTTTTGCTATATAAATTAAAATACAATTTTTTTTTATTTGGTTAGATATTAAAAAATAGATTACTTTTTTAGCTCCTAAACTATTGAAGTTCAACGATTCAGTATGCAAATCGTCATATTCAGCATCATTCATTATTTTCCAATTTAAAAAAAACCGATAAGAAAATAATTTTAAAATGCTAAAACAATATAATTTCTAGTTTAAATTTATTCTATAATTTTATAACACATTGGGATTCGTTTTCATTTTTTTATCAAATGATAATTATGTCTAATAAATATTGTATGTTATCAAGAACATTAAAAATCCTCTAAATAGGCCAAACAAAATAAATAATTATTTATTCTTTCAAAAATTTTATAAACAAACCGGCTGATGAGTGCTCGCATAAGTATAACAGCTAAAGGCAATAGAACCGAATTTTCTAATTAAATAAATTTTGTTAAAACTTTCGAAATAAAATATTATAATTGAAAAACTCTCAAAAATAATTTTAAAAAGAACATAACTACAATTTGTTTATAAAATATTTGAATATAAAAAATTGATTTGTAGGTACCAAATTAAGTTCTTGCAATAACAAACGTAATTTTGATTCAGTTTTCAAATATTTTAATTCAGTTATTTAATTGTTTTAATTATTGAGATTATTTTTAATTCTATTCAATTTTAATTATCAAATAAAACTTTTTATTATCGACTTTTATAATTAAAATTATTCAATTAATCTGAAACTTATTTATTATAATTTTTATATTTTATTTTTAAATAATTATTTTAGTTGGCAAAATTTTAATTTCTAGCAGTCTTGTTTTTTATTTTCTAAATCAAAATTGTAATTAAGATAACTTTTAAATTTTTATTAACAAACTAAATGAAATTTTGATAAAAATTTAAAAAAAATTTATTCAAAAATAATTAAGAGAAAAATTTCCAATAAATAACTGCACCAAGTGTTAGCAGTTCTAGTATAATGATAAAAAATATCAAAAATTTGTTATAAAAAGCTCTAAATGTAAAATTTAAAAGATTAAAATTAAAGAAAAATTTAGATAAAACTACCCCATAGAAATTTTTTTAATAATTCGTTTACTTCGTAACAATGCACCTTTGGTATCATCAAGCTAAAATTTAAGTTCAAAGAAATTTTCTTTAATTAAAGAGAATATAAATACCTGGTCGTTTGCATTTCTAAGTCGTTCTCCTTGTTCATTCAATTCCGTCAAAACATTATTACCTAGTTGTTCAGTTTCGATGGCTATTTGTGTAGAACGAGCAATTGTGTCATCTGTATTCATCAAGGAACTATGAATTTGTAATAGCTTGCTTCTCTCAGGGTCCATCTAAAGACATTAATATAATACTTTTCACAAGGAACTCTTTTTAATTTGCTTTACCTGATTAATTGATTGATAATTTCTATATTTTGAAGAATCATCAACTGCTTTTTTCTTTTAATTCATAAAAATTATATTAAAATTAAACTATTTTATATACCATTTCTTTTTGAATAATTTCAACATCCAATTTATACTGTTTTAGTTTATTGTTCATAGACGCTCGACTATTTGGTCCAAATTTTCTCATTTCCATCTCCATATCTTCAATCTTTGGTCATTTATTTTTTTAATTAATTCTATTTTCAATGTTTATCTTACTATCCGGATGATATCCTCAGTTGTTTGTCTTAGCTGTCGAATCAATGACTTTCTCTCATCTAATTCAATTCATTAAACCCATTTCTTTAACTTTTTTATTTAAATACCTGTTTCAGCTAATGGAATTTTATCTGCTAGAATTGTTTTGCATGATTTGATAAAATTAATCAAGTCTTGTTCATACCTCGCAAATTGCTCGGACATTTCTTTAAAAAATTGTTTCTTTTTAAATTCTGTGAGAAAAAAATACTTTTTTAGGACTCAACTCCTAATAGTTAAAAATAAAAAAGCATTTTTTTATTAAAATAATATATTTAGAAAAATCAAGTGACTTTAAATGTGAACTAAAGGTTAAAATTTTCAATAATATTGGTTATCTTCCAGATGGTTTATCTACATTTGTATTGTACACACGGATCAAATCAGCCTGACGAACAACACCATTTTCTTCTTGTGAAAAAGCAAAACCTCTGTATCGTTGATTTTGGTCAAGATTAGAGGGCACTCGGGTAAAGGAAAAAGCTGATTTGAGAAGTCGAGCAGTTTCAGAAAAGCGTGAACGACGTATGAGTCGTTCAACTTCCTTGTTGTTCGCTTCGTTCTCTTGAATCGCCTGTTCATATGTTTTAAATAATGTTCTCTGAAGACTTAAATATTTATTTGTTTATATAAAATAAAATAAAAATTTTTTTGTTTCTTTTATTCTTACCTTTTATAAATAAAATCTGGTAAAAGAACCAAAATTGGAACAAATATCAATCCCATCCAAAATATGGAGCACCTGTAGACATTGGGTGCCTAAAAAAGTTAATTTTGAATATTTAAAAAAATAATTTATCTTTACCATTCCACTCATTTCAGGCGCTAAACCTGTCCATGTCCAAATTTGACTGTAAATTAAAGAAAATATGAACCAAAATCCAATTGAACCCCAAATTGATAAATGAGTAATCTATTAAATTTTATTCAGAATAAAATTGGTGTTAGAATATTTTATTTTTTATTTTACCCATGTCCACGAATCTGTTTCTAAACCGGACTTAAGACAAACAACAATAACACAATACTTGAAAAATATTAATTAAAAATTTAACAAAAAAAGTTTATTTAAGTTAATACTGTATAGACATGATTTCCCATAAATAAATAGTCACCTATTGTGCCATCATTAAGAACCATATCTAAAAAAAATTAACAATGAATACAATGGTTTAATTTTTTGTGTTTGACTTACAAAATGTATCCAATGTTGAAATAACATTGAAAAAGTGCGATGTTTCAAATAATTTTTTCGGTTTCAAATAAAAAAATAATTTTTAGTTAATTTATTTTATTTATTTATTAATTTTCATATTTGAAATTAAACTCTTT
Organism: Brachionus asplanchnoidis; assembly: GCA_025491095.1. Taxonomy (NCBI): domain Eukaryota; kingdom Metazoa; phylum Rotifera; class Eurotatoria; order Ploima; family Brachionidae; genus Brachionus; species Brachionus asplanchnoidis. The sequence continues at coordinate 3,050,940 of JAILYF010000015.1, forward strand.
AGTGAAATAGAGTGAGTTTAATTTTTATTCGGAAATTTGAAAAAAATTATAAAAATTCTTTTTTAACATTTAAATAATTTATTTATTTGTCTATCTGTTACGAGCTAATGCTCCTTCAGAATAAATATTTATAAAAAAAAGTTAAATACGATAAAAATAAATAAGATGAAAAAAAAGATAAATAATTCATTTAGATTTATATCGATATTCATCGTTTAAAAACTTTAAACGATTGAATATAACTATTGAATATTGAATTTAAAAACTTTTTTAAACTACAAATATTATTTTAAGGATCATCATATCACAAACCTTATGTCAAAATTTATAAAAAATATAACAAAGTTTTTCATGTTTGCAATATTAACTAAAAATTTTTTTTTTTTACTTTAAACATCGCACTTTTTCAAGGCATTGTGAAACTTCATACAAAACTTCCAATACAAAAATAAAAAAATTTTATAACTTTTGTTTTAAGTGTCAAAAACTTGTTCTGTAAATGAAACAAAGTGAAACAACTGTTGTTTCACCTTCTGCGGAAGTCTGCAAAATCTGTGCAAATTAATTCAGTTTTATTTTTAAGGCTTTTAAATTGGGTGCAATTTTGCAGAATTCGCACAGATTTTGCAGACTTCCGCAGAAGGTGAAACAACAGTTGTTTCACTTTGTTTCATTTACAGAACAGGTTTTTGACACTTAGAACAAAAGTTATAAAATTTTTTTATTTTTGTATTGGAAGTTTTGTATGATATTTCACAATGTCCTTTTTCAATGTTATTTCAACATTGGATACATTTTGTAATTCAAACGCAAAAAATTAAACCAATTTATTTTGATTTATTTAAACCAACCTTTTTTAAAAATTCCATAACACACAAAGTAAAGAACAATTGAATGAATAAAAGCGTTCATTATCCAAGTCCAAAATACCTAATAAAAAAATTGAATAAAAAATAAACAATTTTTTTAAATACTAACTCTAATGTTAAAATCTGCTTTATCTTGGCAAATTTTGTACAATTCGGGAAATTTGATCATGGTACTTGCCATCGAAGGTCTATCAAACAAACCCAATGCCATGGGAGGTGCAGCAGTGAAAAGCTTGTAAAAATTAACTCAAAATTTGATTCCTTTTTTTAATAAAATGTTAGGCTTACGACATTATAGAGACTGATAAGCCATCTTTCAAAGAGGATTTGACCAGAAAACCCGTTTGATAAAGCGAACCAGAACTTTTCAGGAAAATTTTATTTAAATTTTTAAATATTAAAACTTACTTCAATTATATAAAGACATATATTTTTGTAAAATGAATAAAGTATAACTTTGCACAATCGTTTATAATTCCAAATTCCATGAACAAACAATAGCTTGGCCAAAAATCGAAACTTAAAATAAATTTTTTAATTATTTAGATTACACATTTCTCATTTTATTTTTAAATTAAGGATTTTTTAAAATTTTTAATATTTAAGTGATTTTAATTTTTATCCAATTCTAACCACATATTTCTGATTATTAAAAATCTTTTAAAATCAAAAATAAATCAAAAGAAAATAAAATAAAAAGGTTACATTCATAATTTTTAATTATTTTTACTTTGATAATTCTTTTATCTATTTTTATTTTCAAATTTTTTAATATGCAATCTTAATCATCTTTTCAAATAATATGCAATTGAGGCCTTGTATTGACTTTGTGAAAAGATTATCAAAAGCTTGATCATCAAAATAGAAATATTAAAACTTGTGAGCATAAAATTGAATTATTTGATTTCAATTCTTAATCATCTAATGACTAATTAATGATTTTAAATTAAAAATATTATATAATTTCATCTGTGTTTTTTGAGGTTAAGAAAATTTTAAAGTAAATAATATGAAGATGCGATACTTTGGTCTCTCATCTAATTTTGAATAAAAGATTTAAAACGTTTTATTATTATTAAAAGATATTTTTTTAAATCAAAATTCAAGATATAAAAATTATTAGAAAAAACTTCCAAAAAATGTATTTAAGGTTAAAAAAGTGCATCACAGTATAAATCACTTGTGTTGCAAATATTTTTTTGACAATTTTACTATTATTTTTAATTAAAATTTAAAAAAACATCAAAAGAGCGAAATAAAATAGAATTGAAAATTATAAAAAAAAATATCGACATATTTATCAATCAAAATTATTTATTTAAATTTATTTAAATTCATAATTTTTTAGAAACCCTAATCAGGAAATATCATTAAACGATTAAATTTTTAAAAGATCTTATCAAAAAGAAATTATTCAACACAGAAATGTAATCAAGAAATCGATACTCTTTTCATGAAGCTAAAACGCAAAATATCTTCATGCGACAATTTAAAACTTTTACGCGTAAAAATATTTTTCCCACTTGTTGAGATAAAAATACTTGGCTAGAAATTGTTTTTGTAACTAAAATTACATTTTTATCGCTAAAATAAATTTACTTTATAAAATGCTTTATAAGTTAATGAATTTACTTTATGAATTTAAAATAACTTTTAATTAATTAAATAAAATTTTTAAAGCAATTTTTCACCAAATATTAAAATTATTGATTTGGAAAGTGAATCTGATAGTTGTTTTATTAAAAGAATGGACACTCGAGCAATTGCTGGATAAAGACCAAAAAGAAAGAAAAAGACACTTTTTTTTGAAATTTAAAAGTTATTTTAAGATTTTTTTAATTTTTTTCTAAATAAATATTTTTACATTGATAAAGCTTATTTATATTGAAAAAGTCTTTTGAATACAAAGAAAATTTTTATCTTAATAAAATCGTCTGAAACGCTAAAATTTATTTTTTATAGTTATAAGTAAATTTATACAGGGAATTGTGAATTTTGGAACAAAATACAAAAACAAAGATTTTAAAATGAATTATCTTTTAAACTATGAGTCTGATAATTATTATGCAAAATGTATCAGCTGATACAAATTTTGTACCAGCCAAATTTAGTATCTGCAATAACTCTACAATTTAATGGTTTTCTTCTCAATACATTTAGTGCTTTGCAGACTTGCAGAATTTTTGCAGGGACTACATTTGGCTGGTACAAAATTTGTATCAGCTGATACATTTTGCGGAACAATTCCCAGACTCATAGTTTAAAAGAAATTTCATTTTAAAATTTATCTTTTTGTTCTTTGCTCCAAAATAAACATTGCCTTTATACAGGCAAATTGAAGTTAGAGATCAAGATCGAAAGATCAAAATTTAAGTTGCAAAATTTTTTTTAATAAAAGAGAAAAAATAATTTTTTTCCAAAGCGATTACTTTACATGTCATGTCAAGTTTATTTCCATGTCTAAAATTTTAAGATGTCCCTTTTTATTGAGCTTTAAAAGGTTTAAATATTGATGGTAATTTGATAATGAACCATTATTAGACATACCATAAAATTAAAAAAAATAAAATTAAAAAAAACATTAATTAAGTTTTAAAATTTTAAATGATCGTTTTGATCTTAAAATTTGATCTGAAACTTCAATTTGCCTTTATACAGATGAATTTAAAAATGTATAGGCCAAAATTCTTTCACAAATTTTTTAAATTACTTTTCCTATAGCATAATCCGAAGCCGAAAGAGCTTGAGTTCCTTCTTTTCCATAAATACCAACTCCGACATGAGCAGCCTGTTATCAATGCCAAAAAAGTCAATTGTCAGTATAGTTTTTGAGAAAAAAAATTTACTTGAATCATGCTAACATCATTAGCTCCATCGCCTATTGCCAATGTGATTGACTTAGTGTGTTTTTTGATTAAATCAACAATCTGAGCTTTATTTCTTGGTGTTGCTCTGCAGCATACTACTGTTTTGCATGCAATAGCAAGTTCTAAAAATTCTTTCTTGCATTCAAATGACAAAATATAATTCAGAGCTTTTCCATCGATTACTAGAGCAACTTGAGCATTTTTAAAACGATTATTAATTTGATAAACATTAATTTTAATTGTTTCTTTTAATTTCTAAATTTAAGATTGTAAAAAAAAAATGAAATTATAAAAAATAAAAGCTAAATTTTACTTCAGGTCTTTCATCAATTAAATAAATGAGCTGAGTATCTTCATCAATCAGTTTGCTACTGTATCCAATATTGACAGCAGTTTCGATTTTGTCTCCAGTTAATACCCACATTTTTATTCCTGCTCTCTGGAGCATCCTTATTGTCTCTGGAACTTCCTTTTTTAAAATTTAAATAATCTTTAATTGATTTCAGCTTATAAAAGTCACCTCTTGGAGTTTATCTTCTATGGCAGTAACACCTAGTACAATTAGATTTTTTTCAATTGATTCTGCACATTCTTCTATTTTTTTCTCTCTTCCATGAATCGATAAAGCTGCTTTAAGATAATCAGCGTTCCATTTCTGAAAAATGATCCATTGCTTTAAAGCCCAGTAAATGTAAATAAATTAAACCTTACTTCATATTCTTCTTCGCTAATAATTCTATATGCCAAGACTAATGTTCTAAAGCCTTCTTTGGCAAAACTTTCCAAATGATCCACTGTTACATCAGTATAGGATCTAAAGTCCTCAGGATGCAAAGATACCCTTGGAATTATGACATTATCCTTAATTAATTTATGATTAATCAAAAATATTACAGAAGTTAAAATCATCGAAATAATTCAATAAAATAAAAAATGTTTGAAATTTTGATACTTTAAATTATATTCCTTAAAAATATTGATAAAACAGCTTTTTTTTATTTATATTGTTTTCTTTAAAATGATTTTTGAATTTATTTTTCACCATTTGGGTCAAGGAATAAAAAAAATTAGAAAAAGTAACAAAAAACTTTCAAAAATTTTTAAAAAATGTTAATTACCATATATAATTTATTTTCTTATTTTAATTTTTATAATAAATTTTAATTTTTATTTGAGGTTTTATTTTTTTAATTAAAAATGTCAATTTAGATCAAGAAGATTAAAATAAAAAAAAAAAAACTTACAAGAGTCAGTAATTAGTGATATTCAGCAATTAGATTGTTGTAAAATTCAAAATTTATTTAAAATGAAAATAAGAATATTTTATTAAAATTATTGACTCAATTTATTTTGTTATTAACATTTTTTGACTTAAAAAAATTTTATATTTTACATTTTCTCATTTAAATGAATAATTTTTTATCGTTTTGATTAGAAAGCTTTCTTTTTATCGGGTTAGGGTTATTGAAGAATCATATAAAAAGAAAATAAAACATATAAAGAGTGAATACCAAACACATAATTTTTTATTTCATAATTATTAATAAACCAGAATTTTTTTTTTTATAATTTAAAAAATAAATCGAGTTAAATAAGTAAAAAAATCAATTAAAACATTAGAAAAGTGTCATTTTGATTTTAAAACAAAATAAAAAGAAAAGGAATCAAGTTCAATTTCAGAATTAATTTTGGTCATAAAAATGCATTCGAGATATCCCCTCATTTTTGATTTTTTTCTTTTTAGAATTTATTCTGATAGTGTGGACTAGTAATTAATTTTTAATTTTTTTTCTTATTTTGAGCTTTTAAGCATTAAAAAGAGAAGCTTTTTAGTATTTTCTTTTGAAATAAATCATTATTTAAAAATTCGTTTTTTTTTCAACTGAATCTTAATAAAAAACTAAACTCAATATTAAAAAAGAGTCTCGAACAATTTCTGCTAAATTTAATTCTCTACAAAATGATGTATTAATCAAACCATCTGATAATTCGGTTCAGGAGTTATAACGCTTTAAACTTATGAAAGAGAAAAAAATGGTCTTTTAACGATATCTCGTGAAAAACGCAACACAGACGCTTGAAATTTTCGTCCTGGTTACTTTTGTCACGATAATTTTGTTAAACTATTTTAAAAGAGAAATTTATTACAATTTGTAATATTTAAAAAAAGAGTGCAATTTTCAAAAAATAATTTTGTTACACATGTATTCTGTTACATTTTGTAACAATTAATTTTTTGAAAACTTTCAAACACTTAAACAAAAAAAAAATTCAAATAATTAACACTTGGAAAAAAATGATGGATAATAAAATCGAATATATCCCAAACAATTGGTTTAATAAAGCTGTAATGGAAAAAGAAAATCCTAATCATGATGCTCACGATTTGTGTCTAAATGGATATCTATTCAAACGTCAAAGAGTCGATAAGAAAAGTATCAACTGGCTGTGCAAAGTCAAAGGTTGCGCGGGCTCTGTTACTATAAACGGAGATAAAACTGAGCGTTTCACAGAGCGCGAATTCGTCATACTCCACCAAAAATTTACAGATATTGAACAAGCGAATATTAAATTCAAAACAAACTTAAAAATTCGTTGCGAATCAGAACCAAGTCTAAGTGCAGGTCAAATTTTTATTGCGGAACAAGAAAAAATGGCGAAAAACAGTGGTTTATCGTATCAAGATTTGGCTTTAGCATTGCCTTCATACAATTCAATCAACCCTACATTACAAAAGCGAAAAAAAAAGGATGTCCTAAACTACCAAAAAGTTTAAGAGATACTTTTATTACGATTGCTTTTTTCGTTATAATTTAGGACACAAACAAAAGATAATTTTGTTACGCTAAGAATTTTCGTGGTGTAACAAAAGTAACCCAGACCGAAATTTTGCAGATATTCTTATTGAGCGTCCTCGATTACCCAGAAAGGGTTAAAATTGTCTTTTGGAAGTTTCATCGTCCAAAATATCGAAATTGACCCCTATGATGGGGGGTCCTGGTGGACCATGAGGCGGCTTACAGCTTGGACTAATTTTTTTTCAAATGAAAGCTGAGATCAAATAACATTTAAAATATCTGTCCTTTACTTACAATATTATTTTCTAAAAGAATTTGTATTCATGCTGCCTTGCACTTTACATTTGAGACAACATATCGAATTATTAAAATATTGAAACACTCTTTGTGGCTTATTTAAAACTAAAATCAAAATTTTTATGCAATATTTTCTTAAAAAAATTTCAGAATTATCAGAAAAAAATTTTTTCTACAAGTTTTATTGTTTTTTTAGAACAAAATTTTCTAATAAATGAAAAATTAATTTGACAGCTCAAATTTTTCGCATTTAAAAAATTTTTTCAAAATAATTTTCACATAAATTTTAAGTCTTGATTTAGAGCCCAACAATCTCTATTTGGTCTGGTTCATAAAAATCAAGTAGCTCAAATGAGAAATGGCGAAAGAAAAGAAAATTTATTTTGGAAAAAGCTCCAAAGTCTTTAAAAATTATTTTATCTTTAATAAAACTTAACTCACCGCTCCTTTACAGTAAAGTTTGATAGTTCCATTTTGATCCTTTAGAATAACACTCATTCGTTTTCGATTGCTTGAATATTAATAAATTAATTATTTTTTTGTTCTTTTTAATAACTGATATTTACCTGTTAAATTCCAGAAGATTTAAAATTTGATATTCTCTCTCTTCTTCCAACTAAACAAAAATAACTCAAAAATTTTATTTAGAATAAACTTTTAAAATTTACAAATTTGACTTTAATTTTGTCAGGTGTTCGAGAATGAAATACAATTCCAAACCTTTGCAAAGCTTTTACAAATGCGCTCTCATCTAAATGGATCAAAGTAAAAACCCATCTTAATCTAAATTTTCAAATTACCTGGAGAAGAAGCCTGGTAGTCAAAAATTTCCGGGTTATCTTCCCGTTTATCTGGAATCACGGTGTGACAGGTTGCCAGCAAAGTCAGAAATTCGTCAATCTCTTTTTGTGTTTCCTTGAAAAAAAACATAACATTTGGTTCAAAAAAAACCTAAAAATTCTTACATGAGAACTTAAATTGTTGAGAAGTTCATAGCAATTGAATTCTTGTTCGTTTCCAGTTCCATATTGAATACCAGCAATGGAACATCTTTTAAATTCCATTTTGTTACATGTCAAAGTTCCAGTTTTATCACTAAACACATATTTAACTTGTCCTAGCTCTTCATTCAGATTCGATGTGCGAGCTATGGCAGAAAATCCATTTTCTGAATCATACATTTCTTCATCCTTAATTAAATTGAAAAAATCTAAAAAAAATTAAAAAAAAATTGTCTTTTTACCATATTGATAAAACTAGCTTGCAAAAATTTCACCAATTCTAAAGTGACTTGCAGACTGATCGGAATGAGATTGTTATACAAAATGAAAAATGTAAGAAATGAATAAAAAAAATTGTTTGCCGATTCATCTTTGATTTAAATAAATAGATCCATAACTTGATCACAATGATTATTTTGAAATTTTACCTCCAAATCCAAGATACCAATGTGATTTTGAATTGTGTGCCAGCCATATCTCTGAAGTAATTGCACTAAATAGGGATATAACAAACAAAATAATGAAAAGAGCTACAATCTTCAAAAAATATTATGGGTCTTTATAAGTTCTAAAAACTTCTTTAGTTTCTTACTTGTGGATTAGTCGATTTTTCCACTTGTGATCGCTTAAAAGGTGGTGATGTTGAGTTCTGAACAGAAGTTAGGTTCTTTTAGCTTTGTTTTATTTTTAATTTTACCTTCATTATTTTAGTCTCATGGCCGGTGTATATAACTATTCCATAAATCCATTTAGTGTTTTGAAGCAATGATCCTCTAAGCAAAATTTGATCAGGTCCAATTGGCAATTCACTGATAATTGATAAAAAAAAATATTTTAATTTTTCTAGATTACGAGAAAATTACGGCAAATTGTAGTTGGTGATCAAAATTAAATGATCAACAGTCTAAATTTTAGGAATATTAATTTTAATTATTTTTTTATGTGTGCGACACATGTGTAGAATAAGCCTAAATAAATTTTGTGTTCATCAGTATTAAAAATTTTATCTTTACAATCCATATGACAAAATAATCGGTAATAAGGAATCTATCGCCAAAAAATTCTATCGCTAAAAATAAATTAAGAAACTATCGCCAAAAAATTCTTTCACCAAAAATAAATTAAGAAACGGCTTACTATTTAAACTAAAGAAAAACATTTCTTATTTAAAGTAAAAAATTACGAAATTAAATAGTTTATTTTTTAAATAAAACAAATATAATTAAGTTAAAGTAAAATTAATCTTAAATAAAGGAAACTGTTTTTCATTAAAGTAAATTATTCTTTTCTAAAGTAAAATAAATCCTATCTAAAGTAAAATTTATCTAATTTAAATAGTCAATAAATTATTTTTTTGATAATGCTCCATTGTTGGATTTCGGTAGTCTTCCACGCTTTCGTACACATACAAATTCTCTAACATCATCTTCCAATGGAGTATAAGTCAGTCGACTTAAAGCTACAAAATGCTTACAAATCCCATGCTCAAGATAATAAGCACAACTGCAATACTTTGGCCTTAATGAAATAAAATACTTGTTTGTGTTATCATATACACGATAAGCCGAATTCTTGTCTATTATATGGATTCTTGTCTATTATAGTCGACTGACTTATACTCCATTGGAAGATGATGTTAGAGAATTTGTATGTGTACGAAAGCGTGGAAGACTACCGAAATCCAACAATGGAGCATTATCAAAAAAATAATTTATTGACTATTTAAATTAGATAAATTTTACTTTAGATAGGATTTATTTTACTTTAGAAAAGAATAATTTACTTTAATGAAAAACAGTTTCCTTTATTTAAGATTAATTTTACTTTAACTTAATTATATTTGTCTTTATTTAAAAAATAAACTATTTAATTTCGTAATTTTTTACTTTAAATAAGAAATGTTTTTCTTTAGTTTAAATATTATCTCTTAAGAAACTATCGCCAGTTTTTTTAATGCCAATTTTGAAATAGGAATTTAAAGCAAAAAAAAATCCCAGATTAAAAAAATAAGAACTAATTGAACAAAAATTTATTTATCATTACTTTATTATTTTTAGTATATTTCAATAATTTTTAAAAATATATATCACATTTTCAATTTATTCAAAGTGCCGAAACTGAGTTAAGTAACCTAGATAATTTTTTTTGTAAAACAATATTCCATTTCCGTTAAACGGTTATGTTTGCAGTTGAGTCAAGTTTGTTTTTTTTGAAGATAATTTTAAATTATTCAAAAGTAATTGTTCAATTTTTTTTCGGCAATCGGTTCTTATTTAAGAAAATGGCATTAGATCTTTTGAACTATTTAACAAACTACTTGAACTAAACATGAGCCACATGTAACAATCTTTTTCAATTTTATATATTCTTAACTTTCATTTATTTAGCTTATTTACTTTTTTTTTTTTTTTTTTTTTTTTTTTTTTTTTTTTTTTTATCTCATTTTATTAACTTTGATTTTATTTTTATTTTATTTTTTTAATTTTTAACTTATTCTGAAGGAGCTCTAGCTCGGTACAGAAAACAAATAAATAAATAATCTTTATTTTTATTTTTGGCGATTGATTCTTATTTAAGAAAATGACAATAAAATAATTGGCATTACATTTTTGGCGATAGAAAAAAATGGCGATAGATTACTATAAATCAAATAATCATTAAGTTACAATTTAATAATAAAATACAATCTTTTCAGTTTTATATTTTTTTTTTTTTTAAATTGAGTCATAATTATCGAATTCAATTTAAAAAAAATTCCTCTAAAATATTTTTAAAATTTCCATAACTATTTTATCAAAAAGATCAAAAAAAAATTAACAAAAAAAATAAAGATGAATTTTTGCTATCATCTTTAATAACATAAAACGCTGATAACAATTTAGTTATCAGAATGTTAACATAACCGGTATGGTATGGTAAAATTTTTGTAAAAGAAAAAAAATCAAATAAAATTTAATGCAGAAGGAATTTTTTTAATTTGCAAAACTCTCTAAAAATTTTTCATTAAGAATTATTCATAAAATTTGGTTGACCATGGTTTTCTTAACGTGAAAAAATGTCTCTTCATCAAATTTAAAAAAACTTTTTCAAATAATAATTTTGATCTTGATCATTAAAATTTAATCCTAAACTTCAATTTGCCAAAATTACAGTGTTTCGTCCAAGAATTTGAGATTTCCAGAGAATTCATACAAATGTTGATTAGGCAATTCACATTCAATTTCAGCATTGAAACTTTTTAAATGATCACTGTCTATCAAAAGACTAGTTTTACTAAGACCCTAATTTATTTAAATAATTTTTTTTTACAAAATAAAATTTATTAGATTACTTGTCTAATTTTCAAATTAGTTTCGCCATCTAAATTAGAAGTTTGAATATAGCAAATTGAATTTGGCTCACTTGGAAAAAAAATTTAATGATTGCTAGCTTTTTTGTTTGAAAATTACCTGGAAGATAATAGCAGAAGATCAGCTGGGAATAATTCACCAGCAGTTATCTTAACTATATCGCCTACACATATATCTTTCCATTTTACACTAGACCATGATGATTCAATATAATTACTCGGTCGAAAGACTAATTATTATTTTTTTCAAAAATAATTTCCTAAATAAATTTAACTATTACCTCTTGTTTTTTTGTTGTTCAACATTTTGTCAGATTTTCTGCGTTTCTTTTATTTAAATTTTGAATAAAAATTTTTTTTTTAATTTAAATCCTTAAATTACATAATCTTCCACAATTTCTTTGATAGCTGAAACTCCAAGTATAAAGACGAGAGGGACAAGTGTTGTGTATCGACCGGTCGGAGATACTCCTGGTATTTGCTTTTATTTTAAATAAACAAAATTAAACAAAAATTTTGAAAATTTAATGATGTACTTGAAGAATGACAATGATCAGAAAGAAAACATTTGAATACTTCTGGAATTGTTCGAATAAAAAAATAGGCAGAAAAGTTAAAAAATTATATTTGCTGGTGCTAAATTATAAAAATAAATGGATTAATTTGTCCAGTTTTCTTAAGTAGTAGACTACCTGATTGAGTTGGAACAGTATTTAACAGTTTGAATTGGCTTACTGACTCTGATTAATCTAACATTGTCATGGTTGTTTTGATAATTGGAAGAATCTGGTGGTGCGCTGGTCGTCTGATTTGGTTGGGAATCCATTGTCACAGAAGAGAGAACTGTTTCTTCAAAATCAATTGTATTTTCTTGGTTACTATCTTTTTTCATTTTGAATTTCTAAGCATCTTTATTATTTTAAAAAAATAATTTATTATTAATCAGAGACTTATATAAATTTTAAACAAATAATTTAAAGGTGATGTTTAAACAATAAAAATAGCAAAGAGAAAGGAATGAAAATCTTGGAGCCAACTGAGACAGCCTAGTTATTGATTGAGTTTTTTATCTTTAAGCTTGAATAATTTCAAATCTTGTGATTTGATTATTCTTGAAAAATGTGATGCTAGCAATATGTTTTTGCTATTAAGAAATGATAAATTAACGAAAATTTGGTATAATTTAAATTTAAATTATGCTAAATTTTCCAAGAAGCAAATAATGTTATATATCTATATGCATAGTAGTTGGTTCTAGAGCTCAAAGAGTGGTAAAAATTTATTTACAAAATGTGTTTTGATTTTAAAAAATCTTTAATCTGAAAAAAGATTAATATTTCGAAAGGTTTTCAAAAACTGGTTTTGATTTTTTTTTGAATAAATTTCAATTTAATGATTTTGGTATTTAAAGACTAGTGAACTTTGCTTAAAAATTCATAAAAATCAATTACCTTTTTTAAATTAAGCTTACATAAAAAACTTGATCTCTGTTTTTAAAGAATATTTTATTCTCTAAGACAATTTTTGAAAATCTTTATTTTTGAATATTTTAGATTGATCAATTGAAATAAAAATTTTTAAAAAATTAAACCAAATTTGTGAAAAAAGTTGAACATAAAATTATTCCAGTTTATTCGCAATTAAATGCGACAAAATTTTATAGGCTTTTTAATAAAATGATTCGAAATTATTCGATCATTCATTGATTGAAAAAGCTGTTTAAAATATTTTAAATTTATCTTTAATTATCAAACTGCTTTATTTCATAAAGATAGTTTGCTTTATTTATGTATTTGACTGGATTTTATTAAATTAAAAAAATATTTTTAAATTTAAAATTTCATTATTTTTGAGTATTTTTTGGTTACTTAAAGTTTTGCCTGTTTTTTCTATCTTTTTAAGCTGATTCATATCCAGTTATCATTCTCAATAGAGATCTAACTTAGAAATTATGAGAAATCTTCTCATTATTCTCATTTTCTTCGCATTTATCATCCCATTGAAATCAAAATTAGAAAACTTAGAAAAAATATTTGTTAATTTTTTAAGTGAGATCTAAATTAGAAAATTCCAAATTTCTAATATAATTCTCATTAAATTCTCACTTAAGATCATTAACAGATCTAATTGAGAACAAATTTATTAAGTGAGATTTTAATGAGAAAATATGAGAAGTTTTCAAATATACTAAAATTTATCTTACATAGGATATTTAAGAATTTGCACTTTTAGTTATTATTTAAATTCTTTATTTAAAAATTTAAATATTTCGATAGAGTACTGGATTAATAGAAAAAATTTTAACATCAAGATTTGAATGTACTTTTTTTTTTGATCTTTACAGAAATTTTAAAAACTTTACTTAAGTTTTTAAAATAATTGTTCTAAAATAAATAATTATTTTATCAACATATAGATGCATTTATGTGTAATTTCCAGATACCTGATAATAAAATAGAAGACACATGGTATTCGGTTGGAAAAATTGCCAACCGTACATGTTATGATGCTGTAATACGTCAACATGGGAACTGTCAAAATTTATGATTGATAAAAGTTGGATATTTTTTTGTGCTTTTTTTGTGTTTTCTATTTAGTTATTTGTAATTTGTTAGAAATTATATTTATATATGTGATAGTTATAAGCTTTTTTTATTTGAAAAATTAAAGTGTTTTATCAAAATTTTATTACTTAATTTTTATGATGTAAATTCCCTTTATTTTATTTGTGTTTTGATATTAGAAATCTATAATTGTAAGACTTAAATATTATTTTTTTTTATCATAATTTAAATTGATCCATTATTGTTAAATAAACCCTAAATTAATTAAAAAATTTTAATAAATTTATAAAAAAAAATTAAAATCTTCAAAAAAATTCTGTCATAAAATATCAAATTAAGATCTTACTCATTACATAACCTAACAAAAATTCAATATTTGAAGATTTTTTTCTTTTTGGGATCCAAATTAGACACAATGAGAAAAGTAACAAGAAAATAGACCAGAAGCTCTTGAGATTCTCACGTGAATCTTCATACATTTTTTCTAATGAGATCTCACATGAATCTTAAATTTTTCTAGATGTAATCCACATTATATCTAAGTTAGATCTATTATGAGATTTTGATGAGAACGAGACCTGGGAAGATAAGAAATAACGAGACAAAATAGCTATTTCAATGAATTTTATTTGATTTCTTATAAATTAAATGAACATAAAATCAAAAATAAGTTTAAAGAAAATATTTTTTTGCACATTTAAGCGTATACCAGTAAAATGAGCAAAATTAGTCATTGTTGATAAGTAATCTGTGAAATTAAAATACAGTATGTATAGAAAATTTAGAACATTTACATTTTTTTTATGCAAGATTTGTTTCTTGAAAGTCGTGCGGCTAAAAAAATAAAAAGATATTTTTTTTAGAAATTTATTTAAAAAATTTTTTTTATCGTCAAAGTACAAAAACTAGGATAGAAAAAATTCGAAGTAAAAAAACTGCAAAAAAAGGAGTGTAATTTTTCAATAAAAAAAAATGTATCCAAAATTTAGATTATTTATTTTTTAACATTTAAAATGCCCATCCTTAGCTTTAAAACACTCAGCGACACGTTTTGACATAGATTCAATCATGTTCTTACTACTTCACTAGGAACTTTCAACCATTCATCAAAAAGAACGCTTTTTAAATGCTCTACTGACGTAATTTTTGTATTGACCATTTTGTGGTCAATATATGACCATAAATTCTCTATTGGATTGAGATCAGGTGATCTTGGGCACCAGGGTAGAACTGGTATTTGTTTTTCTTGAAACCAATCTTGAACGATATGAGCACTATGTGCACTAGCGCCATCCTGCTGAAAAATCCAGTCTTGGCTCTGATCAAAAAATATCTCGGCTGATGGTAATAAGTTATTTTCCAGAGTGTTCATGTACACAAATTGATTAATTTTGCCTGTATAAATGGAGCAGCATCCAGTACCTTTATAATTAATACATCCCCAAATACCAACCGAACCTCCACCATTTTGTAACTTTGGTAAACAAAACTTGGGGTGATGCTGTTCGTTTGCAAAACGTTTTACAAACACTCTAGATTTTCTGTTTAATACTTCGAAATAAAAACAACTTTTGACCAGTCATTAAAAGTCCATCTTTGTCGTTCTTTGCACCATTTGAGCCTTTTCGATCGATCAAATACAGCCAAAAGAGGTTTTTTTATTGCAGTATACGACTGTATTTTTTTGTTTAATAGAAATTTTCTTACAGTGTCTTTACTAGCAGTAACATTTGGAAATTTAGAACTAAAATCAGAGGATTGCTGTCTATAGCTTGTTTTAGGACCCAGTCAATTGAAATTTGATGTGGCATCAATGAAAAAAAAAGATTTTAATCGATTTTCCATCGATGAGCAGTGAACAGATTCATTATGTTTCATCGATGAAAAATAAAAATTTCATCGGTTTTTCATATATTTCTATAAATTTTTTTTATATCGAATTAAAATGAATTTAAAATTCAATTTTTAAATCTTTATTCATCATTATTTTTTTTAATTTAATAAACATTATATTTATGATAAAAATACAAAAAATATTTAAGTCTGGTTAAAAAAATCAAAATTAACATGTTAAAAAAAAACAATTTTAAATCTGACAAAAAATTACAAAATTAATTTAATTATTCTCTTCAAATTAAATATACAATTTTTATATAAATTAACAATAAAAAAGTTTTATACTAATATTATTAACATAAACTGAAAAAAAATTTTTTAGATTATAGATTCTCAAAATGTAACAATAATTTATAAGTTCTCCTTGCCTCTCCACAAATTTTCTGGAGTGTACCACTAATAAAAGCCGGCTTCGATAGTCGTCTTGTTTTGCTTTTTTGACCACGGTAAACTTGAATTGCTGAATGTGTCTCAACTACACCAGAGTTTATCGTTGACCTCGATAGCCGATTCGATTGGGATATAGGATTCGGTTCTAGACTCATTTTTTCCAGATTCCATTCACATTTGACTATTTTCCGAAGCAAAGCCGATTTTGAAAAATCCTTCCTCTATTAATTTAGATTAACCTTAAAAAAATTAATTTGTTTATTTATTTAATAAATCAACCCTTACTCTTGTTTAATTAAAAGAGTATAAATCAAACTAAGCCTAATTTGTCAGGGAATAAAATTAAACTAATATTAAATATAGTAATATTAAATTTTGGCTAGGCTAGGTTTTGAGACACAAGTTTAAGTCAATGTCACTAAAGTCAATTTTTTACTTGGCTTAAAAAATCGTTAAGTCAAGTTAAATCAAAGATTTTTAAGAAAATTACTTATATTTTAATTTTTACCGTTACATGCAGTCATGAACGCGGCCACTTGAATGTTTGATCGACAAGAAGGGAAAAATTAATAAAATTTATAGGATTTCTATTACTAAATATAATAAGATTGACTTGAAACAAAATTTAATTTTAAGTCAGTGCTTTTGGCTTGACTTAAGACTTTTAAATAACTCCGATTTTGACGAATCTTAAAAGAAATTTAGTTTTCTTAGCAAATAACCAATGAATTAACAAGTTTTTAAAATTTACAACTAGCCTGCTTAAAAGAAACAAACTACAAACCTAGTCAAGAAAAATTAATGATAGATTAATTAATTTTTAATGCATATGTCGTGTAAAATAAGCAAAATAATTTATTTTGCTAAAATGATAATAATTTATGTAAAAATAATACGTTTTTTTTAGTTTAATAGAATGATCAATTCTATAATCTTGTTTTAATAAAATAATAAGAACTTTAACAAAATACAAATTTATTTAGTAAAATAAAAAATTAAAGTCGTAACAATTTAATAAAAATAATTATAAAAAATAAATTTTACTTTTCTTGAAATTGATTTATACATTGACTATCAGCTTTATTTTTGTGACATTTAGAATTACAAAATACCCCATTCTTTTTACATGTACAATTTCGCTCACATTTGCCACTACAATTGCATTTTAAAAACCCTTGGCCCCCTGATATTGAATGAAGCCCGTTAATTTCCCTTAACGAACGTTCTTTTGTCAAATCTAAAGCCTCAAATTTAAGCAATTTCTGTTTACAAATAGAAAAGATGTTTCTAGAAAACCAACCTGAGATAATACCATGCTTTGTGGCTAATTGATAGTTCATGTGGGAATTATTTATTTTTAGTATATACGCTATGAAGTTTGAAGGATCAGCAGGTCCTCTATCTACATCTGGTACTGGTACTTGAACAGTATCACCAACCAAAGCCTCCCCTAACTTATTG
Organism: Brachionus asplanchnoidis; assembly: GCA_025491095.1. NCBI lineage: Eukaryota > Metazoa > Rotifera > Eurotatoria > Ploima > Brachionidae > Brachionus > Brachionus asplanchnoidis. The sequence goes on from JAILYF010000015.1 coordinate 3,068,432, forward strand.
ATATGTTGTTGGGCCATTTTTTCAGCAGCGTTCCTTAAGTTTGCATTACAACTTTGTTGTATATCAGCCATTTTTATCGCATTAGCCTCAAAACAAGGTATTTTAGAACTTGGTCCCTCATAAACTTCAATTTCCTTATCATTATCCTCTACTTCTTGCTCCTTACGTTTTTTCCCCCTTTTCTCACCCTCATTTACCTAAATAGGTGCTTCATCAATATCATCATCTATTTCTTCTATTTCATTTTGTTCAACTTCGTCATCACCATTACCAACTAACAATTTTTCTATGTCTTCAATAATCTTAATTATAATAATTAATAATTGATTTTTACCTTTTTTTTTTCTTAGATAAATTACTTGTATTTGTTCACTCGATTTTTTTTGTGTAATCAACTAATAATAAATTGACAGCTGTTACATAATTAATTAATTATCATAAAAATTATTAAAAATTACTTGTTGTAATTCTTCTTCACTTGACAAATTAGCTAACAAATCTTTTGGTAAAGCTGAACTACCGAGTCCACAATTCATTTCTTTACCGAATGTGGCAAAAAAAGGGGTACACTTAATAGTACTATGATACGAATTGTTTTTAGCCATTTGTACGAACTTTAGACCAAGTGCCCAATTCTTAGAATTATTGTCCTTCATCCACAGTCTTAACATTGATTTAACGTCAGCATTCGCTCTTTCAACAGAGCCCTGAGACTGTGGATGTCTTGGTTTACCATGCACAATTATCATGTCGGCCCATATCTTCTTCAACTCTTCAATTACCTTAGCAACGAATTCACGGCCATTGTCCATTTGTAAAATAAATGGGTGAACATATATGCATATATAAAATGTAAACATATATGCTTTCTTAATTTTACTCAAACATAAATTCAAAGTTCATGCAAGGTTCAAATAGTGACTACTCCTATTTTTTTCACTTAATTTTTAGTATCTAACAAAAATATGAATTCTGATTGGGGATTTAAAAGTCTCATCGTAAAATCAGTGCGTTATGTGATGATTCTTCGATGAACTTCACTTATTCCTCAATGAAACATTAGATTGGATTTGACTGGGGATTGATTCTGACCTTTCTAAAAATGTACGACTCATCTCGGCTGGTAAGCTTTCAAGGTCTACCAGACCTTGGTAATTCTTTGACCATGGATGTCTTCTCATAATTGCGCTTTGTTGTAATCACACATTTTCTTGAAACCTTTACTAGATCAGCTTTTTCTTGTTGAGATTTGGTCTTTTCCTTCAATAGACCAATTATTTGCCACCTTTGAGGATCAGATACTTTTTTTTCGCCCATTTTTATGTAAAAAACGCATTTATATTGAGTGACTCAATAAAATGACCCATTTTATTGACAAAATTAATAAATAAAACGTAAAAAGTGCAAGTAAACAGTATGAAAAGACATTCCAAGCATTGTGTGAAAAAAAAATGGCCAGGGATTGTCAAGGTGTGGCAAAATTTTAGGATAAAATATATAGAACATTTTTTTTTTGTTCAATTTTATCTGTTATTTTTAAATGGGTTCTGGAGTGTTCAGAAATTTTTTTTGAACAATCTATATATCAAAAGAAAGCTAATAAAATTATCTTTTAGATGGTTAACGGTTAACATTATATGTAAATATATTATTTATTTATTTATTGAATTGAATTAACTTCCTTTAAGGAGAAGTAAAATAAAATAAAAATAAAATTATTTTTTTTTTTTTTGTGTTTATGTGTTTTTTTTAAAAATGAAAAATTATTATCTAAAAATAAAATTACAAAAATAAAAAAAGGAACATTAGTTCGAAAATAGAAAAAGGCATGAAAGTTAGAAAGCAAGATAATTTGGACCAAAATTCATGAATTTCTTTTATTTTGAATTAGCCCATTTAGGAGAGTTCTGTAATGATTTAATTTTAAATTGCAAAGACATAACCAAATTGAATCAGATATACCATCATTAGAAATCAGATTAATCTTAAGATTTTCTTTAAGTTGGTTTTTATTTACTGTAATTTTTGAGGTTTCAATTTTAAAGTACTTGGAAATAAGTACTAAGTCGGAGGAAAAAGATTTATTAGAGGGGGGGTCACTTAGCATATATTTTAAAAATTGTGATGATAGATAATTATATTTAATTGTATCAATAAAAGTTAGTTTTGAAAATAGATAAAGTTCATCAAAGTTGAATAATTTTAGTACTTTTAAGACTCGTGACATGTGACAGTAGGCTTTTAAACCAAACATTTGTCTAATTAAGTTGTTTTGCAATTTATTTATTGAATCCTTTGTGGTCGAATTAAGAGTAAGAGCCTCAAGACCATATGTGAATTTAGATAAGCAAAATGTTTTGTATATAAATGATTTGAATTTAGGTGAAGAGGTAGGACTATTTTTAGGCAGAAGATACGAAATTCCAAAAAAGCTGCTCTGAACTTTTTTAAAATTTATAACTGCCTGTGTGTTAAGGTCAAGATTAGAATCTATAATGAATCCTAAGTATTCTAACTGATTTGCTTCTTCAAGTTCAGATCCATTAAGGTGAAATACCGACTTAAATAATTGAATGCCAAAGTTAACAACTTTTGTTTTATTAGGGTTAAATTTTATTCTCCATTTATTCCCATAAGATCCACAAATATCCAAAAGCACTTGTAGATGGGAGTCAACTGGGCTTATTAAGATTATATCATCTGCGTAGACAATGATAGAAACATTAAGATTTTTATAAAGAGCTCCAAGCTCATTGTTAAGACATTCTATTATAAGATCATCAATATATATGTTGAAAAGAAAAGAAGATAAAATAGCTCCTTGTTTTGCACCAGTTTCAATTTTAAAGGGTTTAGTTGTTAGATTATTTGGAAGAGATAAAACAGCTAGTGCTGAGTTATAATAAATCCTAAGCAATACCCAGTAGGAAGTATGCAGTCTCTTTAATAGTTTATAGAATAAGCCATCACGCCATATTTTGTCAAAGGCCTTTTCTGCATCTAAAGATGCTATCCTACATCCAGAGCCTTTATTGATGTAGTTAAGAGTTGTTTCTTTTAATACAAAAATGGCATGGTTACATGAGGTTTTTTTCTTAAAACCAAATTGGTTATTACTAACTTTGTAAAGATCAGGGGAGTTAATTAGAATAAGTTTTTCTAGGATTTGAGCAAAGCAGTTTGAAATAGAAATAGGTCTTATGTTGTTTAGATCATAGTTGTTTTTTAAATTGTCTTTTAGAATAGGATTAATTTTAGAAGTATTAAGATTTTTTGGGATCTTATTGAATAGTATAAGTTGGTTGAAGAATTCAAGTAGAATTTCATAAAAGCCAACAAAATTTACATTTTTTAAAAGGTTATAGGAGATTTTGTCAAAACTAGTTACTTTTGAGTTATCAAATTCTGATATTATTTTCTTTAGTTATGAAAGCTCAAAAAAAGGCAGAGTATCAGGACGAGTGTAGTTCACAAATGTTTCATTCACATGTTTTTTAATATTTAGCTGATCACTTGAGAGAGAGGATTCATCCTCTTTGAATAAATTTAAGAAGTGAGAAAAGAGTTTATCCGGTGGGAGGGTTATTTCTTTTCTAACATTTCTTTTATTTTTAGACTGTTCAAGTCTTTTCCAAAATCTATTCCTATCTTTTAAAGAGAAAAGACTTTCTATTTTTGCTTGTTCTTTTAATTCATTTAGATAAATTTGTTGTCGTTGAGCTCTTCTAAATTCTTTCTTTAATTGTCTTCTTTTAGGTTCACAGGAGGGATCCGTTTTAATTTTCTGATTGATATCAGTTAGCTTATCTTTTATCAATTTTAATTCCTTATTGAACCAATTGTTTTTTTTTGGCTTATTAGCTAAATTGGAGGAAAAGTAAATATTTTGATAGTCTAACGCCTCATGTGAGGCTTTAGAGATTGAGTCACAAATTGATTTATAAAAGAGATCAACATGCTCTTGTGCATTAAAAATAGGTTTCGAGGGGTCTGCGTAATCGAGACAAGAATTTTGAAAGTGATAAGATAAATTATTATTATAGAATTCAAAAACTTCAGCTATTTCAAGTTTTAGTCTTGGTTGGACTTGAGGCTTTAGATAGAGAGATTCAATCTCACAGTCGAGATTTTCATAAGTAACATCCAAAATAAGGGCAAGGTGATCACTAAGATTTCCCAAGTCATTTATAATGTTACATTGAATAGATTTTAAGATATTCCCATGATCTGAGACTAAAATATGGTCAAGGTTAGCATAATATGCGAGGGAATTTTTTTTATGCTTTGTATAGGTATACGGAGTAAATTGTGTGTTTAATGAGTCCAGTAAAACAAGGCCATTATCATGTATAAAATTGTATAGTAGAGTATCTAACTTATTTATATTTGAGGATTTTTGACAAGTGAGCCTGAAAGGATCTGCATTGAAGTCACCTATTATAAACATTGGAGTATTATTTTCTTTAAAAAATTTCATGTGAGCTATTAAGATTGATAGAGTAGTTTCATATAAAGCTATAGAATCAGCCTTATGCTTATTATTATAAAAGGGCATATAAACCCCAAAAATTACAAATTCTTGACCCTTGGTTTTTAAATGGACATAGCTCGAATGTCTATTAAAAAAGTCACTATCAATCAAATCACATGAGTCATCAAGAAACCAACATTGGCCACCATAGGGTCGCCCTGAAGATTTACCTAAATAATCAGGCATATCCGACTGATAGAGTGGAGTATTTTTATGAAACTTAGATGATGCTAAATCATTTATAATATGAAATTCATTTTTTTTGGTCCATAATTCATTCAAATAGCAAATATTTGAAATATTAACTAAATGATTACAATAAGATAAATTTGATTTTAAATTGAAACAATTAAGAAAAGAGATAGAAAAAGAATTTAAAGGCATTTTAATTACGTTTTTATTGATTTGTGTTGGATTGATTTGGAGTATTGCTCGTTTTTGCTTCAGATGAAGATTGTGTATTTTGATTGCGTTCAGCATATGGCTTACGATAGCGACAGACAACAGCACCTCTTGGCCATATAGTTTTATCTTTTACTCTATCAAGATCGAACACACTTATTGAAAATTTGAAGGAATTGAAATTTTGATGAACGGTTGAAATTTGTTCAAAAGTATAAGTTTGGACTATTTTATTTACTACCGATTTTACGTTTTCGAGAGTTTCTTCAGTTGATATTCTACCCAAGTAAATATCGACCTTTCTCTCACTTGATTTAAGACCAGTGTTATCACCTTTACCAGAAGTTTTGATATAATTTTGAATTGAAGATTTTTTAGTCTTCTTCCTTGGGCCTGCTAATTTAAACTCATTGTATTCAATTGATTTTGTTGGTTGAGAGGGGTTTGAGGAATCAAAAGCCATGATTTTTGATTGTCCATTCGGACGTGATGTTTGACGAGTCACTGGTTTGGAGGCCGGTGTAGCATTTGTGTTTTGATTAGTACCATCATCAGTTTTTTGTGATTTGTTTCCTTTTGCGCTACCCATTTGTGAGTTCAATTTTGTTGGTGAGTCTGTCAGGGGCCTTTTATTTGTCTGTTTGCTAGGAATAGCGGTAGCTTGTGAGTATGATGTGGAATTCTGCTTTGGAGTATTCAGTATCGTATTACGAGGTGTCAAAGTTTCATTTTGTTCAACTTCGTCATCACCATTACCAACTAACAATTTTTCTATGTCTTCAATAATCTTAATTATAATAATTAATAATTGATTTTTACCTTTTTTTTTTCTTAGATAAATTACTTGTATTCGTTCACTCGATTTTTTTTGTGTAATCAACTAATAATAAATTGACAGCTGTTACATAATTAATTAATTATCATAAAAATTATTAAAAATTACTTGTTGTAATTCTTCTTCACTTGACAAATTAGCTAACAAATCTTTTGGTAAAGCTGAACTACCGAGTCCACAATTCATTTCTTTACCGAATGTGGCAAAAAAAGGGGTACACTTAATAGTACTATGATACGAATTGTTTTTAGCCATTTGTACGAACTTTAGACCAAGTGCCCAATTCTTAGAATTATTGTCCTTCATCCACAGTCTTAACATTGATTTAACGTCAGCATTCGCTCTTTCAACAGAGCCCTGAGACTGTGGATGTCTTGGTTTACCATGCACAATTATCATGTCGGCCCATATCTTCTTCAACTCTTCAATTACCTTAGCAACGAATTCACGGCCATTGTCCATTTGTAAAATAAATGGGTGAACATATATGCATATATAAAATGTAAACATATATGCTTTCTTAATTTTACTCAAACATAAATTCAAAGTTCATGCAAGGTTCAAATAGTGACTACTCCTATTTTTTTCACTTAATTTTTAGTATCTAACAAAAATATGAATTCTGATTGGGGATTTAAAAGTCTCATCGTAAAATCAGTGCGTTATGTGATGATTCTTCGATGAACTTCACTTATTCCTCAATGAAACATTAGATTGGATTTGACTGGGGATTGATTCTGACCTTTCTAAAAATGTACGACTCATCTCGGCTGGTAAGCTTTCAAGGTCTACCAGACCTTGGTAATTCTTTGACCATGGATGTCTTCTCATAATTGCGCTTTGTTGTAATCACACATTTTCTTGAAACCTTTACTAGATCAGCTTTTTCTTGTTGAGATTTGGTCTTTTCCTTCAATAGACCAATTATTTGCCACCTTTGAGGATCAGATACTTTTTTTTTCGCCCATTTTTATGTAAAAAACGCATTTATATTGAGTGACTCAATAAAATGACCCATTTTATTGACAAAATTAATAAATAAAACGTAAAAAGTGCAAGTAAACAGTATAAAAGACATTCCAAGCATTGTGTGAAAAAAAAATGGCCAGGGATTGTCAAAGTGTGGCAAAATTTTAGGATAAAATATATAGAACATTTTTTTTTTGTTCAATTTTATCTGTTATTTTTAAATGGGTTCTGGAGTGTTCAGAAATTTTTTTTGAACAATCTATATATCAAAAGAAAGCTAATAAAATTATCTTTTAGATGGTTAACGGTTAACATTATATGTAAATATATTATAAGTTTAGATTTTTACTCCTAAAATTTCTTTATAAATTTTTTAGTAATGTTCTAAAGTTTCTTGACATACTGTATAAATAAGATCGAATTTAATTGAAAATTTCTAAGCTGTTGTTTTACCGAAAATCGATTCTGAAATTTTGTTAAAAAATTCAAAAGTTAAGTTTGATTTGATTTATGATGAGAAAAAATTTTCCTTTTTTAAATCTAAATTAATTTTTAATTTTAAAATCAGACTGATCTTTATTTTAAACTTAAAATAATGAAACCTGCTAGAAATTGGTTGAACATTGGTTCAGTAGTTAATCAAAATGTCTGCTTTCAAAGATTTATGACTTGAACAAATAATTTAGAATAATGCCGTTATGGTACTTAGACAGACTTGGCATCATCTCATTATGTTAAAATGATACAAAATTATCTGCTGGAAAAAATATAACTTTTTGCCAAAAAATAAATTTATCTAATGTTCGAATCAAAGATTTTTGAATAAAAATGAAAGATAAGTTTATGATATTGATTGAAAGGTTAATAATCGCTATGAAGTTATACCTTAATAGACAATACTTTTTTCTACATTTGAATATTAAAAAACTCTCATTGTCTTTACCTCAATAATTATTTGAAATTTTTTGGCATGTAAGTTTTTAAGCTTGTGATTGATACCGAGTAAAATTTTTTTCAATTCTTTTTTAAAGATTTTAGTAGAAAGATGTTGAATTTAAGGCAAATTGAAGTTTTTAGATCAAAACGATCATTTAAAATTTTAAAACTTTATTAATATATTATTTTCTTAAAAATTATTTTGATAATTTTTAAGAAATAATACTAAACATAACTAGACATGTTATGTCTAATAATGGTTCATTATCAAATTAACATCAAAATCATTGATTTCTTAATCATTTAACAAAACAATCAATAATTGCGAGGAACGAGTGGTCGTGACGAGCTTTCTAAGCAATGTGAGTGTGCGTATTGAAAATCGAAAGGGGAAGAATTCGAAAAATCATTTTTGTCGAAAATTGATATTAGTATACATATGTAATTTTTTTTGTTACATGTTATTTTGAAAAAAAAATCGAAAAAAAAGCAAAAGAAAATACACATAATTAAATTAACATTTATACCTGAAAATATTTAATTCTCGGGTGTATTTGCTTTTTCATTCAAACTCATTTTTTAACAAATAAATAATTAAAAATTATTTTAATGTTATATCAAATATTTTCTTTTTCATCATCACTTATTAGTGATGGTGAAAAAGCCGAAGAACGAGTAATTTCATATACCGATACCTTGATTAGTGCTATTTACCCTCGGAAAGATTTTTCTGAGAATTGTGTTCCTGATCCTCACCCATGTTCTTTAAGGACAAATAAAATAAAATTGGAAGAATTACCTAAAGATTACGAAAATTTAATTAACTGTTGCCAACGTCACAAATGTAGACTTGATGGATATTGTAAATCATCACTGGCCAAAAACTATGGAAAATGTAGATTTTCTTTTCCTTTTTAACTTGAGTCTAAAACTAGAATTGAATTAAAAGAAACAGCAAAATTTAAAGATGTGATTGAAAATTCTTCTCAAGATGACAATCCACAGACTAAAATTCGATCTCTAATGCTTAGATCAATTGCTGGTAAGCGAGATTTAGGACAATGCGAGGTTTCACGTTTACTTTTAACTAAATTATTCAATTATACAAAAACGAAATAAATAAATAATAATTTTTTTACTAATTTTTTTTTATTTCAATTTTGTCAAGAATTGTGTGTGTGAACTGCTGCTACTGTAACTAATAATCTAATGTCTCGTTACTCGCATATAAAGCTGTGCTTCGGGTATTTTTTAAATAAGTTAAGTTAATTCAAAAATTCAAATTTATCACTTCTTTATATTCATTCATTCAAGCTAAAATAATTTTATTTTACCACTTAAATAAATTATAAATTTTAAAATAGTAAATTTTTTTGTCTGTAAAAGTAAGTTTTCATTAAAAACAATTAAAATATTAACCCCATTAAAATATTAAACCTATTAAAGTTAAAAAAAAAGGGACATTTAAAAATTTAATTGCGAAAATAAATTAGACATGACATGTCAACTAATTGCTTTGGAAAAAACAATTTTTTGTTTTTAATTAAAAAAAATATTAAAATTTATATTTTGATCCTAAAATCTTGGTCTCAAACTTCAATTTGCCGAATTTAAAATAAAAATTATAACTCAAAAATTTTTATTTAGATTAAATTGTGATAAAATACGAGATTATACACATTGTTAAATGTAATTGGGCCGTAATTTGTCGTAAAAAAAGACAAAACAAATTTAATTATAATAAGCCAGCTTGTTGTGAGTTTTCATCTCTTTTTCTTGCCTGAATCTTCAGTTGAGATATTTTGTAGTTGAAAGTTGGATTCGATTCAGATTCTGTACTAAAAGAGCCCGGGTTTTTTGGCTTTTCTTTAATTGAGAGCTCATTGCTAAATTTTAAATTGAAATCCACTTGAGAGTCTTTAAATTGGCCCCAAAATCCATCGTAATCAGATTTTGCGGCCTTTGTTGACTGATTTCGATCGGCTTTTTTGTCCCTAATGTAACCCCAGTATCCTTTTGTGTTGGTTTCATAATCATCTAGATTATTTGAGTCAATGCTGTAGTGGAAATCGTACCGATCTGAATATGTGTCGTGAATAAATGAATAATTTCGCGTCAAAGCATTCAATGCAGTTGTTCGGTCTTGAATTGTTGAATTGGATGCTTTCTTTAAAAAAAATTGCCAAATATGTTCTGATCCGAGTGGGATATTATGTAAGGTTTACTTGTAATATTGAGGTTATGTGAAGCATTTGAGAATTTTGGTAAAATGTATTAAAGCATCTAGTTCTCGAAAATATATCGAATTTTTATATGTCAAAACAAATAGAAAATAATATTTACATGAAATTAAATGCACACTCCAAATCATATACTTCTACTGAAAGCAAGCGAATTTAGACTTTGAACCAAAATTTGAATTTTCTAATGCGTTCAAAACCTTACAATATTAATAATTTTCTCTTTTTTGCCTTATTTTTTCTAATAAATTATTTTCGAAAATATGCTTTGTGAAATGTTTCAAAGCAATTACAAATTTGACCAAATTGAATCGCATTGAATTGAGAAATTATTAACTTTAATTTTAATTATTATAAATTTATTTTAGAATAATATTCGTTGCTGAGTATAGCTAAACAAGTGTATTAGCCTCTCAAGGAATTAGAAAAAAATTTAATATTCCCAAAATAGCAAAAAGGATTTTATTTTTTGTTTTGAAAATAATTTTTTTATCAGAAAATGTTCTTGGACTCTGAAGACTTAAAAAATGGACCATATTTTGCTTCGTAAAAATTATCTTTTTTGGTTAATTTAGATTTATTAAAAGCACTAAATTTGGATGCAGAAAGGTAAAAGCGTAATATTTACCTAAAAGCAACTAATTTTGGCTTTAAATAAAGAGAAAAAAAAATTCAAAATACATTGTTTTTACAATAAGAATATCAAGTCTCAAGTCAAGTCCAAGTCCCGACTTTAAAATTTTGAAAACTGAAGAAGAATTGTGAAGACTTTTATGCTAAAATTGCAAAAAAATTCTGAAATATGGCAAATCTATTTGCATTAGACAACCCAAGAGTATATAAATTTCATGATATGAAGCCTGATCTAGAAAATTTTTTAAAAAAGTCTGGACTTAAACTTTGTAAAGAAAAAAAGAAAGCCCGGACTTGGACTTTTTTTTATAACCAATGTACTCAATTATAGGATATTAATTATAGTCAAAAACTGTTCCGGTTTTTCCCTGCTGCGACATTTTTTTCACTAATTATCTTGTAGCCCACTTTAAAATAATATGGTATTGTGAATTTTCATACAAAATACAAATTCATTTTTAAAATAATTCAACACAAATTCAAATTCTTAATAAAAAAATGGATTTTGTACTACAGATTTTTCTGTAAGGTTAAAAAGGTGAAAAAAATATTTATTTAACATTCCAGTTTAAGGAAAAAATCCAAAGAGTTATTGGCAATAAATTGATTATTTTTAATCGAATTGACTAGAAATTAAATTTTTTCAATTACTTTAAAAATAAACCAAACTTGAAAACTTGAAAATTGTATTTCTTTACAAATAAAACCACCAAATTCGAAAAAATTTTGGTTTGATGACAGAATGTAAACATTTAAATAAATAAATTTACAAATTTAAAAAAAAATTCAAAATATTGATATTTTTTTTTGATAAAATAGTAAAATATATTTTTTTTCATGCTGCATCAAAGTTTAAAAAAAATTAAATTTTTTAATTTAAATTAATGAAAAAGAATTTATTTTTATAATTTTTGGAAGGTTTGTATCAAAATTCACAAATTTCATTTTGGAAACCAAATGCCAAATTCTAAACTATTTTTAATTTTTTTTTATTTACGGGGTTTATATTTAGCTAAATAATTTTCAATTGAAAATTTTCAAATTTTCAAATTTGGTTACATAGATTAATTTTATATTTTTAAAATCTATTTATCATTTATTGTTTTTGTGGAAACATTTTAAATTCATTTTGGGCATTGGCAAAAAATGAACCCAAAGTTGGTCTTTTTGACTCTTTTTCAAGACGAGTAAAAATATAGCTAGAATTTCAAATTCGTGTGTTATTTTTTATAAATTTCGAACAAAAGAGTCATGGCCTAAGCCTAATTTTGGTCAGTTTTAGTTACTTTTTTAAATAGAAACAAAAATTTTATAATTAAAAATACAGTTCAATTTCATTTAATAGAAAAAACTTCTTTAAGTTTAAGCTCAAGCTTGGATCAACTAAGACATTTGAAATCAAAAATGTATAATCAATCAGCTTCTTAAAAAAAACAAGCTTATTCAAAACAAAGTGACCGATGGTCAAAAAAAATTTAATAATAAATAAAAATAACAGTAATAATAGCAAAAAATGGTTAAACTCTTTGAATGTAAATCTGGTGTTAAATGGACAGATCGTAAAAAACTAATTTTGCTTTGGACCACATAGGGAGATCTTATTTATTATTCATCTTATTTTTTAAAACTTTGGAGATACTGCTTAACAATTCTTGATTGATCTACATTGTAGTAATCACAATTTCAAGTTATTTAATAAAGATAATTGGAAAAATTCATCTGCTATTTAAACTTTTATTTTTTACAATAAATATATTTTTTTTGTATATTAAAATTTTCTAATTTGTAAAATTATTTTGAAAATTATTCATTGACGCTTTTCCTGTAAATTTTTTTCCGTTTCTGTGGCATTCTGTTTTTCCAAAAATCTCCTTTTAATAGACAAAAAAATTACTAAAATTTAAAAAAATTTATATTCTCACTTTTTTGAGTTAAGCAAGAGTTCTCTTTTTTTGGCGTCAATTGAAAACAAATTTCTTGTTATAGGATTAGATGAAGTTGATGATAAATCAGGATTTTGATCAACATTTGATTCAAAACTAAATATAAAATTGATTTTTTTGATTTAAAATAATAAAATTGAGCTTAATTGTTAAAAATTTCAACAACAAAAAAATACTTGATTAATCTTTGGTATCTTTGTCGAATAAAATTTGTAGATTCATCGTCATCATTTTGATTACTACTGTTACTTCGATCATCTTCACTGGAATCGCTAACATCTTGCACAACATTGGTTTCTTGGACCAAATTTACTCTATTTTCTAAAATGTTTTCGATGGTCAATTCAACAGAATTTGTTTGCCGCAAATCATTTTGTATTTGTTCTATCGGTGTATTGGGAAACATCTGAAACACTTGATTAGTCATTTCATTGAGCCTTTCCGAGTCAATAGTTTGGTTGCGCATAAAATTTGAAAAAAGATCATTTTGGCTAATCACTTGTAGGGAAAAATTTGGCAACCATCTGAAATACCTTGAACCATTAAATTGAAAAAGATTTCTAGATCTTGCTTGGTGAGTTGTAGTTCTCGCACCATTCTGGCTATCAGTCTGAACAGGATCTTTGTTTTCTTGCAGTGATTTTCGGCATGTGGGACAAGAAGTATCTTGTTCCAGCCAGGAACGCAAACAATTACTTAAAAATTATTTGCTATAAGCATTTTATTAGAAAAAATCAGAGTTGTTTAAAATTCACGAACAAAAGTCCAAGTCCGTACTTTAAAAATATTTTTTTAAAAAGAAAGGTCCAAGTCCAGACTTTTTTTTCTCGAAAGTCTTAGTCTGTACTTTAAAATATATTTTTTAAAAAAAAAGTCCAAGTCTTTAATTTAAAATATATTTTTTTTAAAAAAAGTCCAAGTCTTAAATTTAAAATATTTTTTTTTAAAAAAAAGTCCAAGTCTTTAATTTAAAATATATTTTTTTAAAAAAAAGTCCAAGTCTTTACTTTAAAATATATTTTTTTAAAAAAAAGTCCAAGTCTTTACTTTAAAATATATTTTTTTAAAAAAAGTCCAAGTCTTTACTTTAAAATATTTAAAAAAAAAGTACAGGTCTTTACTTTTAAATATATTTTTTTAAAAAAAAGTCCAAGTCTTAAATTTAAAATATATTTTTTTAAAAAAAAGTCCAAGTCTTTAATTTAAAATATATTTTTTTAAAAAAAAGTCCAAGTCTTTACTTTAAAATATATTTTTTTAAAAAAAAGTCCAAGTCTTAAATTTAAAATATTTTTTTTTAAAAAAAAGTCCAAGTCTTTAATTTAAAATATATTTTTTTAAAAAAAAGTCCAAGTCTTTACTTTAAAATATATTTTTTTAAAAAAAAGTCCAAGTCTTAAATTTAAAATATTTTTTTTTAAAAAAAAGTCCAAGTCTTTTTTTTAAAATATATTTTTTTAAAAAAAAGTCCAAGTTCAGACTTTTTTTTTTTAATTTTCTAGATCAGGCTTCATATCATAAAATTTTTATACTCTTGGGTTGTCTAATGCAAATAGATTTGCCATATTTCAGAATTTTCTTGCAATTTTAGCATAAAAGTCTTCACAATTCTTCTTCAGTATTCAAAATTTTAAAGTCGGAACTTGGACTTGACTTGAAACTTTTAAACAACTCTGGAAAAAATAAATCTTACTGATGAAACATGTGGGAACATGGTAAGCGTCTTGCTCGTTCCATTGTCTCCCAGCAAACAGCGCATGTGTTGTCATTAAAATTCAAGTCTTCTTGGGTGGCCCAAGGAATTTTTTTCTCCATTTTATCCAAAATTTTCAAATAGTTTGAGTGTCTTTTCATTCTTTTTTGAAGATCGATCACCAATCGTTTTATTTCCATACAAATTACCAAACTTGCCATGCTTAAGTAAAAGTTACCATAAATCTTTGGAATAAAAAATAGATTTTTTTGCATCAATAGATATTCAAGTCTTACCAGCATGTGCAAATAGTTCAATAAGTCAGCACTTATTACAAACAGTTCAAAAACAAAATCGAGATAGTACTGAATTGTTCCTTTGTGATTTAGTTGTACAAGATTGTAAATATCTACAATATGGATTGAATATCTATTGTTCCAAAATTAAATGAGAAAATTTCTACTATACCAACAAAATTACTTGGATAAAACATAAAGAGATCGCAAAGCTAAAACAAAAGCCTTGAAAAAAATTATTTTTTAAATTTAAAATAAGTATTAATTTTTTTCTTACTTCAGAGAATAAAAACAATTTTTGGCTTGATGGTAAATCAGCTAATTTATGATGAAAAAAGGACGCATACAGCAAATAGATACAAGAGATGTTGATGAACACAAGAAGAGAAATTAATTTGACGTGATTTCTTAGCGGAGTAGAAGCTGAAAAAGACAGCTAAAAAATAAAAGGATTTTTTAAAAATTTAAATTTTTTTTTAAGCCATGGATTACATATTCAAATCGATCTTTGCAAATTTGGCAATGGATAGATAAAAATCCAATAATTGAGAACCATGTGCACCATATTACCACTTGGAAGATGTTATCCAAATTGAGGACACCAAAAATGAAAATAAATTTGAGAAACATGAAATTCCAAAATTGATCTTTGATCCTCTTAAAGAAAAATTGCGTCAAAAATAAGAATAACATGTAAGAAATACTAACTTGTCTTTCCAGAGCTCTGAGCTTTCCAAAGAATATGTTTTGCAAAATTTTTCCAATAAGTATTAGAACGCAATAGCAAAAATTGATCAAAACCTTAAATGGATTTTTTCTCATTTTATTATTTTTTAAAAAAAAGTTGTCAAATTTACCCAAACACACCATGGTTCATTCATTATTTCATTGTATGCAAGCTCATAAAAACTTAGTTTGGACTTATTTTTGACTTTTTCCTCCAAAATTTCATTTTTTAAGTGTCCATCATCTTCATTATCTTCCTTGCTTCTAATATCATGTATCAATTTATTCACATAGATAAAAACTATAAATAACAAACTAAGGCTGAATAAGCAATACTGCTTTAATTTTGGTGTTTGAATTTTTTTTAAAGATATAATCATTGAATAGTAGAATTTAATTTAATAAAATCTGGTTGAAATTTGAATTTTTTGTTAAATTAGACTTTTCGAATGGATGATCGGATAGTTCTAATTTATTTTTATGACAGAACTTTTAAAAATGAGAACAATAATTTATGATAAATTATTAGATTTGAGAAGTTATTTAACATTTAAAATGAACTAAAAAGTTTTTAGAGAAATTCATGTATTCACAATGAGCAAAAGCGTTCTTTGCTTTGCATTCAACTCGAGATTCGCCGTATTTAGTCTGTAACCAGCTAAAGGATTATGAAATAAAAATTTTCATTAAACTACATTCCCTTTGATATTTGTCAAATTTTTTGAAGTATTTATTAAAATTATTATTAAGTGAATTATCAAAACTAAATTTACTAAAAATTTATTTTCATTTACCTCAATTTTTAAGATTGAAAACCACCGATTCTGGCGATTTTTATGGCATAAAAAAACGTTTTACAAGGGAAACCGGTTCGTGGTTGAAAACGGTTTGTCGAACAAACGTAAGATTGATTGTTTAAATACAAAAATAGAGACATTTTTTATCAAAGTTTATCAAATTTTTATATTTTTTAAATAAATTCAACATTTATTTTATGAGCTAATTTTTTTGGGTCTTGCGGAGAATGTGAACAGAAGTTCACCAAAAAATGTTACCATGAGTATCTTGCCTAAAATGTGAACTTTATGTTCACCAGGCATCCAATAGTTTCACAGCAAATTATTTAGTAGCAAAGACAAGTTTAGAAGCGAAACGTGTTAGATGCATCATTAAGAAGCAATTATTACGAAGCAGTTTTTTGTAGCAAATTTATTAGGTGCCATTTTTTTAATAGCCAAAAATTATTAGTAGCAGTTTTTTAGGAGCAAATTTTTTGCATGTATGTTTATTTATAGCACGAATTTTAAAAAAAAATAAAATTCTCTTGTTTTTTCTTGTTCTTAAAAAAGACTGCTCAAGTCAATCAAATTTACTATTTTTATTTTCTTTAAGAATGAAGGCTTAATAATTCAAGTATTTTTTACTCTTATCTTATTTAGCTTACTTATTTGATTGCATATATTTTTTGAAAAAAATAGCCGAATATCAAACCAAATATTTACTGCCTAATAGAATGGCCTGAGACAAGACCAGGTTTATGTATTTCATTAACTTATTAATATTTTTATTATTTTAATTGATTAACTAACTTTTGATTAATAAACTATTTTTTTGCTCTAATAAATTTTATTTTATTATTAGAATGAACAAAAAAAATAACTTTAAATTTGATTCGACACTTTTTTTTTTATTGATTGAATAAATTGATTTGCATTGAACTTTTGTTTTTTTTTATTTACTTCTAAAAAATCCCTTCTAAAAGTACGCTATCTAACTTGCTATGAAAAAAAGCGACGAATTTATTGCTTCTAACATTGCTACTAATTGACATTTACCTGAAAAATTTTCTTCGAAAAAATAGCTGTTAAATATTTGCTAGGAAAAAAATTGCTATATAACGACCTAGTGCCGTTCACCAAATTTCTGTTCACAAATTTTGTGACCAAATTAAATTAAAAAAAAAAAATTTAATTTTTCGTGAACTAAATTTTTTTATGTGAACATTAATTTTGATATAAATTAAATTGTCAAAAATTATTTTTTTAATTTTTATGTTTTTTTGCTATATGCAATTTTACTCCTTTAATATTTTTTATTAATTCTCCACAAATCTCACATGGCACCGGATAGCTGAGTGCTTTTTTTATTACATTCAAAGGCTCTTGTGAATTTATCAAATTTTTTAGTCTTAATAAAAAAAAAATAGTTGCAAATTTCAACAAGCATAAGAAAGTAAAGATTTTTAATTTTTTCTTAATTTTAAATTAAAAATTTGGTGAACATTTTTTATTTTATGTGAACTACTTTGGTCACAAAATTTGTGAACAGAAATATGGTGAACATAAAGTTCACATTTTAGGCAAGATACTCATGATCACATTTTTTGGTTAACTTCTGTTCACATTCTCCGCAAGACCCAATATTTTCCAGTGATCAATAAATTAATGTTTATATTTAGCCTTATAAAGAAATTAACAAATCAATTTCAATAATCAAATATCACATTTAAAAAATAAATTTTCTATATATTTTTGTATTCAAAACTTTTAAATAAAAATAACTAAATTTAAAGTGTCTATTTTAAATTTTTAAAAATTGTTGATACAATAAAATTATGAGTTGCATTTTATAACTCAATTAAACATAAATACCGTATTATAAATATAAAAGAGTTCTTATTAGATATGAAAGTAAAAAAAATGCACATCTTTTAAAATAAATCTTAATTAACTATTTTTAACTAAAATTTTTTATAAATTTAATATTTATTAAGAAAAAAAAAATTTGTTAAAGAGATTAGTTACCATAGCTCCCAATATTAATTTTAAAATTATTTAAACACGATAATCCATTGTGTTCAAGTTAATATTTGATAAGTGTAATTTTGGTAAAACTTAAAATTAAATTTCATAAATATATAAAATTAATTCAAAAGGTGAAAAATTTTGATTTTTTTGATCAAAATAAAAATTGACGCTTTGCAAGATTAATCTTAAAATTGTAAAAATATTATTAAATATAAAATTTTCAAAGTTTATTTTTTGTTAAATTTCTGAAATCTTTCATTTTTTGCTTCCTGGGTTTAAATCAAATTGCGCAAAATTTAGGAAATAAAGGTTTTTCAGTAATTCATGTCAATTGATCTGACTTGAAACTTTTTTTTTATAAAAAGTCTTTTGGCTTTACTTAAAATTATGAGTTTCAATGACTAATCGGTTCCATAAAACTGTTTCAAAATCGAACCGGTTTCCCACCACTATATTTGACATGATAAATTTTAGTTGTTTTAAAAAATTAAGTTTCCTTTTTCAAAAAAAAATATGGTTACGACGTTTAAAGGGTTTTTGTGTTAAAAGAGTGGCAAAATTTGAAAAACTGCTACATCTCCTTCATTTTAAAAGATATTTTCTTAAAAAATATGTTAACATGAAGAACTCATAGAGAAGAACCGAATGATATGTGTGATATATTTTTAAAAAAATTAAATTTTTTTTTCTCTTAAAGTTTGACTACGTCTAATGAGGTGAAAAAGTCTCGAAATAGCAATTGTGCAAAAACGATTTTAAATTTCTTTAGTATAACTAAAAGTACAGCCTTTTTCCACTTTTTGATTCAGCACATGTCCAAGTATATATGAGAATATTTTCATAATTTAGGATATACTTTTTATGATATGTGAAATGGGGTTAATTTTTAGACAAATGAGTGCGAAATATTCAATAAAAAAATAGGGAACCCGGATAGACTTAGTTACCAAAATTTTTTAAAATCAAATTTTTTAAAAACTTTTTAAAAAAGATCATTGAAACCATTGATTTTTTATAATAAAGTGAAAAATAATAAAATCAATAGAAAAAAATATAGGTTTTTTAATTTAATGTGACCTGTAAAGACTTTTTCGATAATGTAGCTGTTCTATCCAAATTATAAAAAAGTACAATTTATAAATTTAGCCATACAGATTATAAATTGTTAATTAGGATAAACGTTTTAAAAATCCTAATTTTATGTCAATAAAATGATTTACAAATTGGATCTCTTTAAAACTAGTTAATTTACAAATTTTATAATATAATTTATAAATTATTCAAAAATTAAATTCTAAAAATTCTAAAAAAAAATGAGTGACAATCTAACTGAAGAGCATAGAATCGCCCACAAAGCAGCCTGTTAGAACAGAAGAGATAAAGACTTGAAAGAAATTCAAATTTTTTGTCAATGTAATGGTGCCTGTGCTGACAAAAGGTGTAAATGCTTCAAAGCCAATGTAAAATGCAATTATCATTGTCATCTTAAATCTGTAGAAAAATTATTGTACAAATAAAACCTAGTAAGTTATGGAATTATTTATTAATTAAATTTTTATAAAATTATTGAGGTGATTTTTATTAATAAAATGAATATTTAATTTATTAATTGTATAAATTAAATTTTAAAAATTGTATATATTGTGCTATACAATTTGTAAAAATAAAGGTTAATTTATCAATATTGAAAATATGTATATCCATATTAACAATTTATAATCTGTATGAATAAATTTGTTAATTGTGCTTTTTTATAATTTGGATAGAACATATCCACTACTAGTCACTAAATTGATGGCTCGATTTTTGTGACCAGAATAGATCTAAATATAAAATTATGAAATGGTGAACAATAATTTTTGAATATTTATATGCAAGACTGATGAATTGCTTTGTAACAAGAGATCAATGTTGAAGTTAAAATTTTCTAGCTTTCTTTATTCAAAATAATATCAAATTGATTTTTACAGATTTTTAAAAATAATTCAAAAAATTTTACTTAAATATTTCGATGTTTTACTTTTTTAAGTATTTTTTTTAAATCAATTATAAATTAATTTTTTTTTAATCTTTTATTAATAATTTATCAAATCAAATAAATGAAGTGTTAATCAGTCTTTCATGATTAGGGCATTAGCCTGTTGGCTAACCTTGAAATTTTAGAATAGGTGCAGTACTCATACAAAAAGCCCAGAATTGCTAAAATTACGAAATTACGTAAAATTAATAACGTAATTTTTAGTAAGCTTACGTTATCTGAAGCTAATTTTAGTCGGTAAGGATAATTTTAGTAAAATCGTTTCAAAATTTTAACAGCAAAAACAATGAATTTTATGTTAAAAAAAGGAAATTATTTTCTTTAATTTTAAATTAATTTTATTCTGAAAAAAAATATCTTATCATTTCTAACCTTATTTTATGGTAAGAAATAATGAAAAAAAGAATAAGAACAAAAAACAAATTCTCCCTTTTTTGTCAGATGATTTGGATACATTTTTTATTTTTACTGAGAAAGGAAATTCTTACGGAAAATATTGTAAATTTTGCTAAATTTACAAAAGTAAAAAATAATTAATTTTTCCAATTTAAAATTTACTAAAATTTTCGTAAAATTACGTAAAATTTCGTAATTTTTCGGAAATTTACTTTTTTTACCTAGTAATTTTATGTAAATTTACGTAAAATCACGTAAAATTTCGAAATATTACGTAATAGCATAGCAGTACAGTATTTAAGTTGCACAATTTCGCATTCACTGAACTAATTTTTAATCTTTTAAAAGCTGTTCATAATGTTCTTTTCTTTTTTATCATAATGTACAGAATTACACAAAGCTTGCATAGCTTTATTTTTGAATTTTGATATTTTTGAATCTGAAGAAACTTTAACTCGTTACTGATAAACAAATAAATAAATTTAATTGCATAAAAGCATAGTGCCTCATTTGTTCAGAATTTAGGAATTATCTTGTCATATTGAAGTTTGAGATCAAAAAGATCAAATCAAGTTTAAAATTTGAAATAAATTGTTATTTCTTAATAAAACTAATGCAGAGATACATTTTTGAATTTAACATTCTGTGCTAAATAAAAAATTAAACTCTACAATATCAAAATGCTCATTACAGAGTGCACATCATCGAAATGGTGCTATTTTAAGTAAATAAGACATTTGCAGATTTTATCTTAGGATTTAAAAAGTATGTTTTATCAAAGAATGAATCTCTGCATTAATATTATTAAATAATTACAATTAATTCAATATTTTAAGCTTTATTTGATCATTTTTAGCATCTAAAATTGAACATTAGCTTCAAGTTGCCATTGTCTTTTATCTTTATACAAATTTGATTCGAATTTATTAAAGTTGGAATTTTAAAAAAATTTTTTCATTATTAGTCACAAAATTACTGCCTCTAAAATTTTTAAAACAATTAAATGGGAAAGGTAAGTGAGAAATTTTTGATAAAAATATTCAATAATTTAAAGATATTTTAATAAAATTATTTCAAAATGTTGATATCAGAAAAAATTTTGTTGTTAATTTTTTCAAATAATTCGGCAATCAAACCTTTTATTTTAGTTTTATTTGTATTCAAATTTTCTAATGAATACAAATTAATACTTTTATACTGAATTTAAATAAATGAAGAGTAAATCAGTCCAAAAGATAGGGGCACTCGCATGTTGATTTACCTTGAAACTTAAAAATTAGTCAAAAATAAAATTTTAAAACATTTTACATAATAAAAATAACGAAATAAAAGTTTTTGAATATAAAAAAGATCAGAGTTCAAAAAAAAGATTCATCCTTAAATAACGGTAGCAGCTATTTTTCATTTAATAACGAAATAATGGTGAAAATTAAATTTAATGCTAATTGTTTTTCTAAATCAAAGCATTAAATTTCATACAAGACAATATTGAAAATTAAAAATAATAATATTTTAAAGCATCTATTATTTTCATAATAAAACAATTTGACTTTAAAAAATCTATAAAACAAGAGGAAAATTTTTATTTTAAATTAAGCGATTTTTTGTTTAATTTATCGAGATTCAAAGACAAAAAATTTTGAATTAAATTTTTATTAATCATCAATTATTGCTTAAATTTCATTTTATTTTAAAAAAAAATTTTTAGAAAACAAAAAAGATAATTTTAAAACTCGATCATAAATTGAAAAAAGTTTATTTTTTTAGAATGTATTCATGCGCCTGAAAACATTTAAAACCATATTAATTTTCGGATTAAACGAAAATAATTTATTGTTGTCTTGGAAACTTTTCTATAACTTTTCTTTCTCACAAGAATAATGAAAAAATTTTTTGTTTATCTGACAATGGTTTATGATTGAAAGTTTTGTCTGACAATGATTTGCTGCGAAGCACCAACTCAAATATTGCCCGAGGACTATCATTTTAAGAATGGTCATTCAAAATTCATTAAAGTTAAAGATGGAGTCGAAATTCATTTAATTCATGTAAACGAAGGTAATCTCTCAGAACCATCAGTAATCACTGAACAAGTCAAAAGAGTTAATTTTAACGAGCCTATAAATGAACCGAAAAAAGAAAAAAGTGCCAATATTAGCAACTTGAGGGACAACTTTTTGAATCTTCAGTTTGAAAATTTTTCTTCCATGATCCAAAGTGAAATGTTTGACAGAAAATCAGAAAAAAACATACTTTATATGAATGGAAGCAATAAATACGGTTTGACAATAATGTATAAAAAACCTTTTTCCAAGCCATTGACAGATGTATCTTATTCACCAAAAAGCACAATTTTTTTCATCCATGGCGTTGGAGGAAATTCACTTGTTTGGAAACACCAGTTAAAATACTTTGCCGAAAAAAATTATGAAATGATTGCTATTGATCTAATTGGACATGGTAAAAGCACCAAAAGCAAAGTATTCTCCCACTATGAGTTTTTAGAAATTTGCTCGCACATCAGAACTGTATTTGATGTATATGCAAAAAATAGTAATATAATAATTGGTCACAGTTATGGAAGTTCATTTGCAGTCAATTTATCTCAAGAAAGAAGAGACTTGGTTCAGAAAGTGGTTTTAATATCTGGAGGAATGCCTTATCCTTTAAGTTGGTCAAAATTAATTTTTTTAATTCTTTTTTGTGTGACTAATTAAATAAATTTTTTAAAAAAGATTATATTAATCCTGCACTAAACACGCCATTAATTCTGTTTAAACTTATGAAGCCTTTTATCGACTGTCACTTTTTTTGGTAAAACTTTTTTTTAAATTTTTTACATCACTATCGTTTTTAGTATTTTTTCTTTAGTTCTGCATTTAGTCCTGATTTCAAGGAAAAAAACAACGACATGTTCCATATTTCAGCCGAAAGTTTGTTTTACACAATGAAAGGTCAATATTGGCAGCCAAGCTACTCAAAAACAGATTATTTTAAAAATCAAAAAGTTTTGCTAATTGAAGGATCTGATGACAAGTTTGTTTCATTTCAGGATGCTTTCGAAATGATGAAAGTAGGATTCGAATCTTTTTTTTTTAATTTTTGAATTAAATTTTTTGTCTCCAAGAGTCTTGATAAGGGCTACTTAATTCGAATAGAAAGAGGATCTCACATGGTTATATTGGAAGAACCGGATATTATAAATAAACTTATAAATTTATTTATAAACGATACATGATTTTATTTTAATTTTTTTTTTTCATTTAATCTGTTTTTTATTTTTATACTCATTTTATTTCTATAAATTTTGATTTTTTTGCATTATTGTTAATTTAAAATTTAATTAAATAAATTATTTTCTGCGTACATCCACGTGATCGAAAATAAAAAAAAAATTTTTAATTTCCAAAAAAAATATGAACAGCAAAAATTTTGAATTAATTTGCCATTTTGTTCCCAAGTCTTACGTAGACCAGGCTCATCAGGTACAAAACTCACGCGATAACCAAATAAAGCTATTGCTTGAAAAAGTATTAAATTGAGCATTTTTTTTTATTTAGAATTAATATTTATTTTTTATAAAGAGAAAAATTCCTGATAAAGGGTGGTCTGAAGATCAAGTAGAATTGTTTCTTGGTGAGTTTTCGCTTTTAGATAGCAACAATTTTCCAGACAACTGTGGACTTGGCGAGAGAGAAGGTCGAATTTTTTCAAAATTGGTGTCCAGAAAAAATTACCATTTTTCTCATGGAATCGGTAGATCTGGAGATCTTGCCGAAGTTCAGCCAAAAGCAATTGGGTCAAGTGTCCTTAACAAATTAACTAATGAGCTTGTTCTCGATTTATTGAAGCTAAGTGGACTCACTAATGTAGTAGACTGCATTATCGCTCCCATGGCCACTGGAATGACACTTACTTTTTGCATGCTGTCTATTAGGCAGTTTAAGCCAAGTGGCAAATATGTTATAATGCCTAGAATTGATCAAAAATCTTGCATCAAATCTATTACATGTGCAGGTATATTTTTTTTTAAAAATTAGGAAAAAATCTTTAACATGGTCTAGGTTTCACCCCGGTAATCATTGAACCTAATAAAGTTTTGGATGAATTGGTCACAAATTTACATGAAATAGAGTCTCAGATTATTGA
Source organism: Brachionus asplanchnoidis (assembly GCA_025491095.1). Classification (NCBI taxonomy): domain Eukaryota; kingdom Metazoa; phylum Rotifera; class Eurotatoria; order Ploima; family Brachionidae; genus Brachionus; species Brachionus asplanchnoidis. The sequence continues at coordinate 3,093,026 of JAILYF010000015.1, forward strand.
ATTAAAACCTGAGAGCATAGCTTGTATTTTGTCTACAACCAGCTGCTTTGCTCCTAGAGGACCTGACAAGTAATTATTTAATAATTAGCTGAGTTGTTTAAAAGTACCAAAAAATTTTCGGCCCTTTTTTTTTTCAAAAGTCCGGACTTGCAAATTTTTTATTCGTTAAAAAAGTCCAACAATTGCATGACCGCCATAATAACAACCTGGAACTGAAAAAATTCCATTTGTACTTGATTCTGAAAAACAGTAAAATTTATTTGTTTAATTTGTAAAACTGGATAAAAAATTGACTTTGACGAAACTTTGAGTAATCAAGATTAATTAGTTTTATTATTATTTATTAGTTTAAAGCCTACAAGGAAAAAGAGAAATGTTTAGTTAAAAGTCTTTAAAAAAATAAAAATTACAAACTTTTTTACACATTAATTTTGATTGAAACATTTAAGTAAAAAAATCTACCTTCAAAAGGTCATTTAACATATTAAAAAAATAAAAATAGTTTAAGTTCGATTCCATATTTAGTTTTACTTGAGAGACAACAAACTTCACTGAGTCAACTAGAAATTGATTTTTCTCCAAGAATAAATGATCAGTTAAAGCTATTGAAGTCTTGGTACTGTAGTCATTTACATTAATACAATTTTTTTTCCAACGTTGCTGAGTTGCTTACACAACGAAGTATTTTTCTGGTCATTTTGTATCTTTCGATAAGAAACACCAATAAATTCCAACACATTGAACTATTTTTCAGTTGCTTCAAGAAAAATATTTTATGTTTCATATAAAGTTGTTCTACCGTCTTTAAACGCAAAGATTCCAACAGAAGTTTAAATCTAGCAAATTTTCTAATTCCAAACACTCTCTTGATTAACAAATTCTGCCTTATGTCAAGATCATTTAACTTCTTTAAGCCAATAAAGATCAAGTCCAAATGTTAACGAAAGATTGATTGGCAAAACTGCTTGTACAGAAAACTGACCAAATACGGACATGCAGACTTAGTTAAGATTAAAGTTATTTACAACTAAGGATTTACATTTTTGAAAAGTAAGCGTAGCAGATTTGCCTGGGTTAAAGTCAATTTTCCAGCATTGAGCAAATTTTGAACATTTGTCCAACAGTATTTGGCAATGACCAGAAGACGTAGCTTGTATCACAATATCATCACAGAACCCAATTACCGACAAATTCACTCCATTAATTGATGCACCGAGAGATTAAGACAATTTATTATTTTAAAATACTTTGGGAATTTTCTAGTCATGATATTCAACTTTGAAAAAAAAATTCAAAATTTTCTGAGACGTTAACACTTGCATATCATATATTTAATAAAAAATATTATTGTTTTTATAAAAATTACCATAAATTTATTAAATCATAAAAAATTTATATATTGCATAATATTTTTAATAGATAAACCACAAAAAAATATATTTATTACCAAATTTAATAAAAATAGATCAATTAAAAAAATATATACCAAAAAGAACAAAAAATTACTCAATTTTTTTTTAACTAGTTACTTTTTTTTTGTTTACATTTATTCTTTTGGACAAAAATAATATATTTTTTTTTGTAAAGGCTTACCACACGTTTCGCACATTTTACTCACACTTTCAGTAGTTTTTTGTCTTCGAATTCGCAGTAAAACTCGTATTTTACCGCTGGACCTCTTGGCTTGGAATTTGGCTTTGTTTTTTACTATTTTACAAATAGTGTATACATTTACATTCAAGTGCTTTTATAAGCCTTTTAATTCCTAATTATTGATAAGACTGGATGGTTCAAAGAGTGTTTGTTTGATGAGTTTTTTTAATTAAAGTGATAATTTAGGTGTTTTTTAATTTAAAAAAGTATACTTTTAATCAATTAAGTACAAAATCAGTAAAATTGATAATATTTTTATTATAAGATCATTAAAACAAATATTTTTTATTTGATATATGGATGTTTATGGTATTTTTTAATAAAAAAAATGGGTATTAATTATATAACGCGAAATTTTTGGACTTTTGAAAAAATAAAAAAAGCCCGGACTTTGACTTGACTTAGACTTGTGACTTTTAAGCAACTCTGATTATTAGATTAAAGAAAGAAAATTTTATTTGATTGATTAGAGTGGAAGATATAGCCATTTTGTGTAAAAAGTACAACTTATTCCATTTGGTAAACAATGCTTATGGTCTTCAATCTACAAAAATAACTCACATGCTAAATCAAGTAGAATTTATTATTTTTTAGATTAAAATGTTAAATTAATTCGAAGGCACTGAGAACAGGTCGAGTGGATGTAATTGTTCAATCAACTGACAAAAATTTAATGGTACCAGTCGGTGGCGCAATCATAGCTGTGAGTGACAAACAAACTTTTCATAGAATTACCGAATTTTATCCTGGAAGGGCAAGTTTTTCTCAATCCATGGATATATTGATAACAATTTTATCAATGGGAAGTGATGAATATCGATGTTTGTTAAAGGAAAGGAAAGAATGCTTTAAATATTTGAAAAGTGAGCTTCAAAAACTGGCCCAAAAATTTGGTGAAAAAGTTCTTGAAACGCCTAACAACCCGATTTCTATTGCTTTTACATTGAATAATTTTGGATCGAATTCAAAAGAAATTACAGAGATAGGATCAATGCTCTTTACTAGACGGGTGTCTGGGGTTAGGTATCAACACATATTAAAGTATAAACTAAAAATTTAAAGAATTTTTTTTAAATTAAAGAGTTGTTGTTCCAGGAGTTGATAAAAATGTAGTATCGAATGGACATTTATTCAATAATTTTGGTTCACACTCCAGCTCTACTGATTATTCATATTTAACTGCTGCTGCAGCGATCGGTGTGAAAATGACTGATATAGATTTATTTATTAAGAGATTAAATAAAATCCTTGAGTCCGCTAAAACTCAAAGCCACTAAGACAGTTTATGAATAATATCAAATAAAGCTTTATTTAACAAAAAAATATTTATTTTGTTTTAATTGATTGAGTCAATTAAAAAAGGAATTATAATAAAAATAAAATTTAAAAACTACTGTAAATGATCAAAAAAATTTCAACTCTAAAATATTTATCTTTGTTGACTTGATCTTAAAATTTTAGTTGTATAATACCTAGTACCTTAATTCTATAACCTTAACTCTAATTTTTTTTAGTTTTCTTTGTGCAAAAAATAGCTAAATTTTATTGTAAAGTCTTTGAATTGGACTTTAGGGATTTAAGCCAAGAAATAAAACGAAACAATTTAGTTAATAGTTTATTAAATGGAATCCAAAGTTATAACAAAAGAGGTAGTGGTTTATAAAGTAGCTAGATCATGTGCTTCAGCTACAATTAATTCAAGATTAAATAATAAGTAGAGACATGTCAAGACTTGGGTCTTAACATTATAAAAAATTTTTTCAATAAGAGTTAATATTATTTAAGATTATTTATTTTATCTGAAAAATTTTATTTTTTTAAAAAGAATATCTTCATAATGTGCATAAAAAAGAAATTTTTTAATTGTTCTTTCATTGCCAGGAATTTAGAAAGACTGCTCGGAAGAAAGTTGCTCCTTTTCAACCCGAATTTATGTTATATTCATTTAAAAAAAAAGAGAAAAAAAATTCAATTTTTTCGAGGCACCAAATCAAATTATTGGGGTTTTAGTGCGAGGTTAAAAAATAAATATATACGGTATTAAATAGAATTGAAATAAAAATCTCAAATTAAAACTTTAAATTTTGATTTTAGCTACTGTTAGTCGAATTTTTATGACTTAAATATTATTATAGCAAAAATAATCAAAAAACAGCATTTTTTTGGAATTTTACAAAGTGGTCATTTTTTGGCGATTTTTTAAAGATATTTTTCGAACGGAACATGATAGAGAAATGATCAATGGCTCATTTTAATCAAAATAAAATTTCGCATCATAATATGTGTATATCAAAAATTGGTAAAATTCAAATCTTCGAGGACATGTTGGTCAAAAAACGGTCAAGGTCATTTTAGCCCATTCCCGTATAACTAGAGGTGGAAAGCTAAAAACACTCATTTCTTAAACAAGAAAGGTGTCAGTTTATGTGTTTAAAATTTCAGTCATTTTGGCTGACTGGAACACATTTTTTTTTGACAAAACAAAAACGGTCATTTATTATTGAACACCCATATTTGGAAAAGGATATAAATGAGCTTGAGAAAGTTCAACGAAGAGCAACAAAGTTGATTCCAGAACTGCGTGATTTGGATTATCATCAAAGTTTGTCAAAGCTTGAGTTAACTGACCTGAAGACAGGAAGATCTAGGGGTGACCTAATCCAAATGTAAAAAGTGGTAAACAATAACAAATTGAATTTAATAAAGGAATCAACTACAGTCTAAACACAAGATCCGGGAGCCGAGGATATGAATTAAGGAGAAATAACTAGTGTCTAATGCGTGAACATGTAAAGAATTGTGTTCCTAGATTTAACTTTTTTACAAAAAGAGTCGTGAATGGATGGAACAAACTCCTGAAAGATGTGGTAAATGCAAAGAACCTGAATAGTTTTAAAGCGAAGCTTGATGTTTGGATGTCGAAACAAAAAGAAGCAACTGCTACAGCTCTTTAGAGTTATGCTAAGATAACCTCTAAGCTGCAGTTTAAACTACTACTACTACACGTTATTTCTAGCGAAGGAAATTATTTTAGTGTCAATCAATATTTTATTTTATTTTTTAATGAATAAATAAAGTCTCGAAAAAAAAGAAAAAACTTATTAAACAGCCTAATATTTTGATAATTTTTATCGATTTTTTTTTTGATTTTTTAATAAGAAAACAAATTTTTAATTAATGATTCTAATCACTTATTTCTTACATTAAAGATTTTTCTCTTTATTTATTTTTTAGGGGTTGTGAAGTTCATTTCAATTCGATCGTTTCAATTCAGAAAAATTTGAATAACTTGTTTACTATAAGAAATAATTTAGTTCTGTAAAATGCTTAATGTTTAAGCAATTTTGCTTAATCCGAAAATATATGTCTGCAAAAACTCTGCAATGTACTTGCACAGTTGATTAGAATACTTTTTAATGGTGTGCAAAATGCAGAAAATTGCAGAGTATTTTGCAGACTTGTTTTACTGAATTAAGCAAATTTGCTTAAATTTAAGCATTTTAGAGAACTAAATTATCATTTTTAGTAAAAAAGTTATTCAAATTTTTCTGAATTGAAAAGATCGAATTGAAACGAACTTCACAACCCCTATTTTTTAACACCAATCCTTTTTTATATTACATAAAAATATTTTTATTTAAAATTTAAAAGAAACACTTAGGTGCACTGGAATTGAAAAGCTTTAGTTCTTTGAGCACTGGGACCAAAATTTTCGTATAATAATTGTTAATATTGATATTTAACTTTAAAATTTCAAAAAAAATCAAACCACTTTATTTTTCAAGACATTACTTTCCTTTTCAATGTAACTAATTTAAATTACATTTTATTTTTTTATTCAATTTTAAATTGCCTATGAGGCTGAAATTAACAATAATAATAATTAATTACAAAATATTCCTAACAGGCTGGCTGAAGAGAAGGCACTACGCTGTTCGGAGCTGCTAAGAGGAACTATTCCCTCTAAATTATATATTAAATAAATAAATAAATAATACTTTCCTTTTTAATTAATTAATGTAATTTCAAGAAAAAATTTGTCGAGTTATTTTATTCGAAATGAACGAAATTAAATATATAAACAAGAATAAGAAATATTTAGTTATAATATATTTTAAACCATAATGTGAGTTAAAATACTGAAACAAGATCTGAATTAATTCGATTATTAGAATTTTATTATTGTATAACATGAAATAATCTTGCAACGCTTCATATTATCAACAAAAGGCATCATTTACATGATAGCTTATTTTTGTAATGAATTAGCAAGCCTTAAAAGAATGTTGAATTAGACAAAAAATTCAAAAAAAAATAATGATCCAAGTCCTCTAGACTTGAACCATGTGATTAAAATTAAAGAAAGAATACCATTCCATAGCTTCGTCTAGACCGGTTCCTTTTATTGCTGATGTTTTAAAAATTTGGTATTTTCTGTTTTTTAAAGATGGCAAACCAAGAGAGTTTGCTACTTCTGCGGCTGTCATGGCACCTTCTATGTCCTGTTTATTGGCGAAAACGCACAATACTGCATTCTTAAGTTCATCTTCCTTAAATTTAAAAAAAAATACTTATTTAAATTCTCTTTATTACCTTTTAATTTACCTCTAACATAGCAAATAATTCTGTTTTTGATATTCCTATTCTATCACGGTCCATACTGTCAACTACATAAATTATGGCATCCGTATTGGAATAATAACATCGCCAGTATGGTCTTTATTTAAAATTAATTAAAAAAAATACATTTTTTTTTTAATTTTACCTGATACTTGTTTGACCACCCAAATCCCAGACTTGGAATTTAAGATTTTTGTATGTAACAGTTTCAACATTAAAACCAATTGCTATTTTGATAAAAAAACACTATTTTTTCTTTTTATAAAGAAAAAAATTCTTACTCGGAATGGTAGTCACAACTTCCCCAACTTGAAGCCGATATAAAATGGTAGTTTTTCCTTTAAAATTTGTTAGTTGGATGAACTTTTTAAATTTTAAAAATATTTACCAGCTCCATCTAATCCTAAAATCAAAATTCGTCTTTCTTTACTTCCAAACCAGTTTGAAAATAAGCTCATAAAACCGCCCATTTTAAACACCAATTTGACCAGTACTTATCAAAATAATCAGAAAACTTAAAACACGTAGTCGTTAGTTTTTTTTGTTGAGATGACTAAAAAATTTTTGCTTAAACGAAACAAATATCTGAGTACTTTTTATTCTTAATTTATGAATCATTTATTATTTTAATTTGAAATTATAAATTTAAATAGAAGTATGCCACAGGACAAAAAAAAGTCATCTTATCTGATTTGGCGCCTAAATTTATTAGAATTTTTTGAATGAGTTTTAGAAAGATTTTAAGAAAAAAAAGATATTCTTTTATTTAAATTAAAAAAAAAATTTAATCTTGATGAATGCTTTTCATCACCGATTAATCTAAAAACTATTCCATATTTAAATTTATTTTGCTATTTTACTTGTTAAAAACTTTTTTGTTCAATTTTTTGATTAAAATTTGACAAATTTCAACAATCTAATCTTTGCTTTGGATACATTTTTTTAATTTTATTAATTATGCTGCAAATTAAAAATTTTTTGATTCTTATAGTGGTTTTTAGTAAAGGTATTGCAAAATTTAAAATTTATAATTCATAATTATAATGGCTGAAAATATAAAAGAAATTTTGAAAAGAACCGATTCTTCTATTGAATCGAGCGAGCATGCTACATTAGATGAAGAAAATTTTGATAAAACTAATGATGTTATTTTGGACACTGAATTAAATCACGGAAATCAAAGAAAGATTGATCTACCAGCTTTCAATGAAAATACGCCAGAGAAAAATGTAATAAATTAAGTAATTGATTTATTTCATAGTTTTTACTAAATTTTTTTTCCAAAAATAATTTTAAATTTTGTTCTAATTAAAAACAATTACTATTTTTAAATAATTAAGAACTGGGGTAATGAAATGAAAATAAAATTTTTGGCAAATTGAAGTTTTAGATCAAGATCAAAAGATCAAGATATAAATTGTAATATTGTTTTTAATAATAGAGAAAAAATTAATTTTTCCAAAGCAATTACTTGACTTGACATGTCATGTCAAGTTTATTTTCATATTTAAAATTTTAAAATGTCCTTTTTTATTGATTTAAATTAATTTAATTGATTTAATTTATTAGATTTAAATTTTTTAATCGATTTTAATGAAAACTTACTTTTAAAGGCAAAAAAATGTAATGTTTAAAAATTTAATGTATTTTTAAGTGGAAAAATGGAATTATTTTTGTTTTGAATGAATTGATATAAAAGTTAGAAATTTAAATCTGAGAATTAACTTTACCTGAATTGTTTAAATTATTTATTGTTTTTGTTAAATAAATTAGATATCCAACATTTTACTGTGCATTTGATAATGAACTATTATTAGACATTACATGTCTAATAAAGTTTATTATTATTATTTTTTAAAAATTATCAAAATCATTAGATTAATTAAGTTTTAAAATTATAAATGATCGTTTTGATCTTAAAATTTGATTTGAAACTTCCAATTGCCAAATTTTTAAACTTTTTTTACAATCATTTGGAGTTTTTTTTTATTTACTTTATAAATTGTAAATTTAAATCGATCGTGTTATAGACACTTAAAAAAGGTTCAAGAAGTTTTTTTTTTCTCGTCAAGGTCCAGATGACATGAGGATATTTGAGAGTCTCAAACAGCAGCAGACCCTGAATTCTTATTTTTAAGGGCTATAAAATTAATTTCATAATGCAATGATCAGTCTGATATTTTTTTTAATTGCTATCTTTATTTTCACTGTCTTAATAAATATTTAAAATATAAATCATAAAATTGATCAAGAAATAACAATTTTAAGTATAATATTGATTATAACATTGAGCTTTTTATTTCAAGAAAGTTTCGATTTTTGATATTTTGATATTTTTGGGCTCAGCTTGCTAAAATCTTTAAAAAAATATCCCAAAATTCAAGCTTTTGATTATTTTTCATATTGCCCTATATCCTTTATAAAAAAATCGAATTTTCAAATATTTAATTTCATCAACAAAAAAAATAAAGATCGAGAAAATATTTAAAAAATTTTTGTTAGCAAAATTTTTACGCATTTTAAAGCATATTTTTATTAAATGATGAAGAGTTTAATATAAATTTAAATTTTTAATATACATATATTTTTAAAGGAGATGACACAAAAAAGTTTTTTACTATAAATCATGCCTTACAAAGACTTTAAATAGTCTGATTTTCGTCTTCCCATCATGAAATTGTTTCATGCAGCCTCATTTTGAATCGTTTATAATTCTTTGCATGTGGATATTCTAGCTTTAAATTATCTAAACATTTTAATTTTAAAGAACGAAAATGAAAAGGAAACTTTGAATAAAAACGACTCTTCAAATGATACAATGGACCCAGTTGCAGGGGATGAAGAGAAATTAAATGAAACTGATGATATTAATACGGATGCCGAATTGAATCAGTCCAATGTGAAAAAAATTAAAATATCCGAGAAAGAAGAAATTAATGACAAAACACCAGAGAAACAAGTAAAAAAATTATTCAAATTTTTTAAATTCCTAAATTTAAGTGCAATTAATTAAATTAAAATTTGCAAAGAATATATGAATTAATTAATTTGCTTAATTTGAATTTTCTTTTTTAAAAAATAATCAATCATATTTGAATTTTAATTTTTCAAAGCATGATGATTCTGATGAAATTGACAAAAATCTAGTTAATGAAACAGCTGAGATAGCGACACCAGAAAAAGAGGACAAGATTAGTTCAATTTTTGGCAAAAATGATGAACCAGATGATGCAAATGAAATAATATGGAAGGAAGTTAATAAATTTAAAAAAAAAAATGCTTATTTTAATTTTTTTTTGAAAAAAAGTCTCCACGTTTGTTAAAATTTGATAAAAATTTGAAATTCTATAAAGGTGAAATAAAATCTAAACCAAAAGGAGGTAATATAGATGAAATATTGAATAAATGGTCCACTAATTACGATTTGCTTGAAACTCATCATGGATATATTCAATGGTTATTTCCAAATGTTGATCCAGGAATAAATCTTTATTCACAACCATTACAACAAGAAGAGCTAGAGGTTTGGTCCAAAAAAAAATTTTTTTTTAAATTTGAAAAAATTTAAAATAAAAAAAGATTATGAAAAATGACCAAGAAATACTCAGCAAAATGTTGTCCTCGTTTCGAATGATGTTAAATTTCTATGGAATGGAAATTGATCAAAAAAACTTAGAGATAAAAAGATCAAAAGACTACAAAAAAAGATATGCTAATTTGAAAGAGTATCAATATCTATTTGTTAGAATTTTATATATTTTTTTTAAATTTTAATTAAGAAATCGTCACAACTTTTTGAGAATAACCAGAATTTTAAAATGCTTGGCAGAATTTGAGCTAGTTGATTATCAATATGCATGGATTAAATTTTTAATAAAAGAAATTTATTTTAATAAGAAACTTGGTAAATTGGAAAGAAGCATGGAGAATTTTTTCGTCCAAACAATAAAAAACGATGAAAAGAGAAATGAGTTTATGAAGAAAATTGAAGAATACAAAAAATCAGAATAAATAAAAATTTTCCAAAAAAGGAAAATTAAAATAACTGCTGGTTGAATAAAGTTTAAAAAGTTAATATTTTCTCTACTTGATTTGGAAAAGATAAAAGTTAAGAAAAATTAAATATGAATATAGATCTTGTTTTACCATTTATGGAAAAAAAGAAATATTCTTAAATTATGATAGAATAAAAGTTAAGCTTCTTTTTTTGTTGTTTCATAAATATATTCATCGATAAGGTTAAGAATTACTGTAATTATTGTAGATTAAAATCAAATTTCACTAAATCAGAATCATAAATTAGGCTTTTGCCATAAAAATTCAATTCTATAAAAAGTAAGAACTATTTGTTTTGAGTAAAAGTTCAACTTGAGCGAATTTTGTCTGAGCAAAGTGATAAAAAAATGAGAATAATTCCCTTTTGAGCAAAGAAAAAGAGATAATTTATCCATCTATTCTAGAAGCCTACAACCTTATATGTAGAAAAAAAGGTGGAAAAAGTTGAGGCATAATTATTTGTGGCTTGAGCATTTGAGCTAAACTGAGAATACTGATGTGAGCAAAGAAAATATATTTTGATATAAATAGAGAAAAAAATTTTAGTTGTAGAGAATCATTCAAATTCAGCCATAAATCGGTGATAAAAACAAATTTAAATTTATTTAAAAATTAATTAAATTCTTTGAGAAAATGTGTGACGACGAAGTTGCTGCTCTAGTTGTTGACAACGGTTCAGGTATGTGCAAAGCGGGTTTCGCAGGTGACGATGCGCCAAGAGCCGTATTTCCATCAATTGTGGGCAGACCAAGACATCAAGGAGTGATGGTTGGCATGGGTCAAAAAGACTGCTATGTTGGCGACGAAGCCCAGTCCAAAAGAGGCATCTTGTCTTTGAAGTACCCAATTGAGCATGGTATCATCACCAACTGGGACGACATGGAGAAAATCTGGCACCACACTTTCTACAACGAGTTGAGAGTGGCTCCAGAAGAGCATCCAGTGTTGTTGACCGAGGCGCCATTGAATCCAAAAGCGAACAGAGAAAAAATGACCCAAATCATGTTCGAAACGTTCAATTCACCAGCTATGTATGTGGCCATTCAAGCCGTGTTGTCTCTGTACGCTTCTGGTCGTACCACTGGCATTGTGTTGGACTCTGGTGATGGTGTTACACACACTGTGCCAATCTACGAAGGCTACGCTCTGCCACATGCTATCCTTCGTTTGGACTTGGCCGGTCGCGACTTGACCGACTACTTGATGAAAATCTTGACCGAAAGAGGCTACTCGTTTGTGACCACTGCCGAAAGAGAAATTGTCAGAGACATCAAAGAAAAGTTGGCCTATGTTGCCTTGGATTTTGAGCAAGAGATGGCCACCGCTGCTTCATCAAGCACTTTGGAAAAGTCATACGAATTGCCAGATGGTCAAGTGATCACCATTGGCAACGAGAGATTCAGATGTCCAGAAGCCTTGTTTCAGCCGTCTTTCTTGGGCATGGAAGTGGCTGGCATCCACGAGACCACGTTCAATTCAATCATGAAATGTGACATCGACATCCGCAAAGACTTGTACGCCAACAACGTCTTGTCTGGCGGCACCACCATGTATCCAGGTATTGCTGATCGCATGCAAAAAGAAATAACTGCTTTGGCTCCAAGCACCATGAAAATTAAGATCATCGCTCCACCAGAGAGAAAATACTCCGTATGGATCGGTGGCTCTATTTTGGCTTCATTGTCCACATTTCAACAAATGTGGATCACCAAACAAGAGTACGACGAGTCTGGTCCATCCATTGTTCACCGAAAATGCTTCTAAAACAAACACTTGTCACTACATACTAACTATTCTTTTATTTCACTCAAAGTCAACTTTTTATGATGACATTTGCATTTAGATTAAATTACAATATTTTATTTAAATTAAGCATCAATTTAATTTAATAAAGAGATTCTTCAAGATTATTTTTATTTTAGTTTTTCACCTAGTCAAATTGTTCAAAAAAAAACCTGCAAAATTTTTAAAAAAATTAAATATTTATCAAGTTTTTTGAAAGGCAGTGTGATAATATAGAAAGACAAAATATAAGAAAAAATTTTTTATTGGATGATATAGAAAAAAAAACATCGAATTTACATGTAAAAAAAATGTTGAAGAAAAAATATCGAATTTATCTGAAAAAAAATGTAGAAAAAATAATATTGAATTCAAAAATATAGAAAATTATGCAAAGAATAAATAGTCAAATTAATTTTTTTAAATTTTCTTCTCTACCAAAAAATTAAATTAAAGTTAATAAAATGAGATTAAAAAAAGAATCAAAATAAGTAAATAAGCTAAATAAATGAAAGCTAAGAAGACATAAATTGGAATAGATTGTTACATGTGGCTCATATTTAAATAGTTCAAGTTTCAGGAAAAAAAGAAGAAATAGTAAGGTAGCAATTACACAATGGAGTTGGGTAGTCAATATATCTTGATTCGAAACCTTCTTTGTATTCCTTCACCAGTCTTACAACCAATGGAATAGAATGATTCAGTCCTGTCCAAACATATCTTCCACTCAATTCAAAAAGCCGATTCGAGACTGTTAGTAATTTTAGTTTATTAAAAGCCTCATGATGCACGATGTTAGAGGAAGTATCATATTTTAACTTAAGAATAGATTTGACTGCTGTATTTTGAATTGCTTGTAGTTTTTTGATATTATTTTCTGAAAATGAATTTAAGCAAGGAAAAAAATAGTCTAAAATTGATCCGACTAAAGATTGGCTTATATTTTCTATAGGAGCAAATTTATTATTTTTTATATCAAATATTTTTTTTTCGTTTATCAAATCAGAAATTATCTAATTTATTTTTTATAGCAGCCTTTTTTATTGCAAACAGGAGCAGAATTAATTCATGAGAATCAAAGACAAATTTTTAAGTTTTTACTCATTAGTTCTCTAATTAATTAATTTTCCAGTTTTATTTGCTGGAACTACAAACAAAAATAAACATTTTCACTCATTTGAGCTTCTCCTCTCCAAAACCGAAACTGGAGAAGATAATGCGTTTCTTTTTCAAACAATCAGAAATTCATCATTCAATCTTTATGGTCATGTCTTACAAATTGAGAATCTATTAGCCGATGCAGCAACTGCTATCACAAATGGTTTTTTTAAGGTATTTGGAAACGTTAAAAGGTATTGCTCAAAATTTTGAGCAGAATATTGTAAATGATTTCAGACTCATTCAATCAACTGCATCAGAACAAAATTTCCATCAAGCATTTAGACTTTTGTCAAGAAAATGGAATCAACTCAACAATCAAAATATTCAAGCGTTTTTTGATTATTTTGAGCAGCAATAGATGTCTGAGCATACGATCGGATGGTTCGAGGGGTATGCTGAAGGTTTTCCAAGTACAAACAACGGGATAGAATCGATGAACAACATTGTTAAGAAATATGCAACTTTACGAGACCGTTTACCACTTAGAGACTTTTAGAGTTATGGATCTAATGATAGAAGCGTGGTCAAAAGATAGAAATCCAAGGTTGAAACGACGAAGAAGATCAAAACAATACCAGAGATATCAACTAAAAAAATGCTTCAAGAGGTCGCCGTAAAAAAGCCTTACCAGCTTTTGAAAGAAATTCAATTAGACCTTTAAATCATGAACTTTTTTCAAAACCAACAACTTCAACTCAGTCTGATACTTCAGTTAAGTCAGTTACTAGCACGATTTTAGTTACACAATCGACTACTGACACTAATTTATCTCAAAAAAGAAGCCGAGGTCGTCCAAGAAAAACTGTTTCAATTAAATAAGACGGTATGAAATCAATAATCAAAATAAATACACTAAATTAGTTAAAAGTTTAATTGAAAAAATAGGTATTTTTTATAATTTGTTTTTTATTTTATTTTAATTTTGCTTCTCCTAAAAATTTTTCCTGCTCCTAATTAACATAATAACTGCTTCTTTTTTTGGCTTCTAAAAAATAATAATTTGCTCCTCGAAAATATAAAAATTGCCTCTACAATAATTATTTTCCCTAAAGATTTATAAAAGTTTCCTAGTGTGTTTTGATTAAGACCCCATTTTTTGTTTGACAATATCTTAATAATATTTAGCCTTTTATTGCAGCGTTCTTTTATTTGGTCTACCAGTATTTTAAAGTTTAACTTAGAATCAAATTTGAATATGTATCATTTCGACAAGAATATTTCGACAGGTAATTTTCGAAAAGTACAATTGGCAAGTTTTTTTTTCTATTTTACATTCTTAGAAATAATTGCGTAATTAAATTTCAAATTTAACATGCTTAAGTATTGAATTAAAATTAAACAACGTAATTTCAAAATTTCAAAAAAGTTAAATAGAAAAAAAAAACTTGCCAATTAGACCAATAAATTTTTAGACAAAGTTTATTTGACAAATAAATTTTAGACAATTAGCATTTAGACATAAAAAAATTTAGGCACAAAAAAAAAGTTTCGACATAATTTTCGACAAATAAAAATACTAAATTAAAAATCAATCAATAAAGATATACTTTTTAAATAATCAATTTACTTCTCTTGATTATAACTATCGACTAGCTGACTTAATTGCTCTTCGATACGAACATAAACTGGTTTACGTTTATTTATAATGCCTGTTGACAACTTAACATGGTTATTTTCCATGTTTCCCTGTTCCAATTTTAAACTGTCTATCAAGCTCAACAAGTGAGGATGACTTTTGATAGTAGACTGAAGTCCGTTATGCCACCCTTCCAAATTATTATTGGTCTGTGGTAAACCTGCTATAGTTCTGTCGTAGCAATTCCAATCTATGGTGAATCTAGGTTTTTCTTTTCGTGCCAATATAATTTTCTTCAAAATAAGTGTAAAGTTTTTTCAATTCTTTAAGTGCTTCATCTTGTATAATAACAAAGGCATCAACTACGTCATCACGAGGAACACAAGCTAAAGAAGCTAACATTTTACAATATAGTCTAATAAGATTTTCACCAGTAGTTAAATCACAATATGCAACACTTAGTCCATTCTCTTGAATTTTTCTCTAAATCGACTTTTTTAAATGAAAGAAAAATCCATAAATTTCAGCTGTAGGAAAAACTTCATCAAACGAATTGGTTATAGCTAATTCAAAGTCACTGGTAACGCTGACTGGAGCGCAAGATACTTTTGAACTTAAAAATTCAAAAACTTTATGATATGTCTCTTGTTGTTTGTTACAAAGTAGTGCATATACAAGAGGCAGATTCTTGCCATTTTTAATTACATGACATGTAAAAAGCTGTTTAAAAATTGAAGGAGCGGCATCGAAAGTTCCATCACACAGCCAGTTACTATTATCACTTAAAAGTTGATCGTTTCTTTCAGTTGAAAATATTAAGATACGTTTATTATCATCTATAGTTTCATCGTAAACTAAAAACTTGTCTCCTTTAGACTAGTCTAGCTGCATTATAACTTGGTAAATGTGCAGCTACTTCTTCTTCTACATTTTTTTGACTTTCTAGAATGATTTTTCTAGGTTTCGTATCTGGCTGAGTTTCTGGTAGTGTACGCATTTGTAAAGTTACTTCTTTTACTTTTGTTTTAATAGTTTGATTATGCTCATGTTTATGTAGGACTGAAATTGGTTTTTTATGACCAATGGTTGACACTGAACCGAGACAATTCCGATATTGAGTGTTGTTGCATCTCCAAGTTATCTTGCCGTCTTTGCATTGATAGCCACTTTTATATTCAAAATAATTATCGTCGATTAATAAAAAACTATCAGATCCGTTTTTTTCTTTCTTGACGATTTAATCAAATTTAAGCTTAGATTTTCGAAATGATTAATTAAATTATCCATGTTTGAAAAAAAGTACAAAAAAATTCAAGTGAGATGTCTTATGTCGAAATTTTCTTGTCGAAATGAACGGATACCATCAAATTTAGTTCCAAGAAACTTACTTTCTTTTTGGCTCACTATTCTGTTTCCATAAATTTTTAAGTTTAGATTATCACTCTCTTTTTTGTTCCTAGAAAAGACAACTGAACAAGACTTTTCAACTGATATCTTCACTTTCCATTTAATAAGCCATTTTTCTAGTCCGTTGAGGTATTTATTATTCTTATTTTCTAGGTTCCCCTTTTTGTTATAAATGAAGAATGTAACTAGATCATCTGCAAAAAGCAGAGAGTATTCATTATTTGTTTTGTTTCTATTAGGGATGTCAATAATGAATATACTAAATAAAAGAGGACTAATTACTAAGCCTTGAGGAACATCTGCATTTATTCGATATTCTTCGCTCAAGTGGTCATCCACATTTACCTTAAATGTCCTAGAGTCTAAAAAGGATCTAATCCACTTAGTCAAGTAATGAGGTGGATTTATTTTAGTCAATTTAAAAAGTAATCCTTCATGCCGAACCCTATCAAAGGCTTTATAAATATAAAAAAAAGGCCGCAAACTCTTTTTTTTTCTATTAAATGATTCCACAATTTTATGAATTAAAAAGAAAAGATTATCTGATGCTCGCCTGTGTTTCCTAAATCCAGATTGCTCCTGAATAAGGAGTGAATTATTAATATACTATGCGTTCCAGTAGCTTTCCTTAGCAACTCGTTATACTAATTGGTCTTTAATTTAAAGGATCTTGTAAAGTTGAGGCCTTTTTTTGAATCATAGTAATGTACGATGTTTTCCACACTTAATGGACTCCACCTTCTCGAAGAGATAAATTAAAAAGTTCTAAGATTTCAATAAATGAATTTTTAAGTAAGTTTTTTTACATTAAATTACCTTTTTTACATTAAAAATTCTCCAATTCGTCTTTATTTATTTTGTCCGCCTCTATTCTGGAACTCTCAAAATAATTAAATAAATGTTATAAACCTTAAATAATGAAATAATTCTTTCCGAATCTGTTAGGATCTAGTGGTTCGCGGTTTTAACTCAAATAATAAAAGAAATTAAATAATAATAATAACTTTATTAATAAATGGCCACTTCTAGCGTGAACAAATACAAAAGAAAAAATGGAGAAAAGAAAAATAATAACAATTTCAAAGTTTTTTCTAATCGCACATGTCTAGTATTTTACACAGTGTTAAATACTATCACTTGCTTAGCGCATGAGATCATAGTAATGCAATGTGAAACTATAGACACATAAGTTGAATAGAGTCGGTGTTGTATTTATTGAGAGAACTACAACATACCTTCCCCCTAGAATAAGAAAAGATAAAAATACAAAAATAAAAAAACCAGAACAAAACAAAATAAAAATATAACAAACAGAATTCTATTCGGATGGCTCATAAACTTCTAAAACTTCCTGCAGGCTCTTTATCGTGTCCTTCATTTGACGGATCGTCTCCTCGGCCTTGTTGAGCTCATTCTCTGTTTGTCTTAGACGAGCTTCGCCGTCCCTTCTTCCTTCTTGTTCTTCTCGGAATTGACGCTAAATGTGGACAATAAGGCGCTCTTGTGATTCCATGGTGTGATTGGTCCTTTCGAGGTACTAAGCTTTCTCGGCATGGTACCAGATTGGCTTACCATCTTGGTCTACTACTGTCTTCTTGGACCACTGTGCAGCCCCTGACTCTATGTCGTTCAGCTAAGCTAGGAGTTTCCGACCTTCGAATGTCACCCTGTTCATAAAGTAAACATCTTCGCTATGTCGGTCAGGCCTTTCCATCCGACAGAACGCGATGTACGTTGTTCCGTCGTGGTCTCTGCACATCTCTGGGACCTTTATATTATCGATAAGCCCCAGTTTGCTATTTAAATCCTTCCGGATGATCTCCTTGTTAATGAAAATCTCCAAGGTTTCCGCCGTTTTCCTTCGGTCTCCTCCAAGAACTGTGATGTTCCTGATGAAAGTATCAAAAATTTTTGCCATTTTTGTGTATTTTTTTTTTTTTTTAATTATTTTCTCTTTTTATTTTGAATTTTAAAATTTATAATTTATGTTTAAATTTGATTTTGAAATTTTTAAACATAGTTATTATCGACAACAGTTTTGTCTAATAATTAAAACTTTAAATAAGGTTCTTCTGGAAATATCCTCCTTACCACAAGGTTCTTCTGAGTTTCCTTTCCTCAAAAAATTTTTTTTTTTTTTTTTTTTTTTTTTCATAATAACAAGATTAAAATACTAGTCGGTCAGGAGGCTTCGATTGACGAGTCGACCTTCTTAGTTCGCCGTTAGATTTCAGGATACGGATTTTCTTGTTTTTTATTTTTGCTTTAAACCCGACACCTGAATCACTGTCACTTGAAGACACATTTCCTGTGGACATAGGTTGCGTAATACTCGGTCCGTGACACTGTGTTCAGGTAAATTATGATTTTCTATAGACTTCCACCTTGGATTATTCAAATTTTTAGTGTACTTTCTTTTTTGCCTATCGGGTTGGTCGACTGATTCTTCTTTTATTGTAGGTAAGCTATGTCCACTGTGGAAGTAGTACTTCAGTCTATTTTTGTGGACCTGTCTCACTTTCGAGCGAGGACCATATGCAAGTTTTATTAAATAGTCGTTGTTGTTCTCGTTTTTTCCAATGACTACAAATGGTCCAAGGTTTTTGTGTGCCAGACCATGTGAAAGACTCTTTTTCAATTTTGGATGATCCGTCAATACGTAATCTCCAATGTTTTACTCAAATTTCTTGATCTTTCTGTCGTGATCCAATTTGGCTTTGTCGATTCGACAATTTCTATTCTTTGTCGCCATCTGGTAACACTTTTCCAGTTTCATCTTAATCTCTTGAAGATAATTGGTCGCCACTGCTGGGAGATTTTTTTCAACTTTATCATCATAGTCTTCTAATACTATTACCTCATAATGCTCGTTCACTATTTTAAACTCAGTTAAAATCTTTTCTCTTTCGAGCAGGTCAGTAGGTGGTATAATAAAGCCGATTGGAATTTTAGGCTTTCGGCCGAACATCATTTCAAAAGGTGTTTGACCAGTTGCACTATGTCTACTTGTATTGTAAGCATATGCCAGTTTATTTAAGTTAAGGTCCCAACTCATTTGGTCGTCATCAATAAAAGCTGCAATCATCTTCTTAATTGTTTTTACATTGATTTCACTTTGAACATCACATTGTGGGTGAAAAGGAGTTGTTTTTAACTTCCGTATGTTCAGATGCTCATAAACCAGATCTAGAAGCTTTGATTGATGTTGTTTTCCCCCGTCTGATAATATTGATTCCGGGATTCCAAATCTACAGCACCATTTATCCACTATATTTTTTGCACCTGGCGAGGTTTTACTGCTCTTTAGTGCATGAATTTGTATCAGCTTTGTAAAGTGATCTACTATGACTTGGAGATACTTGTTACCATGGTGAGTTACAGGGAATGGTCCTGCCAAATCTGTGGTAATCAATTGATTAGGACGACATGGTGTTAATTAGATCAACTCGGCTTGTCGCTTTGGCTGAGTGAGCTTAATCTTTTGGCACACATCACAACATTTGACACATCTCATGATGTCGTCTTTTAAAATGGTCCGTAAAATCTATCAGTAATTTTTGACATTGTCTTTGATTTTCCTAAATGACCATTGTAAATTGTGCTGTGAACTTGGTTGACAATTCGCTCGACGATTTTTTTTGGTAAGACTAGTTGCGTTGTTTTGAAACCATACCTATCTTCACTATGACGATATAGAATACAATCCACAAGTGTAAAATGGTCGTACTGTTTGTACAGTATACGACGTTTTGGGCTCTCAAAAATTGAGATCTTAGGTTTCTCAACCCCATTCTCCAAGATAAGTCCTTTTATCCACTGGATATCTTCGTCCTTCTCTTGTTCTTCTTTCAGGCTCTCAAATTCATTTTCGATGGAAGAACTTGGATTTAGAGCTATTCTATCGGCGTTTGTTTTTCCACTCTCCGAATTAGAACTGCTGTTTGAAGTCTGTGTTGCATCATTTATGCTATGTTCATTTTCACTATCCGAAAATGAAGAGACTTCACCGTGAATTTCCTCAATACAAGCTATCAAATTGTCGTGATAATCGTATTTTTCATCTGCAAAGTAATCTTCTGGTGGTAGTTTTGATAACATATCGGCTACGACATTTTCTCGACCCGGCTTGTAGATAATTTCAAAGTTGTATATGCTTATTTTTAACATCCAACGTTCTAACCTAGGACCCATATTTGTCTTGTTTTTTATCCAAGTCAATGGTAAATGATCTTTTTGGACTTTGAAAGGTCTGCTATAAAGAAATTCATGAAAATATAACATGCTCTCAACTGCACTGAGAAGCTCCTTTTCCACTGTAGCATATTTTCTTTGAGCTTTTGTAAAATTTCGGCTAAAAAATGCAATTGGCCTAGGAAACCCATTAAATTCTTGTTCGAGGACTGCACCGTAACCGTAGTCACTTGCGTCTGTTGTTAAAATCATTTGACGTTCGAAATTTGGTAAAGCTAACACAAGTTCACTGCTAAGGACGCATTTTAGTCTCTCAAAATGTTTATCGGCTTCTTTGCTCCAAATAAGTTGTACTTTTTTTTCATCGACTGCGCCATTTCGTTTTCGACAGCTCTTAGGTACACTTTTTAAACCCATTAACTCATAGAGAGGTCTGGCTAATAGTGCGTAGTGATCAATGAATCAGCAGTAAAAGTTTGCAATGCCCAACCAGGACTGGAGTTGGTTAATTGTTGCTGGTTTCCCATATTTCGATAGGCCCAATGCCCTATTTGGGTCTGGTTTAATCTTACCTTTGGATATCACATTTCCCAACAACTGAATTTCGAATTCAACTGAAACACTTTTTTCGAATGAAACTTTTAATGATCTCTTGTTCAGTGTATCCAGAACAGCCATTACAGTGTCCAGATGATAATTGATCCCATTCTTTTCACTGTTTGTAAATATAATTAAGTCATCCAAATAAACTCTTAGATAATTATCGATTATAAATCGCTGTAAACATGCTTCAATAAAACGTTGAAACCATGCAGGGGCAGTTTTGATGCCCATTGTTATTGAAAGATAATCAAATAGACCAAATTCACAGATGAAAGCAGTGTACTGTATGGAGTTAGGATGGACAGGAATTTGGTGGTATGCTGCTTTCATATCGATTTTTGTAAAAGTGTCTGCATCTGCTAGTTTGGCGTAAAGATCCTTTATGGACGGAATTGGATAGTTATCGTCCTTTATCACTTTGTTAAGTGGCTTGTAGTCCACTGTGATTCTTATAGAGCCATCAGCCTTGTCTACTACTCGTATAGGAAAACACCATTGACTTCTACTTTGTCGAATAATCCCTGCCTTCAGTTGTCTATCCAGTTCAGTGTTTACTTTCTCTTTCAGATTCCACGGTAGTGGTCTACATCTACATTTTATTGGCTTCTGGCTTGGGTCTTGAAACTCTATTTCCAATGCAACATCTGAATTTTTGTCTGGTTTTAAATCCAAGACTGATTTTGCCGAAACTTCTTCAATTTTATTTTTCAACAAAGCACGTACATTTTCAACAGCCTCAATATTGAGATCATCTTTTGACAGGATCGTTTCCTTCAATTCCGCAACGATTTCGGTCTCAATCACAGTACCACAAAATTTTGGTTTTGGAGTATTCCCTCCCCTTTTCCAAAGTTATTTTGGGGATGGACTCCAACATCAGAATTGGTAATACTTCCGACTTCCTCCTCTTTCACATTGTGATAAGTGCATGATTTAATGTTTTTTTTAAAACGTTTTTCACGCATTTCTTCTCTAAAAATTCTTCTTACCTCATCAGACATTGTTTTTACCATTGTCTTTATGTGTTCAAATCTAGGCCCAAGGTGCTTCAGCTTGTTAATCAAATCTCTCCCCAAAAGACAATCATTATTGGAAACTGTCTCAGTGACCAATATTTCCACATTCTTAAGGATTTCTTCCATTGAAACAATACAGCGTGAGAGCTTCATCTTGCCAAGAATTTTAATAGGACCTGAGCATGAGAACAGCTCGCTACCCGAGTGAATTTCGAGTTCTGTTCCAGGTGCATGACTTTTTATAAGATTGAACGTTTTTGTGTTGATAATTTTCATATCTGCTCCACTATCACATAAGAAATTGACCAGTGTGTTATTGAAAATTGCCACACCTATCACTGGTCTTTCTCGGTTAGGACTCTTTCTTAAGTTAACAGCGTTAATTACGTGAAGGGGCTCACTGTTGCCTTTACCTTCAATATTAACTTGTTTCTGTAATAACTGGTGTGAGTTAAAAGCTTTGTCTTGTCTCTGATTATTTGGTTCTCTTGGATTATTATAAGAATAGGAATCTGATTAAAAATTACCACCAAACGTCTGTTTTAAATTTGGTTGAGTTGCGTACCTTCTGTTCTCGAGAGCATCACTTTCACTTGTGGTGCTATTATAGAAAGGTTGCTTATCGAAACTAGACATCTTGCAGTCCGCATAATTAAACAAGTCTTGAATTTTGTAAACTTTTTCGGTTTCGATTTGTCTCATTTTCAACATTTTTGCTCGAACCTTTTCACGAAGACGTTGATTATACAATACTTCCACAAATCGATCTTGAATTAAACGATCAAAGTCATCGGAAGTTTCGGTTTTTGGAAATATTTGTTTTACCAATTGTGTTACTTTTTCGCCATAATCTACAATAGACTCACGTGGCGATTGCTTTAAGTCAGACAATTGATCCCAATTCACAGTGCTTTTGAATTTCACTGTATTTGTGAATTTATCACAGAATTGCCTTTTGAAACTGTCGAAGCCTTTAATTGGTTCATTGCGGCACACGTCCAAGTTTATAATGCGTCTGAGGACTCTGTTGTCTACAAGACTAATTGTGATGTCAAGCCATTTGAACTTTTGAAATTGCTTCAAATAAATCTCCAATGCAATGAACCACGATTTCATAACATTGGCTGACGCTGAGCCACTTGTTTGGATTGAAGTCGGCGTGCGAGGCCTCCCTTTTATAAGACGGATTGTCCCATACACTAAGATCAAAGTGATGATTAAAATCACTGTCTCCATTGGGATTGTGACGATAGACGTCTTTCCAAATTTGATTGATTTTGTCCATGTGCTGATTAAATGAGATATCAATTTCTCATACATTGACTCTGTCCTATAAAATGAGAACGCATGTGTTTCACACGTGACAACAAAACTCCATAATAAAATTGTAAATGGATTTTGCACATTTTGAGAAAAGGTTTATTTTTTTAAGAAGAGAATAGGAAAGAAATCTTAAAGCCTTACTTAAACTGAAAGTTAAGGACACCTTGGGACACAAATGTTATAAACCTTAAATAAAGAAATAATTCTTTCCGGATCTGTTAGGATCTAGTGGTTCGCGGTTATAACTCAAATAATAAAAGAAATTAAATAATAATAATAACTTTATTAATAAATGGCCACTTCTAGCGTGAACAAATACAAAAGAAAAAATGGAGAAAAGAAAAATAATAACAATTTCAAAGTTTTTTCTAATCGCACATGTCTAGTATTTTACACAGTGTTAAATACTATCACTTGCTAAGCGCATGAGATCATAGTAATGCAATGTGAAACTATAGACACATAAGTTGAATAGAGTCGGTGTTGTATTTATTGAGAGAACTACAACATAAATCTAAAAATTAATAATTATAGATCGGTAAAGTGATTATTTATTACAAATTTTCTAATTTATTATTTATTTATTTGAATATTAATCCCCATGAAAAATTGTATAGTTAAACAAATGATTATTAAGGAATAAAAACATTAAAAATATAAGAATAAATTTAATTAGTTGAAAAGGAAAAATAACATTATATCATTTTGCTTCAAATGAGTTAGTTAGCATCAAAATGAGATAATAATATCTTTTATCA
Organism: Brachionus asplanchnoidis; assembly: GCA_025491095.1. Taxonomy (NCBI): domain Eukaryota; kingdom Metazoa; phylum Rotifera; class Eurotatoria; order Ploima; family Brachionidae; genus Brachionus; species Brachionus asplanchnoidis. Next base: position 3,117,172 of record JAILYF010000015.1, read on the forward strand.
CTTATGTTAGAAAGATTTAAGTGAATCTGTAAGGCCATTTTTAATAAAAAACTGTGACTTTAGACCCTTTTTTAGTTATGCAGTCTTTGTACTTATGCTTTCCATATTTGATTTAAAAAAATCCTCCAAAATTGTAATGTCTTGTTCAAATGACTTTTGTGTTGATCCGCTAATCGTTGAGCTAATAGAAGAATCATAAAATATCTGAGATGCCAAGTAGTTGTAACTGTTGTCTATATGGCATTAATATCTCTAGAGACTTTGGATGAGATAACTTCGTATTCTAAATTAATAAAAATAGCAACTCCTGCACTGTTTGAACGATAATCTTTCCTGATGATTGAATAAAATTATTTATCAAAAAGGGAATTTCAAGTGTAACACTTTAAATTTTTTTTCATTTGTTTTATCAAAATCAATTAGATTGTTAAGGTTATTATAGTTTCTTTCTTTATTTTACTCCCAATCATATTAAAAAGTTTTTTGTGATCAGGTTTGTTTGAGTTTTTATAAAGATTTCTGAGCTTTCTTTTTAATTTGATCTGATTTAAAATTTTAATTGTGACTTTGACCATTTGTTTTTGGGCATTTTTTATTTTTAATTTTATTAATACTTCAGTAACTTTTGTACTGACTTAATATTATGGGTTACTGATTTAACTTCGTGATCAAGATTTTGTAGATTGCTTAGATCGCTTTGTTTGATTCCATTCTGCTACTTCTGGATAAAATCTCTTAAAATTTTCCCCAGTTAATTATTTTCAATTCACGCTGTTTTACTTCTAGGTGAGAAAGACATGTAATTGTAGGCTGGTGATCACTGATCACATCGACTAAGACTTGGAACCTGTTTATTTTTTTTTTGAAACCAGATTTTTCCTGAAAATCACCGTGTTGTATCTTTTCATCAATTATATTTTAATTTTTACCTAAAGCTTTTCCTTTTTTATTTAGCCGATCTGATCTGATGATAAAAAAGTTAGCAATATGAAAATTGCTTGATTCTTTAAAGTAAGTCTAATTGAGGCTTATTAAATCCTCATTGAATTAGCTGATCAAATCTTGGATTTTAACAAAATTCAAGAATATTTTGAATTTAGCAAAATTATTTAAGTATTGATAAAAAAAAATTAATACCAATATTCATTTAAATAGGTTAATTGTGTCTTAAATGAAACAAATAAGTGTTGGATGCGGAAAAAAAAAACCGGTGCATTTCACGGATGGTTTTTTGCAGTCACAAAGCCGGAAAACAAAACGGTTAAAACCTGAGACTAAAATTGGTGAAGAAAAAACTGACAAGAAAAATTGATTATACTATTTATTCATTAGATAATGTTCTATTTTTTTGAATTCGATATTTTTTCTTTCAATAATTTTTTTCATGGTGAATTCTATGTTTTTTTTTTAATATTACCCAATAAAAATTTTTTTCCATATTTTGTCTTTTTATTTTATGTCACACTGCCGTTAAATGGTTGAGTTAATATGTTAATAAATATTTTTTTGTAAATAAATAAAATTTAATTCGGTATAATATCAAAATTATTTATTTTATTTAGTGGGCAATACTAAAAAAATTGGTAATTTTAATTAGGTTTTAATTATTTGTGATTTCTAAAATTATTAAAAAATTTAAATGAAAAATGGAATCTAAAGATAGTAAAGGATTTTTTAAAATGGATTTAAATGTGAAAAAAATTTACATACCATATTCCCTCGTTCGATTATGCTGCACCAAAAGCTAAGACATGCAAATTAAAATTAAATTAAGAATTTTTTTGCATGGGTGAGATGTACTTTGATGCATAGTCCAAAAGCTGGAAACTTAGCTTATGGTGCAGCATAATCGAACGAGGGATTACCGTAGTAAAAGATTATATCATTTTCAATTTTATCATCCTATGAGACTATATGCTACAACAATTAACTATTTTAAAAATCGAATTAAAAAATTTTATGAAATCAGGTTGGATGCCACAAAAGCTTCGATAAACTATGGCGTGATTGTCTGTTTTTCAAATTCAAAAACGTAATCGATTCAAGTTTGTTACTGAATTCTTTACAAATATTAAAACCTTTTAAAAATTTGCGTGAAATTTAATGGCAATTAAAGTGTGAATTTTAGTGTCAGTGAAGGGGATAAATAAGGAGTAGTTCTCTCTCCATATCTTTTTAGTTTTTTCATTAATGATTTGATCAAAAGCAGTATTTACTTGAATCTAAGTACTAAAATTGGAAGCATCAATGCTTCAGTTGTTGCATATTGTGATGATACTGGAATACTATCACCACTCGCTTCTCATGCACAAATATATTTAGACAGAATCTATTAGTAATTTTATTTTTGAAAATTGAATTCAACGCCTTAAGGTCTTCGTATTTTTTAATATAGAATGATGACGATGCTACGAATTTCAAACTTGAGGAGCTTGATATACCTCTCTAAAAAGGAATAATTTATCTTGGACTTCCATTAGGCGTAGAGACTTTATTAATGCATTTTTTGATGCTTAAATGAGAGATGTAGAAAAAAGTATGTTCTCTCTGTATTCGATTGGCTGCATGCCGAGAACTATGAACCCTACAACACTCGCCTTTATCTTTAAACAATTTTATCAATTAAATCTCGGATTCTCAATCAGTATAGGTTATTTAACAGACAATAAATTGAAAGAAATTGTAACTCGGCACAATAAAATAAACACAATAAAAATACAATATAAAAAAACACAATTGGTATTATTAAATGCTCACAGAAAAGACAATTTTATAGTGCTATCAATCTGGAATTTGTTTCTCAAATTTACATGAAACATTAATTATTTTTTCAAATTTTGAACAATTAGTAAAATATTATCAAATTGAAAAAAAACATCAATTATAATAAAATTTGAAATTTGTCTAATTTTTCGTTTAAACTACCTACAACGTAAACGTAAACTTTCCAGTGTCCTTAAGTATGGGCCCACCGGAGTGTTCACAAAATTATCTTACTACCTTGTCTCAGTTCTTCAGATCAAATTTTGACTACAATTTACTGATATCAGCTTCTGAAGATATTGTTCAGCTAAAGAAAGATGACTTTATTAATCGTATCCAAGACATGATTGGTGATGAAAATAAGAATAAAAATTAGAAAGATAAATTGAACCTAATCAGGCTTAAATTAGCTAGACATGTAATCGAGACTTTTTCTCTATCAAATGATACCCAAATCAGGAACAGAACCACTGCTAGGTATATGGCTAATGATATTTGGAACCTTATTGACACATGCTTTGAATCACGACTTACTACTGATTGCTTAGCTGTCTTTTTAAGCAATAATCTCAATTCTACATTTAATGATTCGACCAGTCAAGCGGTCAATATATCTGAAAAGATTCAAAACAACGATCTAATTAAAAAGTTGAAGAATTGGTTGGTGGAATTAGAGAACTTAAAAAATCAAATGAAAAAATTTACAAATGTGTTCAAGATCTTAAAACGGAAAACTCAATGCTAAAAAAATTGATATACGATCAATTTAGATTAAAAAATTTTAATTTGTATAATAGGGAATTAAATAATGATCATGAGGACTCTGATGCTGTCTTTGAATCTGATTACTCACAAAGTGGAACAAAAAAAGGGAAAACAAGTCATGCAACCAGCATTGATTGTAACCGAAAGGAGGAAGTCGTAGCTCTTAATCACTGTGAGCCAACTACAAATGTATCATTGAAAACTGTACTGAAAAAATTCAAAACCTACTTCATCCACTAGAAAAGTAAATCCTAGCCACGAGAAAATTATTGGTCAGTCGAGTAAAAAGAATAACAGATATTTGTTGGTTCTCAATCTGAAACCGATAAGGTTAAAGGTGCAAAAAAAATATTTAATTTTTACACTGGATTCTGGCATATTGATAATAGTTTAGAGGATGTTTCAGCATACATAAAATCATTAACTAATCTTGAAAAGATTGAACAATTAAATACTGCTAATAATTATTTTAAATCATTTCACATTCAAGTAATGAGTACAGAAAGTGATAAAATTATGGATCCCAAAAAATTGGCCAACTGGCATCCGTGTAAAACGATTCTTTCTATCCAGACTCAATTCACAAAAAATTGGATCAATGAATAGTGAAAATCCAGAAAATTCAGACAAACATAAGAAACAAAAAGAAAATGTAGAAAACATAACCACGAAAATGGACAAGCAGATTGAGGACGCTAACACTCAGAGAAAAGAAGATATAGAAAATCTCCCTGACATTGATCAAGTTATTATAAACACTGATATGGAACAATGAAAATAGCATCATACAATTGTCAGAATTTTAAATCGAACTATTTAACCATGGATAAACTTACTGAAATAAACGATATTACATTCTTGTGTGAACATTGGCTTAAATCATTTGAAATTAGTTATTTAAGCGAGAGATACAAAAATTTCACTATTATTTTTCAATCAGATATGCAAGACGATCTTTTTTTTATCTCTAGAGGAGGACCTTTTGGGGGAAAGTGTTGGATTATTAAAAAAGATATTAAAATTTTGTCTTATGATTTTGAGGATAGCTGTTTTTCTAATTTTTATGTAAAAAAAATGAAAAAATCTATAATTTAATAGGCACTTGGGTGCCTCCTGATGATGGATGTCAAACTAGACTTGCTGAATTCAAAAACTTGTCTCTTTACCAGAAAGTAAACAAGAATATATGTCTAATAAATCAGTATTAATTTTTGGTGATTGGAACTGTGATATTAAAAGAGGTAGACGTTTTGATAATTTATTTAAGGATTTCTTGTCTAACAATCAACTTATTTGTGTTTCTCCAGGCACAAGTGAGGAGAAAATATTCACTTATAAGAAAGGTGAATACACATCTATTATCGATCATTTTATTATAATAGAGTCATTTCATCAAAATGTCAAAAAATTTGAACATCTGAATTTTAAAGAAAATTTTAGCGATCACAAGCCAATAATGTGTGAGATTCATGACTTAAGGTATATTTCCATGATTAACAAATACAATAGAAATAAACATTTCCATTTTTTTCATTGGAATAAGCCTGAATTTGTTTTACACTATAAAAATTTATTCTCAAATAATATAAAAGATTTATTGAATGAAATATCTTTTATCAATACATCAAATATCAATTCGGTAATTAAAATGCTAAATAAGATTCATGAAGAAATTCCAAAAATTCTTCTTAAAACTGCTAGGACAGTTGAAAGTATAGAATTAAAAGCTAAAAGGTAACCAAAGTTGTCAATCGAAAAATTCAATTATTACAATGAAAAAGTGGATATAAACAACAAAATAAGCTACTTTATAAATCGTTAGTTTTCAAAGGACCTTTAAATGATAGTATAGAGAAAGAAATTAGACATAACAAAAAAAGGCTTAAACATTTGGCAAGACAGGAATTGTTTAGCAATGAGAAGAAAAAAGCCTATAACTTGAGAATTACCGTAAACAAGATAAAAAAAAATTTTGTTCTTTTATAAAAAAACTTAAGCATAAGAACACGTCACAACTGAAAAATGAAATGGCAAACATTAATCAATTTGAAAACTATTAAAAAGATTATTTTCTCATTATGAAAGGCCCAATAACAGAGAACAAGAGAAAGAAGAATAGGTTGTAAAAAATTATAACAATAGTTTAGATAATCTGGATGAATCACCTATTTAATTCACAATTGAAGAAATTAAGGATGTACTTAAAAAATTTGGTCGTAAGAAAAGTCCCGGTCACGATCTAATCTGTTTTGAAATATGGATCATCAACAAATCTACTTATTCTACTTGAATAGTTCTTTAATTATTCCATTAAATTGGTTATCTCCCAAAGAATTTCTATATTTCCTCATTAAAACCTATTCCAAAAAAGGGATTTTCAAATGATCCTTCAGATTGGAGACCTATCACGGTGTCTACATGTTTAGCAAAAATTCTTGGGTCACTTATTTTGGCCAAGACAAATGTTTTTGGCAACATTCATAGCAATTAATTTTGATACAAAAAAAAGAACTCATCTAATCATTGCTTTTTTTTAGCAAACGAAGAAAGCAATTATTATTGTCAAAGAAGATCTCGTTTAAATCTAATAAGACTTGCTGCCAGTAAAGCATTTGATAAACTTTGGCGTGCTAGGTTTTTCTACAAACCAATCGGAAAAATGAATAATTATTTGTGGAGAATATTATACAGATATTATGAAACTTCTAAAGTGATCATTAAAGTTGGTGAAGAAAAAAGTAATCCTTTTCCAATTACAGAAGGAGTCAAGCAAGAAGGAATATTATCTCCATACTTATTTAATTTTTTCATCGATCAAATGTTATCTGAATGTACTGATTTGGAAGTTGGTGCAAAGATTGGTGAGATAAACATGTCCATTCTTGCCTAATGCGATGATATAGTCTTACTATCACCATCGGAAAAACACATCAAAATTTTTCTAAGAACTTGTGAAGAATATGCAAAAGATTGGAAAATCGAATTTAATGCCTATAAATCGGCATCAATATTATTCGAAAAAAAAAGGACTGGTTTTAAAACATATTTTAAATTTTATGGTTCTGCAATTCCAAAAGTACAAAGTTTGATTTATCTAGGTCTACCTATTGGAAATCAAATATCAATAAATGATTTCGTTGAAAATAAGATGAAAAAAGTTGAAAAGAGTTTTTACTCTCTAAATAGTGTTGGCTGCAAACCAAAGGTAATGAAGCCAGAAACAGTAGCTTTCTTATACAAACAGTTCTCTCAATCAATCTTTAGATATCATTTAGATAATATCTTAAATAATGAAAAGAGTTTAAAGGAATTCGATATACCGCAAAATATTTTAATAAAACGATTTATTTGACTCAATAAATTTACTAAAACAAAACCTTTGAACAAAGCACTAAAATTGGAGTCAATCAGAAAAATTTATAATAAGCATAAAATATTCTTTGTCAAACAAATTTTCAATAACCAATTATTTAAAAATGAATTTGAGTTCTTATAGATTACAAGATATTTGATAGAGAGAATACTTCTTTTATTAAACAGTTAACAAAAGTAGAAGATCTGACTGATATAAATTGAACTTAATATGATTTAGCATTCAGTGCTATTTTGATTGAATGGTGCCTTGAGTATAACAACTATGGACTAACCGACTCGATAAAATACTAATTTTATTTAATAGAATATTGTATGTTGAATAATCTTAATCATTTTTATGTATATAACAAACTGAATTTTTTACTTAATTGTTAAATGGATATTTAATTTTCAATAAATTTTTATTTCAATTTGTCCATGGGACTTAAACTTTAATTAAACAAATCAATAAATAAATATAAACCATTAATTATTTATTCTAGGACATTTAGGAAATTTTGAACAATAATTTGAGCAGGAAACTCCTTATGGAGATTAAAAAAATGTCAGTAATTACTTCGAGAAATGGTCTTTAGTTTGGAAGACAATTGAGAACATTGGAACAAAAGATTAGTGTTCAATGTCTAGAATATGAAAAAAAAGTCTTTATCGAAATTATAAATGAGCTGTTCAAGTGCCAAAAAAGAGGCTTAATTGAAGGTTAAGTTTTTTTTTCATAAAATTAGAATTGCATTAAATAGTAATTTTACTTTTTACTTTTATTTTGAATACATTGCCAGAAATTAACTTGTCACATCATATCACATGATATCATTTGATATCACATGATATTTTACGATATCAACTGATATCAGCTAATATCAGGAAAAAAATTTATTTACATATTTTCACATATTGAAATTCAAATTTTATTTCACCTGATATTATCCGAAATCAAATGATAGAAGCTAATATCAGTTGATATGAGGAAAGTTCAAAAAAATGATATTAAATGATACCAGATGATGTGAAAAGTTAATTTCCGACACTGTATTTGAATCTTTTAATTAAGTCTGCAATTTCTAAATTATTTAGATTTTTGGGTCTCCTGGGTAGTGTTATCAACTGATAACATAAGATTTTATCAAATATTGAGCAACCGATTATGTTAACAAGGTGATAACAAATTTTGTTATCAAAAGATTTTGTTGTCTAAAGATTTTGTTATCAGTAAAGATAACATATTTCTGTATTTGATAACAAATTTGTACACTTGATAACAAATTTGTACATTTGAAAACACAAAAATTTTTGTGATGAAAAAATATGCTTTGATGACATAATGTTTAGTTTTATTTTAAAAAAAAGTTATTTCAATGATGTTAATTTACTAAGCCAATTTAAAATATTCAAAGCTTAAAAAAATTAGCATTAAAATTTTGTTAAACATTTTATAATTTTTCTAAAAATGTCGACTAATAAAAGTGAAATAAACAAATCGAAAGAATTTTTAGCACACAACAAAATGTTAGATTATGCCTTAGTTTATCTACTTAGAGCATGTGCTAATACTTGTTGCAAAAAATTTGGCGAAACATTGGCTCCATATTTACAAAAACGGTCCAAACATGCCAACAATCAATTGCTTAATTGGCGTTGTAGCTCATGCGGAAGATTCAAAATTGCTTATGACCAGTCATTTTTTTCTCTTTTTAAAAAATCTCCAGCTATTGTTATTCGATTAATAAAATGTTGGGCAGGTCAGCTTACCGTAGCAAAATCAATAAGTATGATCCAGTTATATCTGGAACAAAATGCATGCGAAGAAATGATGTGAACATTATTTTACAGGCTAAGACAAGTATGTAGCATTGGTATAGATAAAGATAATATTAAACTCGGAGGTATAGGCAAAAAAGTCGAGATCGACGAATCATTATACGCTCGAGTAAATCATAACAAAGGCAAAGATTTAAAAAGGGCCCAAGTTTGTGTGTTACTTTTTAATTAAATGTTTAATCATTTATCATTTAATATTAATTTTTGTTTTAACAGGTTCTTGCACCAACAAAATAGAGAGTTGATGGAGCAGTTGTAAAGCCAAATTTAAGGACATGAATGGATGCACAAGGCCTATGTTACAGTCATACATAGATGAATATGTATGGCGCTACAACAATAACTGCACCACTGATCGAAAAATTGTTTTACGACTTCATGCTAAAAGAGTTAGGTAAAAACCTGAAAAGAAAGCAATTTTATGTGAGATCAAATCATTGGAGCAACCTAAAAGTTCTGATGATCAGATACAAGTAATAAAATTGATACTCAGCAACTAAAAAAATCCGATTGCATGTGAATTGTGTGGTCAGTTTATGAATGATGAAAGGAGAATACAAATTCACATGGCAAGAACGCATAAATAAAATAAAAAGTATTTTTTGTCTGAAGATTAATTTAAAAATGACTTGGACTGGGAAACTTTTTTAATAAATTTAATTGATAAAAGAGAAATTATAAAAAAGTTAAAAGTTGTACCCTTTAGTAGTTAACGTACAAAAAAACTCAGGTGTATGAGTGTTTAAAATATTTAATTATTTTTATTTAAAAATATGTAGCAACTTTTAACTTTTTTATAATTTCTCTTTTATCAATTTTATAAATAAATATAAATGTAAATTTAATTTTTTTTTATAACATAATAAGTTTATTGATAACATAATACGTTTATTGATAACATATTAAGTTTATTTATAACACTTTTTTTTTAATATTAAATAATACTAAATTACTGATAACAAAATCTTTTGATAACAAAAGTTGTTATCATCTTGATAAGATAATCGGTTGCTCAATATTTGATAACATCCTTTGTTATCAGTTGATTACACTACCGAGGAGTCCCAAAAAATCTAAATAATTTAGAATAAATAAAAAATAAAAAAATTTGACAAATTAATAAATTTTAATTTATATAATTAGTTCCTAAAAAAATTTTTTTTTCGAACTAGAAAAATTATGAACTAAGCCTAATAAATAAAATAAAAGGTGAGTTCTTAATTAATGAACGTTGAAAAAAATTGCATTTTCTAAGAGCAGGATGTCAAAAATGGTGTAACTTTGTTTAATTAAGAAATCGGTTATTAAAAGAGAATTAATTTTCAATCCTTCAATATAGTTGATAATAGATGTACTTGTAGTTTTCGGTAAACTTTCATAAAAAAAGCTAATCACTTTAAACGTAAGCTATTTTTTAATTATTATCCTTAGTAATCAATTTTTTAACCAAATCTGACGTTTAGTATTTTTTCACTAATTTTTCAATTTCGTTAGTGTCTCTGGGATGGGATTAAAGTTAGAATGAAATTTAAAAAAATTGGGGTTTTAACCCAGCTTTAGGTGTCTTAGGCTTATTGTTATTTATTAACCAGAACGTCGGGTAAATTTGCAAAGATTTATGGTAGCTTTTACCATTCCCCATAGTTTTTTATGATAAAAAAAAGATAAAAGTAAGCTTTTAACTTAGAATAAAAATTATGATACTAAATAAAAATTATCAAGATTTTTAATTACAAAATTAAACCCATCATTGTCCACCTCGTTTTTATAGAAATGGGTTCTCTAGTTTTAGTTTAATCAAGTATAAAAATATAAAATTAAATTCAATTTTAAGCGTTAAAATTTGCAACAAAGTTGGGCCATACTGATTTTTAAGGGACGATAATTAGGACACTCTAAAAAATAATTAGACTGTATTTTTTTATTTATTCTATTTAATTTATTTATTAATTTTTTTTTCTATTAACTTAATCAAGTTTTGTAAATTAAAGAGCTGATGGTCCATGACTGACCTTCCCAGCTTGAATGAATCAATTTTCAGGTAAAAATTAATTTTGCTGGTAAAAAGAAATATTGTCAGAAGAAAGAAATATAGGTCATTCCTGAATACCTTTTGAGAAAATTTTTAAAAAAATTTCCGTGTAAAAAAAAAACCGTCTTAAAATGGCAAAAAAATTAAAAATTTTTGCCCTGACTAATGACCGTTCACCAAAAAGTTGACGGTATTTTTAAAGTTTTTATTGAATAAAGCAGCATGCTAATTTGCTTGCTTTGGATTGCTAGCGGTTTCTTTTTTTATTGATAGGTACCACAGTTCACTTAATTATTTTCCTATATTTCAAGATACAGTAAGATCTACTGTTTAGAAGAAAATAATTAAATCATCATGCGTGTTTTTATAAGGTCATAAGTTCAAAATTAAGATACATAATCCATGCTCTTACATTCTAGCTTATTAAAGCTTTAAAAAAAAAATAACCTTATTACTTTCAAATTTTAATTAATATAATATGGAAAATTCTATTATTTTTTTCACAATTGCTAAAATTTCATAAGTCAAATCCATGTGCGAGCTTATTTTTTTTTTTTAGTTAGGACTTGGACTTCAATTTTATTAGTTTTGTCTTAAACTAGACCTCCAAATAAATTGCTGGAACCGTAAAAAATTTATGTGTCCGTGATCATGACTGATCAATGCTCATTTTACCGTTCCACTTAATTATTTTGACGGCCTAGTTTAAGTTATAGTTACTAAAATTAAAGTCCAATTTCGGTTTTTGAGTTTAATTAAGACTTGTTACTCTTAAGAAAATCTTCTTTTTAATATTCTTAATTTTTTTAAAGTTTTCTTGAAAATGCTTAGTTTTTTGTTTATTTTTTTAATTTTCAGATCTTTTAATTTTAAAATAAATTAATGTACTTGTTTAGACGTCAAAACTAGTAATTTAACTAGTATCAGAACAAAATTATTGCTAATTAATTTCTGGAGATATAAAAAACCATTTTGCCAATATCATCTGATTGCAATTTTTAAGAATTGGTTAGTCTTGATCAAAAAAATTAAATAAGTCTTTATTGAAATTGCTAATTATTTTTCTTTTAGTTATAAATAAAAAGAACAATATCATTTTAATCTGAATATATAGCTTTATAGCAGCTTTGGTGATCATGATTTTCATCTTTATTATTACTTAGTACTTGAAAATTCAATTTTTTTGAAGCTCAAAATCAAGCAAAAATCACAAGATCCTCTAAAATTTAGTTAAGTGATAAAAAATATTTAATTTTTTATTAGTTGAATTTAGTAAATCATATTTTGTTTCATTATTAAAGTTTATGAAGCTCAATTTTGTTAAAATAAATTAATGAATAAATAATTTTTTTTAGTTTATTTGCTATGTTTAGATCATCTCTTCTCATCTAATACACCAATTCACCAAAAAGATAGCTTCACACCTACTATTTTCCTTTTAATTTGTTTGAATAGCTAATAAAAGAAAAAATTATTCGGATCCTGACCAAATATACTCACATAGATTCAATTAGGAAATTGGAGTAAAAAAAGTTTTTTTTTCTGCATGGCTTTAATCCAAACTTGTTTTTAAGTCACAGTTTTAAGTCTAAGTCACAAAATTTTAAGTCAAAGTTATGACTTGACCTAAAGTTTTTTTTTTACGTCAAGTCAATGACATTAAATTTTTATTTTGTTATTAAATTAAAATAAAAATTTAATCTAATTTCTTCATAATTTTGTCAAAAAATTTTTAAGGCATTGACTTGACTTGACTTAAGACTTGTGGCTTAAAAACAAGTCTGCTTTAATCTTGAATTTGAATAAAGTTAAAACTAAAGAGATCTAAACCAGTGACTTTGATAAAGAAAATTAAAAATTTATAGATAAAGCACTTACTTCTACAAAATTTTATCATCAATTTTAAGGATAATTTTTGAAAAAAGCAAAATTTTACGAAAAAACATTTTTGTCCATAAGTTTCTTAAAAAAACTAGCAAAATTTCATTTTTATTTACCAATTTTTTTGGAAAATCTGGCTTTGGGTTGGAAGTTTTTAACTCTAGAATATCTCTATTTTTTAAAGAGATTATTATTAAAAAGATTTTTAAAGAATTTTTAAAGATTCTACAAATACCCTCAAAAAAAAATTTGACTGGGATATCTGTAAAGAACAAAAAAGTATTTTACATAGAGTTAAGAGAAATGTAGAGATTCTTTTATCTATATAAATATCTCTATTTTCTCTTCAAAATAGGTCAAATTAAGAATTTTTAATAAAGTATCTTTTAAGAAACTTTATAAAATCTTGATAAAATGTTTGACTGGGTATACAGGAAATGTAAATAATCAAATAATAAAATTTTATAAAATTATACAGTGTTCAATCTGCTTTGATTGTTCACTTTGAAAAGTTAAAATTACATATAAGCACGTGTATTAGAAATTAAATCTTCATCAATTAAAAAGGCAAACAAACAAGTTTTAAATTATTATTATTCCTTTATTTTTTTTTAAAGCTTACTTCCACGAAAAACTTTCTATTTATTTTATTTTAGTTATCTTATTTAACTTTATTTTTAATTTTGTATTTTATTCTAAGAAGCTTTGGCTCGATACAGAAACCAATAAAAATTAAAATTATATCATTTGAACAACAATAATAAACAACAACAACTTAAAAATAATCCTGCAAAATTTTAAGAAAAGTTAATATTTTTATTATTAATTTTAGAGTAATTGTCAAAGCGAAATTTTATCGTTTTTTTTTCCTGCATTTAAACAAGTCTAGATTTTTTTTTAAACTTTAAACATAATCAACCTTTTTCTTAAAAAAAGCTTTATTTTTTTTTAATTAGAATAAAAATTCATTCACTCAATGTATTGATTTCACAGGATACTTCTAGACAAACAGAAACTTAATGATATTGTGACAATTATTTTAAAAATATTTATTTGAAAAAAAAATTTGAATAAATGAAAAAAAAAAAAAAATTTTTTTTAAAAGTCATTCCAGAAACTTAACAATGCAAAAATGAACTCTTTAAATTGAGTCATTCAAAAAAAATCACAATTAAAATTAAATTAAAAAAAGATCTTTTTCAATAGTTATTTCTTTACTTTATTCAATATAAATATATAATATAAAATTTGAAAGTTTAGAATTTTTGTTTTAAGACAATACAAAACAAATATTCTATTTTTGATGCAACATGTTTAATTTTTAATGAGTATTTTTTATAAAAACAGTTTTTCGATCCAACACAGTTTCGAGTTGATCTTCTACAACATAATGATTAATTAAATCTTCACAATTTAACTAATTTTTTCTTAAAAATATATATTATTGAATCGAAAAAGTATAGCACAAAAAAAGAATGAATAGCAAAAGTGTAGCAAACAATAAAAATGAATCGAAAAAGTAAAGCAAAAAATAAAAATGAATCGAAAAAGTAAAGCAAAAAATAAAAATGAATCGAAAAAGTGTTGCAAACAATAAAAATGAATCGAAAAAGTGTAGCAAAAAATAAAAATGAATCGTAAAAGTCAAGCACAAAAACAAAAAAAAATCGTCGGTCATTAGTTGAGTCTTTTTTTTTCTGATTTTTTTTCCTCAATTTTGACAAGTCTTGATTTAGAAAATATTTATGTAAAATTGATAAACTAAAAAAAACAAAGATTAGAACATATCTTTATATGTCCATTTTCATTACCTATTTTAAGAGATGTTTGATTTTTATTTTACTAATTTTTCCTTAGAAATAAAAATTATTGAATCGAAAAAGTATAGCACAAAAAAAGAATGAATAGTAAAAGTGTAGCAAACAATAAAAATGAATCGAAAAAGTAAAGCAAAAAATAAAAATGAATCGAAAAAGTTTAGCACAAAAATAATGAATCACAAAAGAATAGCTTGAGATATTATATAATTTTAGCTAATTAAAAATTGAATTAAATTATTTATTTTTTCTGTTTTGCTGTGTCGAGCTAAAGCTTTTTCAGATAAAAAACAAATCAAAACTGAGAAGAAAATATTAAAATAAAATTAAAAGATAAATATTGAAAAAATTTAAATTAAAAAAATATTGAATTAAGAGTATGTCAATATGTCTTGATTCGGAATCCTCTCCATATTCTTTCACCAATCTGACAACCAATGTAATAGAATTATTCAGCTCCTACATATCTCTAACCGAATTCTAAAAGGCGAATCAAGAGTGTTGGTAGTTGAATTTTATTTGAGCCTCTTGATCCATTATGTAAGACAGAGTGTCATATTTTCTTAAATAAATACTAAATACTTGATCCCTGAAAACTTAGAACATCTTTTTTAATGATATGAAAACTAAAGTAATGTAAAAATTTTTTTCCTTAGTTTCATTCAGCATTGATATTAAAAAAGAATTTATTGTTAAGTTAGATTTGTCAATGAAAAATATTTTATTTTCCAAATTGGTAAACTTTGGAACAAAAATTTAAAAAATATTTAAAATATTCTGAATACAGTTTAAACAAGGTATCTTTATTGATAAAAATAAAAAAATTTGAGTGATCTAATCAAAAATAAAACAGGGGCAAATTTTCAATGCAAATCCTGTATTCCTCTTTACATTTATTTACTGTCTTTTCTAAATCTACATTGCATTTAAAGCATGTTACATTACAATAATTTAAATTAAATCAAAGATTTATTTTAATATCTAAAGATAAACTTTTTGAATTGAAGTGATATTTTGAATTGATCATCAACTTCAAGATGCCAAAAAAAATCATAAAATACCACTAATAAAATTTCTATTTAATATTTGAATTTCAATTCGACTTGGATACTGAAAGTGTGCCAGATTTTCACCAGTCAACACAACTCTTCTAACATTTTCTGGACATATTTTATTAAAACTACCATCAAACATTACATCCAATTTTGCCGGCAACACAAAAAAGTTGTTTTGATTAAACCAACGCTACAAGAGTACAAAAACTAAATAATCAAAAAATTAATTTTTCAAATATTTTTCGAATCTAATTTCAAAAATAAAATTCAATCAAATCTAATTCGAAGTTTAATCATGCACAATCAACAAAAAAGTTGATCACTTATTTCCAAAGGACAAAAGAAGAATAAGTTTTAATTTTTTAGAAGTATAATTATTAAAAATTGATTTATTTTAAATTCAATTTTAAATTCTTTTCACAAAAAATAGCTTTTAAAATGATTGTAGATAATTGTTGGATTTATAAAGCGTCTAATAGAAGAGATAAACAAAGATGAAGTTTGATTAAGAATTTTTAAGGGCAAACTTACTGTTTGACTGAACTTATAAATCAACCATAAAATAATTTTATAGCAAAAGAAAAAAGTAGCTTTATTGAACTTATCTCTAATTATCATTTTTTATCTACGATAGAAGTAAACTTTTCAATTATTCAAATAATCTCTTTTTATGGCAATAGAAAAATAGAATAGATATTTTATGATCAAATATAGATTATTATTATTAAGCTTTAGAAAATGGATTATTCCGTTTATGGAAAAAAAATAAGATAAAAAATAATTTATCCATCTATTCTAGAAGCCTACAACCTTATATGTAGAAAAAAAGGTGGAAAAAGTTGAGGCATAATTATTTGTGGCTTGAGCATTTGAGCTAAACTGAGAATACTGATGTGAGCAAAGAAAATATATTTTGATATAAATAGAGAAAAAAATTTTAGTTGTAGAGAATCATTCAAATTCAGCCATAAATCGGTGATAAAAACAAATTTAAATTTATTTAAAAATTAATTAAATTCTTTGAGAAAATGTGTGACGACGAAGTTGCTGCTCTAGTTGTTGACAACGGTTCAGGTATGTGCAAAGCGGGTTTCGCAGGTGACGATGCGCCAAGAGCCGTATTTCCATCAATTGTGGGCAGACCAAGACATCAAGGAGTGATGGTTGGCATGGGTCAAAAAGACTGCTATGTTGGCGACGAAGCCCAGTCCAAAAGAGGCATCTTGTCTTTGAAGTACCCAATTGAGCATGGTATCATCACCAACTGGGACGACATGGAGAAAATCTGGCACCACACTTTCTACAACGAGTTGAGAGTGGCTCCAGAAGAGCATCCAGTGTTGTTGACCGAGGCGCCATTGAATCCAAAAGCGAACAGAGAAAAAATGACCCAAATCATGTTCGAAACGTTCAATTCACCAGCTATGTATGTGGCCATTCAAGCCGTGTTGTCTCTGTACGCTTCTGGTCGTACCACTGGCATTGTGTTGGACTCTGGTGATGGTGTTACACACACTGTGCCAATCTACGAAGGCTACGCTCTGCCACATGCTATCCTTCGTTTGGACTTGGCCGGTCGCGACTTGACCGACTACTTGATGAAAATCTTGACCGAAAGAGGCTACTCGTTTGTGACCACTGCCGAAAGAGAAATTGTCAGAGACATCAAAGAAAAGTTGGCCTATGTTGCCTTGGATTTTGAGCAAGAGATGGCCACCGCTGCTTCATCAAGCACTTTGGAAAAGTCATACGAATTGCCAGATGGTCAAGTGATCACCATTGGCAACGAGAGATTCAGATGTCCAGAAGCCTTGTTTCAGCCGTCTTTCTTGGGCATGGAAGTGGCTGGCATCCACGAGACCACGTTCAATTCAATCATGAAATGTGACATCGACATCCGCAAAGACTTGTACGCCAACAACGTCTTGTCTGGCGGCACCACCATGTATCCAGGTATTGCTGATCGCATGCAAAAAGAAATAACTGCTTTGGCTCCAAGCACCATGAAAATTAAGATCATCGCTCCACCAGAGAGAAAATACTCCGTATGGATCGGTGGCTCTATTTTGGCTTCATTGTCCACATTTCAACAAATGTGGATCACCAAACAAGAGTACGACGAGTCTGGTCCATCCATTGTTCACCGAAAATGCTTCTAAAACAAACACTTGTCACTACATACTAACTATTCTTTTATTTCACTCAAAGTCAACTTTTTATGATGACATTTGCATTTAGATTAAAGATTTTCAATTAATTACAAAATTTTAATTAATTAATTATTTCGGTAATAAAAGACTTTTAACAAAATTTATCTTTTATTTATTTGGATTTTATTTTAGAAAATTTTCTTTATTCAAACCACAATTAAAGAATATGATAAAAAAAATTTTGGTATTTTTACATTTCGACAAGTAAATTTGGAAAAGGTAATTTTCCACAACTTAACTTCGACAAATAAAAATTAAAAAAATTTATTTTCGACGAAGCAAATAAAACCTGACAAATTAATTTTCGAATAATATATATTCGACAAAACTTAACAAGATTTTTTTTGCATGTGTTTTTTTTTATTTTATTCTATTATGGATGATTTAGTGAGCTCAATTAATAACTTGAGCTTGTCGCTCAATTTAATTATTTTTTTATTTATTATATATTTATTGAGCTTAATTGATAGTTTAAAGCTGGAGCAATCGAACACAGAAAATTTATTAATTCAACTAAGTTGTGGTCGGGTAAATAAAAGGAAGCCTTTTTACATTATTTTGGAAGAACGCATAAATCAAATTTTAAATGACTATAATGATCAAGATATTTATCAATACTTAGCTAAATTATCTAAATTAATTCAATACAAATAATTTTTTTCTATAATTTCAATTTTTTCATTTTCAATTAATTTTTCTTAAAAAATTTTTTGTCTAATTATTATTTGCCCAATTATAAGACGTTTGTCGAAATAATTAACGTCGAAATACTATTTTTCGAAAATAGTTGTCTAATTAAAAATCTTGTCTAATTTACCTTGTCGAAAAGTAGTAGATTCAAAAATTTTAGTTCCCGATTAGAATTTTTTTGGAAAAATTACATTTCTATTTGAAGATATTTCTGTATCATATTCACATAATAAAATGATGCTGATTCTAAAAAAAATAAATAATTGCCAATCAGTTATTATCTATTTGTTTTATCTGTGCCGGGCTAAAGCTCCTTCAGATTAAAGAAAAAAAAATCAAGAAAAAATAAAAGAAAAATGTAAAGAAAAAATTTGATAAATTAAAATAAGTTAAAATACTATGGTTTAATTTTTTGTGTTTGAATTACAAAATGTATTCAATGTTGAAATAACATTGAAAAAGTGCGATGTTTCAAATAAAAAATTATTTTAATTTAATGTTGCAAGCATGAAAAATTTTATTATTTTTTTATAATTTATGACATTGGGTTTCTGATATGATGATCCATAAGATAATATTTGTAGTTTAAAAATATATCTATGCTCTGTTTTCTATTTTTTATAAATTGAGTCTTTGCTTAAAATGCTTTAAAAGAACGTTAATTATCATTAAATCAAAATTTTCAAAGAAAAAGACAAAATGTTTCTGATCTAGTCGGTTAGGTGAGCTATGGTTCATTTATTACTGGAACAATTCTTGTTCTCAGTTTTTTGAACTATTAGTTCATCTAATCTAAAAATTGTTCACCTATTTTGATATTTTTTCATCTATTTGATGATAATCAAGTGATATGTGAGGTGTATGTTCAAATAAAAATATTATTTTTTCAAAGAAACTAAACTAAAATTAAGAAATACTTCATTGATTCTCTCTATTTTTTGCTATTTTTTTAATCATCGGATATGATTCTAAAATGCTCTTGAACTATTCAAGTCAATAAAATATATAAATTTAAACGCTTTTAAATAATTTTACTTTTTTTTATTTTAAACATTTGAAAAAAATTTCATAAATATGCTAATTGTTTAAAATTAAGAGTATTAATAAAGGATAAATAATTAACTATCACTAAAAAAATATTTCATACATTATTTTTTGAATGTACTATTTGATCAATGCTTGTTAAAATCGACTGAATTTCATTATTTTGTTCATTTGGGTTTTTTTCACCTTTAGAAGTCAATTCTTTTGAAACTTTGCTCAAATCCAATTCCATACTAAGAGCCAGCTCTCTCACCTTGAATTTAATAAATAAAAATATAACAAAATTTTATTCGATGCAATCATTACATTGTCTGAATTTGCTAGACAACTTCTCAACAGTGAAAGCAAATGATAAATTGTTTTGGGGTTTGTTTTGATCTGATGGAATCTTTCCAGAAGCATGCAGCCAAGAGATAGAGCATTTGAATCATTGACTAGATTTTCCAAGTGATAATGAGATACCAAGTTGTAGAAAAGAGATATTGCTGATTCAAATATTTGAATTTCAATTTGAGTCTCTAGCTCAATGTGAGTGAAGCTGATTGCATGTTTGAAAAGTGTGTCTTGATGTTCCTCATGGAGCAAATGCTCACTTACTGCTTTATGACTGCACAAATTGCTGATCTAAAAATAATATTTAAATATTTTTCAAAAAATTTTTTAATCATTTTTTACTAATTGTAAAGAAAGATTTTTTAATTCATTTGATTTCGAATCTTCTAAATGGGGAACAAAGACGCTCACAAATGAGCATTCTTTTGAAATCATTGTGGCCAATTTTTCATTCAAGCTCAAATTTTGTAAAATTTTTAAAGCCATAATTTTAAATTGGTCATCTTTCACCAAATTAAAATACACGTCAACTAGAAAAAAAGAATTTAACCATTTTTACTAATAAAATCAAAAAGTAATTACAAAGAAGCTTCAAGTGATTGTTTAAAATTGTTGATTTCGATCTTTGATCTTGAATAAAACTCTGAATATCCATAAATAGATCAATTTCATTTTGATTCAAAAGACTCTTTTCGATGCAATGATTTAGAAGATCATTTAAGTCAGTGTTAACCTATGAATAAAAAAATAGTTAATTTTTAAATTTTAAATCCAAAAATTACATCTGGATTAAACAAAGTCAACGATGGAGATATTTGAACATCTTTTTCTGCTTTAGTATGCTGTACTCCTGCATTCGGAATCTGTGGAAGAAAAGATGAATCACCATTTTTGTATTGATGAAGAGGGTCTGCAGCTTGCTCAAGTAAAGGTCTTAACATTGCACCAAGAGGTCTAAAACAAAGCAATTAGTTATCTTTTTTTTTTTTAAATGAATTAGCGTTCTTACGAGCTAAGAACTTCTCTGGGCAGATCAATTATATGCTGAGGAATTGGTTTCCCGATTAAAAACATTGAAAGATCATTTGAAAAATTATTACAATTATGCTCCAATAAATTATATGTACCAATTCTGGGAAAGAAAAATTAATATAAAAACAATTTTTTTTTTAAAAATTAAATACTTAAATGTGGTTTCACGCATTTGGTTAATAATATCAAAAAAATCGTTTTCAGATACTTCTGTTTTGCCTAAATGAATTATTTCGTTTGGTTCTCCCAAAATGGTTGCTTTCTAAAATCAGTTTAAGAATTTTCTTGGCAGTGACATTTTATTAATTACCGGTAAACAGCATGATATACCATCATTGCCAAAATACCACTCTTTGTCATATGCTACTATTCCAGTGTGCCAAACACCATCAAACTGCTTTCCTTTTGATTTTAACAAAGCCTGATAATTGAATTTTTTAGCAAGATGAATGAATACCTAAAAACATTGCACTGAATTGCTTTGCCATTCCTTTGGACAAATCGTAGACGTACAAGTAAAGTTCACTCATGGTTGAAATTTATCCAAATAAATTTATGTTGCTAAATGTTAAAAATTCAGTTCTATTTTACACTGAAGAAATGAGTATAATAAATTTTAAATTTATAATTTTTTCAATTTAGATTTGCAATTGAGTATAAATATTATTTATATTATATTATAGATATTATTTGAAATTTTCGGAATATTCTAGAATTTTCTTAATTTGAAATTTTAAAATAAACATTGAATTTGAATTTTTAGTTATAACTTATGAGTAAAAATTATTTGAAAGGTGACTAATTCAATTAAAAAAAAATTAGCTATACAAAGTATCAGAATTATTAAATAGGGATCATTTGAATGCTATGAAGCTCAAATTTTAGATTTAGAACACTTGATAAAAACAAAAATAATGCTTTGGTAAATCTACAACTTCCTACTTCGATACTTCTCCATACTTCTACAACACTAAGCATTTGTCAAACCTTTACTTTAATTAGTTTATGGAAAAAAACATTTAATTTTAAAAAATTTTAGAAGTCTTTAAAAAATTTATTTTATTTAATTTTAAAAAAAAACTTTAAAAAAAATAAAGTGATTAAAATAAAGGTAAAATCGTTATATTTTAATTTTATTGTAGGCGTATAAAACTTTTAGTGAATCTCCTTAATAATTTAAAAATATTTAAAAAAAGTTTTTTAAAATGAAGATGGCATGGGAATTTTCATAAATCCTTCCGAAAATTACAAAAAAAAAATTGATTTTGAACTTTGATGATGAAAAAACGTAAAACAAAATATACTAATTCAACAAATAAGAATTAATTTTAATTAACAAAAGAAATAATAATGGTCGAATAAAATATCAATAATTTGAGATGTTTTATTTTTTATCTCCATGATCAATTTGAATTTGTATTTTTATATCCAATGTACAAATTTAATTAATTTATAAGCTATAATTCTGTCATCGCTACTTAAAAAATATTGAAATTAGTGGCTAAAATAGTGGAAAAATAAGGATGGTTAATTTAAAAATCAAATTTTTAATAAGAATAGGAAAAATTTAAATTTTCAATTTTAAATTACTGTATTCCCTCGTTCGATTATGCTGCACCATAAGCTAAGCTACTAGCTACTGGACCATGCACCAAAGTACATCTAACCCATGCTAAAAAATTTTTTTTTTGCAATTTTAAAATGTATGTCTTAGCTTGTAGTGCAGCATAATCGAACGAGGGAATACGGTAACATAAAATTCGATTAAAATTGAAAAATTCTAAAAAATAATAAAAATAAATTTTATCTTTTTTTTAACCTGCTAAATGACAAATTGTTTTTTTCAACTTTAATTGACATTGAATACTCTTTAAAACAAAATTTACATTTTTATTAAGAATTTTAATATTGCAATGGAATTTTTAGATGAAAATTTTTAATACGAATGAAAATTTTAATCTAACATTTTTTTTATGTTTTTTTGACTATACACTTATTTTTAATATAATTTATCAATATATCTGTATGTATTTTTAATTATTTAGAATCATAAGTAGAAAATAAATCAATAGTTTTAATTTTCACATAACCAAATCAGACTGTATATTTATCTATAATAAAAAAAATATTACGGTAAGAAATTATTAATATGTAATCTAAAAAAATAGCCAAAGACTTCTTCAAAATTTTTCAATTGATAAAAAGTTTATTAATTAATAATTTTTAGAAAAAAATAAATAAAAATAAAATTTCTTACCAAACTATTTGTTGATAGGTGACAAAATTTACTTGGCTTTGGCATTTTAAAATCGATAAAAATCTTTTCAAATTGTGGAACATGGAGCTATTTTTGCTAAACTCAAGGTTTTTTAGTCCTTGCAAAATGGTCAATTTTAAAATTAATTGATATTAATTAATTCAAAGCTTTAATAAAAAAAATTTTCAAACAAATATTTAACTTTTATTGGATCAATCAATGAAATTGTATATTTATTTTATTTAAAAATTAAAATTTGTTTAAAGAATATAACATTTTATTCCACTTTCTAACATTAACAAAGTAAGCTAATAAAATCAACTAATAAAATCCATGACTAATAACTAAAACTTGAAATTAAAAAATGTGGTTGACTTTGGTCTTGATGATTCTGGAACCATGTGAAGAGTCTTATTAACTCCAGAGCCTCTATTATGATCTAGAATATTCTCAGCCTCGAATTTTACTCTTGGAACTGGTCTAGCTGATAGCGGTTGGTTTCCATAATTGGTGAATAAATTCCCAACACTTCCTCTACCTTTTTCATTATTGTATTTTCCTTCATAATAGACTCGAGGTTTGGTGCATTCGTTTGAAACACCCTTGCCATATTCATTCAAAATAAAGTTAAATGAACCTTTGTTTTTCATGTAATTTTCATGGGCCTCTTTTTTAATCCTTGGACCTTTTTTTATTATAGGCTGGTTTTCACAATATCCAGTGAGAACTTCTTTCATATTCCCCTCTAAAAGCAAGTATTTATTTTGGGTTTTTTAAATTTGTTTTTATTATCACCTGTATTTTTGATGTATGAATTTTGAGCAACTTCATATTTTACCTTAGGAATTGGTCTATGAGTGTCATTTTTTGATTGAACAGAGCAGTCACCAAGATTAATGCTACCTCTATTTTTCAAGTAATTTTCTCTGCCTTCAAATTTTACTCTTGGAACTTGTCTCGGTGAAGAATAACTGTTTTCTGGATCATAAAGAGGAATGGTGCTTTTGCTAAACGAAGTGGTCATTTTACTTATTTCGTTAAAATCTCTAATAAAACTTTTTTTAATTTCAAATCATATACTTAAAATTAATTAAAATGTGTCTAGATCTAGTTGCCATAGTAACATAAAATAGAAATATTTTTCAAATAAAATTCTTAACTTACTGCCGAATTTTGATAAAAAATCTATGGATTCCTAATAAATATTTTATTTATTCATTCAAATTATTTGTCATATTTATTTAGTAATATTTTTGTTAATTAAGGATTTAGATTGATTTTTATTTTTTTTACTAGTTAGTCCAAAAAATGCCAAGAAAACATGAAAAAATTGTGTACACCAATTAAGCGTTATTAAGTTGAATTTAATTTCTTTGTTAAGTTATTTTTTTTTTAATTGCCATCAATATGGTGATGTTAAAAGTAAAAATTAAACAAAATGATAAGTAAATTCTAAATGAAATAATAAATTTGTAATTACATGCTAAATTGTTTAATTTAATTACATACTAAAGCTTTTAAACGATTATTAATTTTTTTAATTAATAATTCAATTTTTAGAATTTTTTTTTGCTAAAATTATAAAATAACTAAAAGATATGACACATTCGATTAGAATAAATTCAATTTTATTAAGCATAAATTAAAAACAGAGTTGTTTAAAAGTCACAAGTCTCAAGTCAAGTCCAAGTCCGGACTTTAATTATAATTTTTAAGTAATTTTTTTTTTTTTAAAGTCAGAGCAAAGACTTTAATTTTTTTTTTCAAAAGTCCAAGTCAAGGCTTTAAAATTTTGAATACTGAAGAAGAAATTTATGCTAAAATTGCAAGAAAATTATGTGAATGGAAAATCTATTGCATTAGACAACCCAAGAGTATATAAATTTTTTGATATTAAACATGATATAGCAAATTAAAAAAAAAAGTCTGGACTTTAACTTTTTTTTTTTTTTTAATTTTAAAGTCCGGACTTGGACTTTGAAAAAAATGAAAAAACTCAGTTGCCTCTTTCAAAAAAAATTAAATTTTTTGATAAACTATTTTAGCTGATAAAATTTATTGAAAATTCTTATTGAAAATTTTGGGTACTACTAAATTTCTGAACCCCATTTTTTTTGCAAAGCAAAAATATTTTTAAAAGTTTTAATATATCATTTAGTTTGAATTTTTCTCTATTTTATTAAAATTAAACTAGCTTTTCTTCAAAATTTTTATTTTTTGTGACAATTGAATATTTTTGTATTTTTAAAAACCTGACCCCCAATTATAATTTGAAGAGAATTCAACGAGCTTTCTAAAAATGTGCTTAGCTTTTCTCCTCGAAGTATAGTTTTTTAAGATATTTTGATTAAAATATAAGATCTCAGTTTTTTTTAAATTGGATTTACAAATTTTAATACGACATACC
Organism: Brachionus asplanchnoidis; assembly: GCA_025491095.1. Taxonomy (NCBI): domain Eukaryota; kingdom Metazoa; phylum Rotifera; class Eurotatoria; order Ploima; family Brachionidae; genus Brachionus; species Brachionus asplanchnoidis. The sequence goes on from JAILYF010000015.1 coordinate 3,142,651, forward strand.
ATTCGATAAAGAATTTTCTAAGCTTTTTGACTGTTATGTTTTTTTTCTTAATTACAATATTATTTTTAGCGAAAAAACTATAATCTACATTTAAAGAAACCTGACCCCTACTGACCCCCATTTTCCTTGAAATTTAACAAGCTTTCTGAAAATGTTCTTTCTACCCAGTCTATTCAAATTTTCTGTCTCATGCGTAATACAGACTGATACTTACATGTAACAGAAATTTTTGTCTGTAATTTTTATGAGTTAAAAAAAATATCCAATAATTTATACAATTCAGAAATCTAAGAACAAGCTCCTCCTTTTTTTTTCCAAAATTCAATTAGTTAAAAGGATTAACAAAAAAACAGATTCCCTGCATAAACTGAAAAAGAGTAGTAAGCAATAATGAGTAAACCTAAATCTTTTTTAAGTGATTAATCAAATTTGAATTTGTATACAGTAAGAAAAAATAATTTTTTGTCCTTATAATTTTGAATCAAAATTTTTGAAGCGTTTTTTTCAATTTATTTTAGATGGTCTATTTTAGAAAATATCGATATTTGCGAGAATCTGGTGTTAAAATGCCTAAAACATCAAGAAGAAGACTTGAAAAAAGAAAAAAATGTTCATTAAAAACAAAAGACTCTCCAAAAAGTGAGATTTTCCCAGAGAATTTGTTTGATCAAGCGTTTAGCGATAACGAGTCTTTGATTTCTGATTCACCCTTACACTAAAATCATTTAGATACGACCTGTGAAAACACAAATGAATCATATGAGATGGATTGTTCAAATCAAAAAAGCGAGGATCAAACATTTAATTTAGCTCTTTTGATACTCTATTATAATGCAGGATTAACTCAACATTCTTTTAAACTATTTGTTTTTTTTATCATATGGTTTTTTATTGTTTTCTTTTTAAAATTTAAAATAATTGTACCATTTAATAGTTAAATTTACTAAACATATAATATTACTTCTAAATAAATATTTACAGCTGAAAATTTAATTTTTTTATTCAATAAAAAAAAAGATTGATATTTAATGAGTTCTGAAAATTTTACAGAAATGTAACAGATTCGAATTTAAAAAAATTTCAGGCATGTCACAGATAAAAAATTCTTATTTTCTCAGAAATGTTGCAGGTCTGTAATTGGAACCTGTACATACACGTTGCATGAAAATTCAATCGACTGGGTAACTTAGTCTTTCACTTGACAACTATGGCTCATTCTAGAAAAAGTTAAAATGATGATGAGGAAGTTTTTTTGAATGAAATTAAAAGAATTTCAGAAAAAGATGAATGGAGAACAACTTGGCTCTTTTTACCACTTTCAAATGCTCTTGGTATAGATATTCAACCATATTATCCAGTTTTTGGTTCAAATTCAAATTATATTTATATAAAAGTTCTTAGAAATAAAATTCGATGTTTAAATCGAGATAAAATAGTAAATGACTTTCTAAAAAGAAAAATTTTTATTTCTTACGATAAATATTTTATGGAAAAGTACTTATAATGATAATTCATCTAATTGGATTCAAAATCATTTTGTTAGCTGTCTAAAAAGAGCAAATCAAAATGATGAAATAAATTAAATGATGTTACTTCTTTAATAATTAAAAATTTAGTAGACTTTATTTTTTTATTAAATTAATAAAACAAAAAGTATCAAATAATACAATTATAAATTGAATTTTCTCAATTATTTTGAAATCATTTGTAATTCTCGAAAATTTTACTTCCTGGAGAAAAACAAGTCACATTTTTAGAAATCTCATTAAATTCTCTTCAAGGAAAATCGAGGCCAGGTTTTTAAAAATATTAAAACAATAAGAGTTTAATGCCTTCCTAAAATCTAAATAAATCGTTCTTAAAATGTCGATCTTAATGTTAACCTAAAAAAAAAAAACAAGACTTAGAATTGAATTATTATTTTTTCTAGAACTTGAATCGCTCCGAAAAAATTTGTTTTTAAAAAAAATCATCAATTAAAATTAAGATGTTAAAAATTAAAATAAATTTATGTTTAAATTTTTTAGAAGAAAAGAAAATAGAAAAAGTGAAAAAGAATTGAAAACTTCTTTTTTTTTTATATGATTATGATTTCTTTATCATATAAAAACACAATTTCGATTCGATTTTTATGAAATAAAATCTAATATTTTGGTCTCCCGCTTTTTTTATTCAAGGTTTTACACTTGTTCTGCAATATTTTTCTGGTGATATCAATCTGGTTTCAACTTTAGCTCACAAAAAAAGTTATGCAATTGCATTTTGATTGATTTTCTATTGCTTATTTTCTATTATAGATGCTACAAATTTTGCATAACAATGCGAGTGTAGAAAATTTTAACCATAGATTTCAAATAATTTGTTTTACGTAGGAATTCATTAATAATTTGGCATCAGTATTGATCAATTTATTTTTAGTAATTTTTTTAAAAATGATATAAACTTATTTAAAAAAAAACTGATCTTAAAAAAATTATATCACATTTTTATTTTTGGCATCAATTGTCTTAATCTTTTTTGGTGTAAATCTTCCAAATCATATCTCATTGCATTTGCCTTACTATACAATTCTGCAGTACTTGGATCTCGATTTGACTGTATTTGTTTTAACTCTTCCAATGTGAGTCTTGAAAATTTTTCACTCGTTTTTGTCGAGCTTTTAAGATCAATCTCTTTGAAATCATTTTTTTTCTTCAATTTAGAATAACTCTGATGTCCTGCCATGCAATTTTCTGATAGCGAGAGTGTGTCTTCATAGCATTTTATTGATCCTGATTTTGGCTCAACTCTTATCGGTGAATCAATTTTAGATTTTGGTATACTAATTTTGAAATATTGCGGCATAATTGAATTTGATTCCTTCTGTACGCTTTTACAGACAGGACAAAGACTTTGCCCGTTCTTGTCCTTATAAACAGGAACAGGAAACAATCTGTCATTCAATTTATAACTATGAATGCCTTTAAAAACATTGAAATATACATTTAAAATTTTTATTTAAAAATAAATACATTTATGATTAATTCCGTCAACAAGTTCATCATTGGTATCGACCATTTGTTTCCTATAAAAACTAGAATCATTTTCTAGAATACTATTTATTGTTCCATTAAAATTATTCATTTTTGTTGAAACACAGTCCTGCATATTTTCCATGCGAAAACGACTTAGTTCTAACCAAAAATCATCAGGCTTAGATAAATCACTTTCTTTTTTTAAGCCTAGATTGTCTTAAATAAAAAAATAACAGTTATTTACAAAAAATTAAAATGAAATTGGCAAATTGAAGTTTATAAAATTTTTCGAAATTTAACTCATGGTTTTCATATTTTAATCAAATATTATTTAGTTTTTGTGTCTATTTTTTGGTTTTAGAACGATTTAATTTAAAATTTATCACCATATAAATGTAAATTGACTATTACTATTTTTTTTAAGTATTCACTTGTAAAAAAATTAAATTGAAAATTAAACTCTTAATTCTTTTTCATATTACTTCTTTAATTTATTTTTATATTTTATTCAATTTATTCAAAAGTTAATCTTTGACAAAGATGCAGCATAATTACTAAATGAATAGCAGAAATTGTTTAATCAATAGCAATTTCAAATATTTTTTAAATAGAAATTATTAAATCGTTTCAGTTTAACAAAAATCACGTAAATTTTTTTCTTGAATTAACTTATTGATTTTAATTCTTAATTTTTGAAGCAAAAAAATAATTTTCAAATTATATAAAAAATTAAGAATAATTTTTATTAGGCTAATGAAATTAAGTAAAAATTTATTGGTAAAAGACAATTAACACAAAAAAGTCTGCGAGTTTCTTAGCTATTTTATTTGAATGAGAAAAATTTTTAAACAAATTATTTTTTAAATTTAATACTTATATATTTTTGGTTTCAAAAATTAAATTAAGAATTAAGAATAAAAATTAAGAATTAAAATCAATAAATTAATTCAAGAAAAAAATTTACGTGATTTTTGTTAAACTGAAACGATTTAATAATTTATATTTAAAAAATATTTGAAATTGCTATTGATTAAAAAATTTCTGCTATTCATTTAGTAATTATGCTGCATCTTAGTCAAATATTAACTTTTGAATAAATTAATCCAAGAAAAAAATTTCACGTGATTATTGTGAAATTTAAACGATTTTATTAATTTCTTTCTAAAAAAAATATATGAAATAATTATTCAATAAAAAATTGCATGGAAAAAGATAAGGATTTTATTGCATGGAACATTAGGGTAAAAAAAAGGTTTTCCAAGTGTTAAAGAGACAAATAAAATGCGGTATGGGAATACAAATAGTAAAGTTTTAGCTAAAACTTTAAGCAATCTTGCACATGGTCAATCAGATTAAAGAAAATTGTTTCAAATGTTGCAAAATTTAAATTTTTAATCTATTTATTTTTTTTACCATTTTTCAATATTTTTGATACCATCCTGCAGTACTTTCTGCTACTAGATTCAAAAAGTTTGCATAGAATGCAAGGTTGGCAAATTTACGACCTTGAGATTTGAATTAAATTAAAAAAAATTTGGGCCATGAGAAATTTAAGTACAAAAAATACAAAATTGTACAAATTTTTTTTTTTTTAATAAAATAATTTTAGGGATTTACTCCTAGGACTATCCCGAACGGCTTATCGCCTTCTTTTCAGTCCTCATGTAATTTAAAATTAGAAAATTTAAAAATAGTAATTAGGTTATATAAAAAAATGATGTATACAAAAAATTCTAAATTTTTTTTCTAAATAAAACTCGTATTGAAAAAGAACAAAAAAAAAGGCAAATAAAATTATTCAATTGTACAAAATTGGTTCTGCAAAAGGTACAATATTGTACAAAAGAATTATAAGCTCTGCAAAAACTCTGAAATTTTCTGTAATATGCACACCATCAAGACTTTTTGCAGGGCTTATATTTAACAGCGTAGCTAATTTAAAAATAAAAAAGTAGCTAAATAAAAAAAGATAAATTTAATTATTTAGTAGCTAAATTGATTTTTTTGTAGCCAGATTAATTAATTAGTAGCTAAAAAATTAATTTTGTAGCAGATGTAAATTAGAGAAAATTGATGAGTTTTATTCTAATTTAAGTTATTTTTTCTATATAAATGTTGAATATTTGATGAGTTACTGATAAGTATTGAATAATGATAAGTAAATTTTTAAAATGAGTGATACAGAATCCTCTTCAACGTCAATTTTAAGACCTATCAACAATAGAGATGACGACACCGATAACGATGCTGAAATCGAAGAAAGGCCTAACAAAAAATTAAGGAAGGCTAATAGAAGTTATGTTCGTCATTGGTGTTGCTTACAATCTTGGCTTATGTCAATTTCCATCTATTGATTTAAACATAGAATGCAATTCAAAGAGAGGAAGACGAAAACAAGCAAATATGAAATTAGTGACTAGAAAATCTACTGGACCAACGAACCCAGCTTTACAAAGTTTCAATCTTGAACATCAAATTTCAACGATCGATGAACAACAACATTATAATCAAATGGAACCTATTTCACAGCAACAAGAGAACAATGTTAACAATAGATTGCTCATTCAACCGACTTCGTCAATAACTATTTCAAGACTAAACTCAAAAGAGGCTCCAAAAAAAAGAGGCCGTCCACCAAAATTAAATAAAAATACAAACATCTAATTTACTTTCTATTACAAATTTTTTTTTTAGCTACGAAATAATTTTTTTAGCTACGATTATATTAAATTAGCTACGCTGTTAAATATAAGCCCTTTTTGCAGGACCATTTTTGTACAGTTAGAAAAAAAATAGTGATGGGTCTTAACTTAACTAATTTAGTTTAGTCGGCTAAAAATAAGTCGACTAATTTTTAGTTAACTAATTTTTAGCCGACTAATTTTTAGTTCACTTATTTTTAGTTAACTAATTTTTAGTCGACTAGTTTTTAGTTAACTTATTTTTAGTCGACTTGTTTTTAGCTAACTAAATTTTAGTCGGCTAATTTTTAGCTAACTAAAATTTAGCCAACTAGCTTTTAGCTAACTAATTTTTAGTCGACTAGTTTTTAGTTAACTAAAATTCAGTCGACCAGTTTTTAGTTAACTAAAATTTAGTCGACTGGTTTTTAGTTAACTTATTTTTAGTCGACTAAATTTTAGTTTAGTCGAATTAGTTAGACAAAGAGTACAAAAAATGTGAAATTAGCAGATTTATTTGCGAATCAGATATCTTGGGACTAGTATTATATTGAGTAAAAAATAGTTTTAGTGGGAGGATTGAGATATCTTAGTTTAGCGGGAAATTGTGGGGTAAGCAAGATATAAGGGGATAGGGAAAAAAACAGATTTTATTAAGTTAAGCCTAAAAGAATCATTAACGGAAATTCTAGTTTTTATCTTTCTATATTCTATTGGTTGATTGATAGGATAAGAATTTTAATTATTTACCTGTTTACTCTTTAATTTTTAAACAATTCAATAAAAAATTAATTGAATTGTATTGAATTATTATTTGAATGAGACAATGAGACTGATTGTTAAAAAAAGTGAATTGATTGGCAATTTTTTTTATTGAATAAAAAGTGAGTAAAACACAAAGCTAAATAAAAAAACAAAATTTGTTAACCCTCGGATAAGGTTAAGTTAATTAAACTCAGTTATAACTTGATAAGATAAATAACTTGATAAGTTATTGAATTTGAGGATCGTAGATCATAGTAACAAATTTATTTTTATTTATTTAATTTTATTTAGTTAAAGTTTAAGTCCCATGGACAAATAAAATTGAATCATAGAGATAAGAGAATAAAAAAGTGAATAAAAACAAAACCGAATAAAAGTATAAAAATTGAATTAACAAAAAGTTTAGTAAATGAGTTAGATTTTTAATTAATTAATTTTTGTTCGAATTCTTTTAACATTTCGGATCTTTAAACAATTTCAGAAATACTTAAATTACAATGGTGAAAGGAGTTTTACTACTCAAAGCCATTTAAAATAATAAACAAAAAAATAATAATCTAAATTTATTTTAAGATTAAGTCTTAATTAAAAATATCAGAAAAAATTTTCCCTAAAAAATTTGAATTTAAAAATAAAACTTTAGTTATAAATTTTAGTTAAGTTGACTAAAAATAAGTTAACTAAAATTTAGTCGACCAGTTTTTAGTTAACTAAAATTTAGTCGACTAAAAATAAGTTAACTAAAACCTAGTCGACTAAATTTTAGTTAACTAAAAACAAGTCGACTAAATTTTAGTTAACTAAAAACTAGTCGACTAAAAATTAGTTAGCTAAAAGCTAGTTGGCTAAATTTTAGTTAGCTAAAAACAAGTCGACTAAAAATTAGTTAGCTAAAAGCTAGTTGGCTAAATTTTAGTTAGCTAAAAATAAGCCGACTAAAATTTAGTTAACTAAAAACTAGTCGACTAAAAATTAGTTAACTAAACTAAAGAGAAAACTCCCATCACTAAAAAAAATTGTAAAATTTTTTGGGTCTGGTCTGCTATGTGATCAGTGACTTTATGTCGATTTTGTGACTAGTTTTTTTTTTTCTTTTGACTGATCCCTATGCACTGGTCATCTAATACGTGATATTAAATTTTGAAATTGGTCACATAAATTTATAAGCAATTAGAATTTTTATGTTAATAAAATGATATAATTTTAAATTACAACTTGATTAGAAAGATTTGAAATTTTTTATATTAAATTATTTTTCTTGAATTTTGTTGATGTAATCTAAAAGTTTTATTATTAATTTCAAAAAAATGTATAACGAAAATGGTGAAAAAAAAATTTCAATAAAATAGTTGACTTTGGCTTAAAAAAATAAATTCATATACTTAACTAATAAATCCAACAAATAATAAGTTAGAGAATTATTCAAAAGTTGCACTAGATGTTCCAACTGCTTCTGAAAAGATCCACTTTGCTGTAAAAAGAGTCCTTAGCAAAAATACAAGCCCAGAGTGCAGTAGATTGATGAAAAATGAGCGTGGTGTCAAAAAACACATCTCAAAAATGTATAAGTAATAGTTTTTTTTGTTGGAAATTAAGTATTTAAATTAAATTTTACTTAATAGTCACAAAAGAAAAAAAAAATTTCTTCAAAAATTATATTAACTGGTTGCATATTAGGTTACCAGTAAAAGAAAATACGATTGCTTCAAAATTAAAAAAATTACAGAATTAATATTTTTTTAAGTTGTTATATAAGTATCTAAGTAAATAGAAGAATTGTATTAATCAGTGAATTCTTGACTTATGTAAATTAACATCCCTGACATTTTAAAAAAATTTGGCACATAAATCGCATTCGATTGGATTTGTATGCTTACTCAAGGCTCTCTTCGCCGCCAATACTGTATCTTTTGATGCAGCGGACACTTTACGGGCATTTTGCGAAATTAGACAGAGTTTTTCTTTTACAGTATTAATTTGGATGCTCTCAAATTCAGAACTAACATTGTTAATATTATCTTGATCATTTTCAGAATCTAATTAAATAAAATCTTTTTTAAATATTTGTAAGATTTCAAATTTACTACATCATCATTTTTTTGAAAAATTTTTATTTAGCTTATTTTAGCATGAGAAGAGAAATTGAAATTTTTTAATTGATTAATTGGAATTATTTAAATCTTGGTGACCCATCAGAATTTTTAAAGACCCGCAATTTTTGTACTAAAATTCATCTTTGCTAATTTTTGTCAGATATTTTTTTTTAATACTGAATGAAAATATTAAACTATAAACTGGGAAAATTTCCCCACTAAAAATGGATGCAATAATGAAATTATGCCAAGGGACAAATTAAAAAATTTAGAATTTTACTATTTTAAAAATACTTTAAAAAATATTTTGTTACTGATCATTAACTTCATTTTGCCATAAAATTACCCAATACCCAATGCCCAATCGAAGCCTAGCAGTGGCTTTTTTTCAGCTGCTTTTTTTGCCTGTTTTTTGTATTCTCTTGAATCTTTTCCTCTTTTGTTTGAGCTGGTTGCTAGAGCTTTTTCAGTCTTTTTGTCGTTTATACAATCAGCTGATTTTGATCTCTTTGATTTACTAGATGCTTGTTTTTTAGATTTTCCAGTTCTATTTTTCTTGGACGAATTTTGATCTTTTTTAATATCATCATAATCGTTAGACAAATACTTTTGCCTTTTTTTGCTTATATAATCAACTAAGGACTTTTGGTTGACAAATTTGCGCTCATTATTTAAATCATGATACCTGATAATGTATTTTATTTTTTCATCAAAATCATCCTGGACATCTAGTTCAGCGTAAATGTCGGATAGACTTCGCGCAGCTGACAATGAGTTTTCATTTGAAGCAATTGATGATTTGGACTCGTAAATATCATTTAAGCTGGAATTAATTGAATTAGTGGAGCCTTTTTTCAGAATGGACTTGAAGGCTGTTCTAGGATCGTTAGAGGCCGATCTTGATCTTCTTTTATTTCTAATATCTTCACAAGATGTTCTCAAATAATCACAAAATGTGACGGTTTTTGGCTGATCTCTAACATAAGATTTTTCATCATTCTTTCGGATTGATTCTATCAGTAGTTTGTTTGTGCTCTGTAAATTTTTTATTAACATGTGACAATCTACGCGTAATTTATCACTATTTTCCGTTGATTTGTCCATGTGAAATCAATTTTTGTTAAATTTTAAATCTTAATCAAATCATTTATCTTTTTCTAGACTTTAGTTTCCATGGTATCATATTTTATTTATTCTTTAAGAAGACCAGCACAATTTTTTTAAATACATGGTCGTTAATATAGTCTCAAAAATTTAACATCAAGCATTTCATTTTCAATTTATGTATTTTAATTGAGATAAGGCTCTCTTTTTTTGTGAGTTTTAAAACAAAAAAAGAGAAAAAATTTGAAAGAAAAATCCAAGGTATTGTAAAATTGAATACAACAGAAAAAAACAAAATGAAAAAAAGTAAAATTAATTTTTTTCTAAAGTTCAATAAAATTCAATGCATTCCATTGAAGTGCAATTTGTAGTGATTTTACATATCATTAGCAGACTTTGATATTATTGCTAATTTCATCAATATAAATGTTTCGAAAATATAAAAAATATTTGATGATTAAGAAAATAATGAAGAAATTTACACATTTGATAAACTTTCAACACAAGCTACAAATTTGAGGTATTTTTCTCATTCTATTCAATTAATAATAAAAGATGGTCTCAAGACTTCATGCTTAACATTTCTTTTTATTATACTTGCTAAGGTTAAGCATCAAAACATCCTGATGATTGTGAGTTTCTTCATAAAACCCCTCTAAATATAAGATAGACAAAACAGAGATAAAGACTTATGTCGTTGATAAAAATAAAAAAAGAAGTATTGATTTATTTGACTGAATTTACTTAAATTATATCATGGTGTTTATTTTTATCTATTGCTTTATTATTTGTCTTTTGTTTTCTAATTTTCTAGTTTTTTAAATTTTGTGCTATGATAAACAGAAAAAAGGGAAAAAAAAATTTTCATTTTTAATGATGTTATTTAAAAAAGTTTGTTTATTTTTTTTTGGGTAGAAGGAGCTTCACTTCGTTTGGAAGTATGCGCTTTTTTCGAATGTTAGCTCGAAGCCCTTTTAAATTAATTTTTAAATAAAAATATCTATTAAAAAATTAAAAAAAAAAACAGATATTAATGGTGTAAATAGAGACTTAATAGGACGGTAAATTATTGGTCCAGAGTTATTTTCAGTGACGAGTCCAATTGTGAGGTCCTAAATCGTTAGTCAAGAGAAATAGTAAAAAGGTTTAAAAATGAAAAGATTCATACGAAGTTCTGTATACCAAGGCTAAAAAACGGTGGAGGTTCAGCCGGTATCTGGGGATGCATTTCTTTCAAGGCAATTGTATATGCAGCATTTATACAGGACGAATTAATCAGTTTGTCTACATCAACACCTTGAAAAACAATCTTTAACCATTTGTTGAACTCCTATTTGAGCCAAATGATCCTTGAATTTTTCAACAAGATGTCGTTCTTAAAATTAATTTCAGAATTAATTGTTTCCATTTTTCTTTTTGTATTTTTTTGGGAATTTTTTTATCACTTATTTTCCCATCTATTATAAACGCAAAAACAATTATTTTGTTAACCAAAAAAATTGCTAAACTTTTGCAACATACTGTATTGTATATTAGACATATTTATTTTATAAAATAATATTTATTTGATAATTCTTAAGCGTAAGCAATAAAAAATAAACCGCGCTCGTTTTGTTAAATTTGTAACACTATTCTATAAATGTTATATTTTTTTTGGTTTGGCAAATTGATGTTTGAGACCAGGATCAAAAGATCAAAATATTTATCGCAATAGCAATTACTTGACATGATAAGTTTATTTTCATATTTAAAATTTTGAAATTATTGATTTTTTTTGAATGAATGGATATAAAAGTATTAAATTTGAATTTGTGAATTAACTAGCAACTTGAAGTTCATGATCATCATCAAATGATCAAAATTTAATAGATTATAATCGTAATAAAAATTGTTCAAATTAGCTTTTTTTAATATTTTTTAAATTAAACATAAGATGTTTATTATTTTAATTGAAAAAAAAATAAATTTTTTTATTCTGATTGATTTTTAATTGATTTTTCTAAAATCTTTATTTGAAAAGTTTAAAGACAAATTTAAAATCCATATTTAGGTATCAAAATTATGGCTCTAAATGATATTTTAGTACTAATAAAAATATATTACGACGAAACAAAGCTAAATTTTGTCTTGCAAAATATCAAAATATTGATTAAGATTTTAATTTGCTTTCGATAAAAATTCAGATAATTTTCTATCTAAGCATAGATTAAACAAATCATGTTTAATAAATTATATTAACTTTTTATTAAAAAATTGAAAAAAAAACCTTTCTATTTAAATCAAAAACTAAAAATTTGATTTGAAATTTAAATTTGATCATAAACTTCAATTTGCCAAATTAACTTAACCTGAATTATTTTAATTATTGATTGTTTTTGTCAAATAAATTAGATACCAATCATTTTGATGTTAATTTGATGATGAACCATTATAAGACATAACATATCTAGTAATGTTTAGCATTATTTTTAAAAAAAATTATCAAAATCAATAGATTAATTAAGTTTTAAATTTTTAATGATCCTTTTGATCTTAAAATTTGATCTGAAACTTCCATTTGCCTTTGGTTTTCACATTCATAAGCTGATGTAATTCTATTAATATTTTTATTCAATTTTTCAACTTACTAATAATATTACTAAAAAATTAACGAATTTTGATAGAAATTAATAAATTTAACGCTCAATAAAAAAAAGAAAATATTCTGCCAAATTTTTGCAAATAATTAGACTTGACTTTGTCTTGATTTTTGACCCAATTTTAATATTTCAAAATTAAAGAAAAATATATATTTTAAACATAATTTTTGCCTTAAGCTATAAAAAAAAAAATTAAAATTTATTTGGTTACATCACAATACTTTTTTGCTTAATAATCCAAATTAATAAATCAATTTATAAAAATTGTTAATTATAATCTTAATTTAGATTTTTATTTTTAATCAAATTTTAAATATTTTTTAAATTTTCAATGTTTTCAAAAAAGACTTTAATATTTTCAGTTTGAAATTTCTTATTTTATTATTCTAATTGAAAAAAAAATTATTTTTTTAACTGTCTGTAACTGTTAAAAGTTAATAAGCGATCAGAATAAATTTATTTTACTAATAATGCTTTTGGCATAAATATATTAAATTGGATAAATAAAGACTTCCAGAGCAACTGAATAAATTATTTTTTACAAAGTAGTAGAAAATTTGAAAATAAACTATTTTTAATGTTATAAAATGAATTTGACGGTAAACGAATCGGTAAAATTGGTAGAATATTGTTCATCATTTGAAAAAATAGACGATATTTTTGACTCTAAGAAAGGATTTAATTATTTTGCAAGATTTTCAAGAAGTGCTAAAACAGTTTTTTTTGATGAAAGTGAATTTATGAAAATATGTGAAAAAAACTCATTTTACGAATTTTTTAATGATGTTCTTTGTTCTTCGGCCTCGAATATTCAATTATCAATTGTAAAAGATTACGCATATTTTGATAATATTTTGCATCATAATGAAACTACAAGTCAAAATGAGCGGAAGGTTTTCTTTTTAGTCAACATTTTAAGGTTGATAAACAGATTTATAACTTCGATAAAATTTCGCAAAATTTTAATTGAAAAAAATGGACTAAAAACCCATTTAAATTTGATCAAAGTACTAAATGAGGAAAAAGAAATTTTTGATAAGGGACATTTTGGTGTCATCATTTTAAATGTAAATTGGTTAAGCAAATTGGCTGATGAGAACAAAAACATTTGGACCGATTTGCAAGCAATTGATATATTAACAAATTATTTGAAAAATTTTGAATTTTACAAAATTTACGTAATTATGATTCTGTCAAATATAGCGGATGACAAAGATTTGGAATCACTGGCAGAATTTGATTTGGCTATTGAAATCTTTACAAAAATGTCAGTTGAATGCATTTGTCAACCTAGCAAAGTAATTGAACAAGAATTTTTCAGTTTAGATAAAATTGCTAAATTTAAAATTAAATGTAAGCTTTAAATTTTCGTATTCATGAAAAATTTATTTTAAAAAATTTATTTAGCTATTATAGATACAGAAAACAATTGCTCAATTTCAATAACTGGCTTATTATTAGCTCTCTACAAAATATCAATAAATGAAAAGCGAAAATTAGAAATTTATAAAAAGTTGGATTTTAAAGAATCCTTATTGAATTTAATTTATAATGGTAATGATGCCGAAAAACAGCATGCAGTACAACTCCTGATTCAATTGTGCTTTGACAAAGACATTTTATTTGAAATAAAAAAAGAAAATGAATTAATTTGTTTTATTCAAAATTTGTTGTCATCAAAAACAATTGAATATAAACAGCTTGAAAAAGCCTGCAATAACTTTTTATGGATTTTGCAGCAAGAAGATAAGATAACCACTTCGAATGGAACACATGTAATGATAAGTTATAACTCTGCAACCAGAGAATTGTGTTTGAAAATACGAGATTTTCTAAAAAGCAAAAATTTTGATGTCTGGATTGATATTGAAGATATAAATGGTTCAAGTTGTGATTCAATGGCAAAAGCAATCGAGGATTCTCAGTTAGTTTTGATTTGTGTAACAGAAAAGTATCGTAAAAGCTATGCTTGCGAAGGCGAAGCAAAATATGCATACAAATTGAAAAAAAATATAATACCATGTATCATGGAAAAAGGGTACCATTCTGTTGGTGGATGGCTTGGATTTATCATATCTGACAAGATTTTTATAGACTTCACCAAATATGATCTTGATGAGTGTTTGAAGAGACTTTTGAATCAAATAATGCATCTTAAAAGTGATTTAAATGAACCAGAAAAATTGGAAAAAAAAGCTAATGAAAGCGTCCAGAAGAATGATGAATTGGATTTTACTATTTGGGACTATAGAAAAACCGAGGAATGGTTTTTAAAAAATTCTTTTGGAGATATATTTGACGTTCTAAAGCCAATTGATGGAAAAAACTTAGAACAACTTTATGAATTGTACACTCATTCACCGGAGTTTTTTTATAAATCTCTGACAGCTGGCAATTCAGTTACGATAAAAAATTTAATTAATTTTATTTCCATTTTTAAGGACCTTGTCGAAAAAAAAAAATTAAAATCTGCTAATCAATAAATAAAGAGAATAATTTTATTTGAATAGCTCATTTGTTTGATTTTACAAAAATGGTGCATTTTAATGAGAATTATCATCTTCTAGCTCACCTGAAACTATTGCAATTCGTTAAACAATTCGAAAAGGTCTCCCTGATATATAATTTTAAGTCTTTTTTTTTAATAAACGTAACAGATTAGACTTTAGTAATTACGATAGCTATTTCTGTTCTGAATCCTATTGCAATAATGAAAATAAATATTTTTATCATCAATATAAAAAAAAAAAAGAGAAAAAATTTTAAATTAAATAAGCACACGTTAGCCAAAAGTCAGGAAAGGAAAAGCACAAGTGAACTAAAATAAAAAGCACGCAGTATTGTCAAATGGACTCAAATTTTTTGCTTGAAACAAACTGGCCAAAGTTTGGACAGGGTGTCGTATCTGGGTACTCGAAAACTTTGCATGAATGGTGTGGTAATATTCCGAAATTCGTACTGGAGCTTTTAAATCATGTTAAACTTCTAGAAGAAAGACAAAAGGAGAAAGACATTGAAATAAATAAACTGAAATCTGAATTGTCAGCAGCAAATAAAACAGCAAACTCATCCAACAACAGTAGCAAGTGGATTCAAACGGTAAAACAGGTAACAAAAAATGCATGCTAAAAAACCAGCGGATCAGATAGCTGTAGAAAATGTAACCATTAGCGAAATAAATGAAAGAAATAGAAGAAAAAAAATATGATTATTTATGGTGTGCCAGAATCAAAGAAAGAGATTTTAGCAGACAAGAAAGCAGAAGATGAAGCAAAAATCAATGAAATTCTATCCACTGGAAAAAGTGATATCAAGCCAGCGTATTCGAGACGTTTGAGATCTAAAGACCAAAGTAAACCAGGACCAATTCTAGTAGAACTCAAAGAAGAAGCAAACAGAAATCCACTACTACTAGCAGCGAAAAAGTTGAGAGATTCAAATATTTTCAAATCTATTTATCTTAGTCCAGATTTGACTGAAACCGAAAGAGCTTTAGACTATGAATTGAGAAAACAAAAAAATGAAGCAAATAATGGTCTTTCACAAGACTCGCCCTTTCGATATGGCATCCGTGGAAATAAGATCGTCAAATTCAAGAAGAAATAATCAAAGTGCTTACATTTGGAGTATCATACTCGATATCTGAAAACTCTTCTACATCAGAGCTTTCTAAAGATTCAACTGGCTAATAAAAACAATCAGAGTTGAAAATATTTTGATTATAAAACAAACTTTAATAACTCTTGTCCTATTTTTCGAAAAACTTGATGTAGATGGTAATGTTTCTGCCGAGACCTGAATGGATACAATTTAGAAAATAATAAAAAAATAAATTCTAATGTAAATAAAAACTTGTGATTTTTTTTGACTCGTCTTTTTACTTAAAGGTAAATTGTTTTTTGTAGTCAAACGAGTCGAACGACGAACTGGTTCTCTTTCGTTTTCTTTTTGTTTTACCATTTTTTGGTTTTAACAGTTTTTTATTTATTGAAATTTTCAAATGAAATAATTGTGAATTTTTTTATAAAATGAATTTAATAAATTCAAACGCACATTCAAAAATGATTCAAAATTAATTTAACTTAAAATTTTAAATTTTTGGATTAATATAACGAATAGTTAATCTGAGGCTTTAATTTAAAGAAATTTCTCCTTAAACTTTGGTGTATTTACACCCATTACACCAAAAATCTGAGTGTAGCAGTAGTGGTGTAGCCTACACCTACACCTTTTTTACTAATTTGGTGTAAAAAATTCAAAAAGGTGTAGGTGTAGGGTGTAGGTGTAGGCTACACCTACACCCGGTTTTTGGGTGTAGAACCTGCTGGTAATATTACGTAAGCTTACATTTTCTGATGTAAAATTACGTAAAATAACGCAATCTTACCCATTATACAGTTTAACTTTAAACACTGTAGCAAGATAGAAATTAAACATTTGAGTTGGGGATTCGACATATCTTGATTTAAAACCCGCTTTATATTCATCAGCCACATTTATAACCAAATGCACAGAATGACGCAGTTCTACCGCTAAATATCTTTCACTCAATTCAAAAAGTCGATAAGAGTTAAAGTTTACTAAAGGACCCATAGTGCATAATATTGAAAAGAGTATCATTTTTTAGCTTAAGTATTACTTGAATTTCTCTGATGTTTGTCTATGATGAATGAATTCAGAAATGGAAAAGAGTAATCAATTAAAATTCCAATTCAAGATTTATATTGGTTTCCTATTGCTTTACAGATTAGACCTCATTTTTTATTTGAAAATATTTTAATTAAGTTTAACCGTGAACTCCAATGCTGTTTTATTTCATCAATTATTGGGATAAAGGTTAATTTTGAATCAAATTTTATACCTTAGAACATGATTTCCTTTTAATTCACAATTTTATTGTATAAACAGTGCTGATTAGAAACAAGGGTTTTTGGTGATTTTACGAAATTTTTCGAAAATTAACATATGTTAGAAAAGGTAAAATTACGAAGATTTAGATGATTTTATTTTTAATTTATTTAACTTACTGAAAAAAGTTCTTTATGGCTTTTTTTACGTAATTTCAATCTTAAATTGATTTCATTCTTCAATTATTTACAATCATAAAGTGGCATTTTTTTTGAGTTATTTTTCGTAAAATAGCCTTTTCTTACTTATGTAAATTTTTGAAAAACTGTTAGCAGATTTTCATGCTTTCGGGATATTACTTTCCCTTAGACTAAACTTAAAAGACCAATTTTTTACTAAAAAATTGATCCTTTAATCTTTTTATGATTAAAAGATTCAAGATTATTATCAATTATTTCTCTATCTTTCTGGGTATTAATTAGATCAACATTCAGATAAATAGTTTTTTTTAATTTCACCGAAAAAGGTTACTATTTCTACATCTTTTCTATTTTTATCATTAAAATAGGTAACAAATTAAATGAAAAAAAATGAAAATTATTGTTTTTTTTCTAGAAAGGTATACTTGAAAACCGATTTTTCCCAATTTTATTAAAAAAATTAGACCAGTTTTGATTCCAAAATTTTTTACCTGATTTTAACCTTGAAGTCATCTGGTTGAATTTTGGTTTAGTATTTTGGCAACGAGTTTTATAAAATATTCTTTTTGTTTTCCTACGTTTCTAAATTAAACTTTAAATGTTCGTTTGAAGACTTTTTTTTGTTTTAATGTATTTTTTATCGTTTTTTATTAAATTTTTGTGGGCTACAAAACTTATTTTTTGATTAATTTCTTCGCTAAGTTCGTCAATTGATGCTAAATTTAGTCATGAATTTTGAATTTTGCTATTAATAATCTTACAAAATATATAACAATTGTCGTTTTTAAAGTGAATATTCTTTGGTTGTGTTTTAAGTATAACTGAATAGTCCTGATATATACATGATGTGATATAGCGACATCTTTGTCGATATCATTGGAGTTAACTAAACAATGCGCATTTAAGCTAAGATGGAGCAAAAATAAATGTTCCATTACGTCTAACGAAGAAATCGAATTGACAGGTCAAGGGTACTAATGCTTACATCACATCTAGCAAGAGGATAAAAGCCTCAGAAGACAATTTAAGTGCTTCAAAGTGGCAGTAATGTTAATAGAGCGTGAAACGGCTACCTGAAGAGCGTAAGTTACGGTATTTAAAGCTAAACTGTTTAATGGCTAAGATTACATTATTTTACGTCAGAAAATGTAAGCTTACATAATATTACATCATTTCTTGTATGTAAGAAAATGTAAGATAACATAATCTAACGTAATATTACACTAGTTTAAGTAAGTTAGGCTAGTTTTTTGACATAAATTTGTTTTTCTGCCGAATCCTTTTTGCGAATACCATATACATTGCAGCCCTGCAATTCGTCGTTATAAAGTATTCTTTATAGGAGATTGGCAGCAGAAGCCATCCGAGATACTCCAAATTTTTGAATCGTTTTCGGAATCTCTGTATTAGTTAAATAATATTTTTGTTGTAGCTCTTCAGAAGTAAGATTAGCTTTCTTGTCCTTATATTTTCTGTCAAATAAAGGTTAGATTGATTATGATCAAACTAATCTGGAAAGCTTTGAATCAAGAATCGTGTCTTAATACTCCCATTCTCAACACAATTACTAGAGGACAAATGAGTTGTAGAAGTTTTTTCTCTAATTTTTCCAAATTTCCATTAAATGCTTCAAAATCTTAATTAATTGAACAGGAAAATTCAAAAGGAATTCGTGCCTTATTTTGAAATATTTTTCTCTGTTTTAAAAGAAAAAATATAAATTTGCAATAAAGAAAATTTAAAAAAAAATTTCAAGTATCTTCAATTGAGCATTATTTTATTTTCTAACTAACTTCTGTTACTTTGTTTAATAATTCATTGAACCAACATTTCAATCATCAACATTTTATTGAGGGTTCTCAACATCGCTTTAGTCGCAAACATTTTGACTTGAACTTTCATCGTGTTTTTTAGTCACATTGATTATTTCATCGTCGTTTTTTTCTTTATATACAGCAAATTGATTATAAATTTCAAGATTATCTTGAAAGAAGCGTCGATTTTCGAAATTTTTGAAAATTCTTCCATAGTTTTTTAATTAAGAACGATTCTTCATCTTCCTTTTTTTTGACTCGATTGGTATGAAAGATTTATTTTTGAAACCTTCCTTTTAAAAAACAATTTTCAATCGATGAAAATTAACCATTTTCCAGGTTTGTGTAACCTTTTAATGCAATCGTACAAGTCTATTTTGCATCATTAATTTACGGTTATTTTGATTGAAGTTTTAAAATTATAACTCGAACAAAAGGTTTTAATGCAGGTGTTGTGTTCGGTGGGAAAAATATTACCCTTTCTAATCCAGTGGAATATTTTCTATATTTTGCCCAGAAAAACTATCATAGAATAGCATAGTGAGTGAATCGACCGAATTTTAAAAATTGACATAAAATTTGATTGGCTGGAAAAAATGAAAAATATTGCAATTTTGGAGTGAAAGATTGAATAAATTATTATAATATTATTTATATCCAATAAAAAAAAAGTAAAAAGAAAATAAAAATTCGGACGATTTACATTGAATTCACTCAAGATGGTAAAATTTTTCTATTTTGGTTTTTAAATTGTTTGTTAATGTAAAGCATTTGTCATTCAGGCTTTTTTATTGAATCGATATTTAATGCCAGACTTGATAATTATACTCCCTTGAAACATCTTAGGTTTATTATTTTTAAATCATTAATGGCTTCAATTTTTCGAAACCATATAAGTTGTTATGTAAATAACATTATTATTCGCTCTTTGCTCTTTTTGCCTTTGATACAATTATTGTCTTTGTAACAGGAGGATTTGTTGGGAAGTTACTTGTAAAAAAGTCCAGTCTCGTCGGCGCTAAAAATATTAATTGGTGAATAATCCGATGTTAATCTTGAAATATTACTTTTCCAAGTTGAAACACACGTTTGAACGACTGATTCTGATTCTCCGTGTAATGTTTGAAGCTTGATTACAAATCGAGTTTTGAACCTGTAAGCCAGCCAGGATTCGGTTTGAATTTACGATAATTAAATCTAATTGCGTATCTTGTTGCTTTTGCCGTAATTATTGGTCGATCTATCTGTACACCATTTCTAACTTTTTCTCTTATCTATTTTGTGATTGCTTTTTCGAGATCATCGTATCTTCCAGTTTTGATTTTATGACATTATTCGGCTAATGCGTTCTCTTCGAATAATTTTTTATACTCCTCTGTACGTTTGTAATTACCGCTCATTGTATCTACTTGAATTTTAAATTCTTCGCAGAATTGGGCTTGAGTTTTTTTTACTTTCGAAAATCTTTATGTGTTTAATTTTTCATGCAACGTAAAAAGCTTAAGTTTGGTTAACTATGTTTTTTTTAAATATTTTTGTACTGAACTTCCAAACTGAACCACCGACCGAACCGAAACGAACCATGTGAATCAATTGACCTGCACCTTTTTTTTTAAGATTTTTTTTTTTTTAATTTTAAGTCTTTTTTTTTATTTTAAGCGCCACAAATTTTGATTTAACTAAAATCTAAACTAAAAGTGGGTTCAACGTGTCGGGGACAATGGCAGAGCCCAGTTTAGGAAATAGGGGCTTAGGTCAAAATGGTCCGTGGCGAAGCCCTTACCTTTTTAACCTAAATATTAGTGGCGCTTAAAATATAAAAAAATATTCAAAATTATTAAAATAAATTTTAAAAAAAGTGGTTCAGGTCAATCGATTCACAAGGTCCGGTTCGGTTCGGTAGGTGGTTCAGTTTAGTTCAATTCGGTTCAGTGGTTCGACTCTGTTCGTTTGGTACGGTACTGTTGGTTCGGTACTGCGCCGTTTATGGTTCGGTATAGCATTGGAAAATACTCATTTGTTGAAAAAACTTTACCAGAATTGGTAAAATTTATAAAAACCGAGATAACGAAAAAGTTAAAAATGGCTAAATATGTAGTTCTTATTGTTGATGCATGGACTAGTAAAACCAAAAAAGAGTTTGTTGTGGTGGCAGCTATTGTTATTGATCAAAAATTCAAAAGAGATATTTTTGTTTTAGGAATTCTTCGGCTGTTTGGTAGACATAATGCCGAAAATGTTAAAAAAATTATTGAAGAAATAGTGAATTCTTTTGAATTTAATAAAAATAAAATAAGCGGAATTGTTGGTGATGAAGGTTCAAATCTTGTTCGACTGATTAGTCAGTTAGAAAATATAAATTTTGATTATTTTGAAACAGAAGAATAGGAGAGTGAAGATGGTGAGATGGAAGTGGCTGAAGAAGGTGAATTTTGTCATAGTTCATCAGAAGAGGATGATGAAGGATCGAATGAAGAAAAAAGTGAAAATGAAAATCCAAAGGAGCAATCTGGTGAAAATGATTCGATCGAGAACTTTCAATTTACAGAAAAATAAGCAACTTCTAACAAGTCTCTAAGCAAAAACTTTATTGAACCTTTTGAGAATGTACCATACGAAACCGAATAGGATTTTCAAAGGGGTGATTTGATCAAAGATATCGATTTAGTGATTGGATCCAATCTATTTCCGCGGTTTAACTGCTCGGCTCATAAATTGAACATAGCAGTTCGTAAAGCCGTCACAAACTCGCCAAACATAAGCGAATTGGTATCAAAGTGTGGTAAATATGTTGCAAATTTTAGAAAATCTAAACACATGTACGGCGGTTTTGTGAAGTTCAGTACAAAAGAACAGAACAAAGTGTAAAAAAATTAAATAACTTTTTTTCTAAAAGTTTAAAATAAATTCTGTGAATGCAGAATGGTGCAACATTCAATGTTGCATCAACTGTAAAAGTCTGCTAATGTTGTGCAAATCTGTGCAAAATGCACTTCGCTCGATTATATTGAAATTTAATTTCTGCCTTACTCTGCAAATTTAGCAGACCTTGATATCTGATGCAACTTTGAATGTTGCACTATGTTACATTTACAGAATTAAGTTTAAACCTTTAGAAAAAAAGTTATTCAATTTTTTTATATTTTTTTCTGTTCTTTTTATCATTTTGTACTGAATTTCACAAAACCTGTACGGCCGCTTCAGGGACAAAAAATGTACACTTTCTAGGCAAAATTTTACACGGTGGAATTCCACGTATCGTATGTTATTTAGTATTTTAAAGGCTTCTAAAGCAGGACTCTTTGAAGAGGAGAATTTATGCCCGGCGGATATAAATGATTTGGAAATTTATATTCAAATTTAAAAACCTGTTTTCATTATGACAAATGATATTCAATCAAAATTTGCAAATATTTTAATAATTGTTCCTTCAATTTTAATGATTGTCTATGGTAACTTGGATCGAATTATTTGCGGTGAAGACAAACATGAACAATTCAAAGAGAGTTTAATGCGGCACATAATTAGTAAATTTGAATATGAACTTAATTCACAAATTTATTTGGTGGCAGTTGTTTTAAATGTTGGTACTCACTCTGCATGGAAAAGTCGATCATTTGGAATTCAATATTATGAGAAAGGAATTGAACATGTAAAAGATGTTGTAAAAATATTTCAAGTCGAAGAGGAAGAAGAGATTCTTTCTCAAAATATTGCAAATATGTCAATTGAAAGTGATGTTTTTGAAGAAAATCGAGGCGATATTGAAGAAGAATTTGATGGACTAAAAGGATTAAAATCCATCACAAGATCAAGCTTGAATTCCGACAGCGAAAATGATGAAATTGAAAACAAAATTGAAAAAGAAGTAAATATATTCAAGCGCTTAATAACTGAACAAGTGATAACTTCAACTAAAGCTTTATGGTTAAAAAACATGACCCAATTACCTTTTCTTTATGATTTATCACTTAGACTTTTTTCTATAGTTTGTTCGAGTGCTGAGGCTGAGCGTTTTTTTAGTGTAACTGGTAGAATGGATAAAAAATCAGCTAATCAGTCTGATAGCCTTTTAATTAGTAGGTCGTTTTTGATGGCAAATTTTAGATTTTTAGATAATTATGAAAATTAAAAACAATTTTAGTTTAAAATATTTAGAAAATAAAAATTTTCAATTTAAATAAAAATTTTAGTTTGCTTTTTTTTTAAAGTTTAAAATTTTCTAAAAATTTTTAAGTTGAAGTTTTTTTTGCGGGGCGATTGAGACGCGTAAAAACTAATTTTACCTAAATTTCTGGTGTATTTACACCCATTACATCAAAAATATGGGTGTTGTAGTAGTGGTGTAGCCTCCACCTACACCCTACACCTATACCTTTTTCACTAATTTGGTGTAAAAAATTCAAAAAGGTGTAGGTATAGGGTGTAGGTGGAGGCTACACCTACACCCTACTGTATTATTTGAAATTAATTGTCAAAATTAAATTTTTTTATTTACCATAACATTTATTGATTATTAAAATTTTATTTTTAAAATGAAATCGATTTTTAAATCAACTGTACAATCGAATAAAAAATATTTCTATTAATTACAACCCATTCCTTGTTACAAATCTTTACCAAACTTTCCAATTCTAAATCATTTTTGTAAGAGTTAAATTTGGCACTACACTTGTTTATCTTTTTTTGTTGTACAACAAATTTTTTTCCATCGAAAATCTTTTTTGCATAATTCTATAAAAAAAAAAGAATCATAATGAGTAAAAGAGGTTACGTAACTAATATTTAATTGAATTGCTTGAATTATAAAATAACGAAGATATTTAGTTTTTTATATTTTAACTATAAGCTTTGGAAAAATTTTAATAATTAATTTCGAGTTTGAAAGAAATAAAGAAGAAATTGATCAATTATTGAATATTAATTTAAAAATTATTTTTAACATGCCCATAAACGAATTTTTTGAGCATCCCCGAGTAGAGGGACAAAACAATCGCAATATAATATTTCCTCGTTTGCGTTGGATATCAAAAGGAAAATTTGAAGAGGAAACAAACAGCCAGTTGGAAATACATCCATGTCTAAATGAGGATCAGCCCGCAAGAAGCCGTATCTTTTTGGGAAAATTGATTCCTAATTCGAACAGCTCAATTTTTCTCAATCACCAAGACCAATTGACTTCTGAATTGATTGGAAGTGTTTTCTTTTCAAGTGACAAAATTTGGAAACTAAAAATCACATTCTCTGGTTTGACATATGAAATAACCGATGGTTTTCTCATTTTAAGCTTACAAGATCCAAAATCATATTTTTGGAATGCCAACGATGCTTTTCAAAATGTTCAACTTCCACACTATGCCCTCAAAGTGTCACTTGACTCATCAGATTCTTACTATCAATATGCAGGAAGACGTTCCAAACAAACTCTAAATTCTAGATATTCCATTATTTTCTATTCAAATGCTTGGCTCAAAGTGGAAAACGAGCTTGAGTTGACTTTTGGAAAGATCAAAGCAGATTTGAGGTTGTTAATGGTTCCTTATGAGAATATGGAAATAGGGCACTCTAAGTACGAAGTGTTGTGTTTAAAGGCATCACCAGCTAGCCTACAGATTTTGTGCCGATCTGCCATTCGGAAGTATGTTAATCGTTCACAAAAAAATATAAAATCACTCAGCAGTCCAATTGGTAAAAACATTTTTATTCCAAATTCGCTGGTCAATTATTTGAAATATCCTTCATTCTTGAACATAGGCGATTGTTTGTTTAGGGAAGAAAAGCTTGTTCATGAAAACGATGAGTACGAGCTTTTTATTGACCAAGAAAATGGAGATTTAATATGCAAAAAATTGACTGAATGTGTTGATGTATCTAGAGAGTGGATAATGCAAAAAAATGCAGATTGTATTCTGCTTCATCCGTTCAGCACTGTTTTCTATAGCAGCTCAAAAAAAAAAGCCACTAAAAATGATTGCATCAATTCAAATGATTCTTTATTGCCATATAAATTTTTTGTAAATTGGGAAAATTTTACTTTTGAAATAAAATTTATGTAGATTTTTTTTTTAATTTATCAAAAAATACTTAAGTTATCATCAATGGTATTTTCATGCACAACAAAAAAATATTGATACAAGAGATAATTCTATAGATTGATATTAAATATAAAATATAATAAAATAAGAACAAATTTGTATGAATTGATGTAAAAATAAAACAAAAAAAAAATATTTTTTTTGAAAAAATAATTGAAGAAAAATGGAACTGTGAATTTTCATACAAAAATTCCAATTCAAAATTTAATTTAAAAAAAAATTGGATTTTGATACAACATATTTTTCTGTAAGTTTTAAAAGAATACACAAAATGTTTCATTTAACAGTCAAATTAAAAAAATTATCTAGTGATAAATTGACTTTTTAATTTTTAAGTATGTTAATTTAGAATTGAAAATTAAATGTTTTGGTTTACTTAATTTTCAATTACTTTTGAAATTAATCAATCTATATATGAAAGTAGTATTTATTTACAATTTTAACCACCAAGTTCAATATTATTTAAGTAGCAATGACAAAATTTTAACATCTAAATAAAATAAATATACAAATTGCAAAAAATTTTCAATTAGAATATATCATGCAGACAAAATAAATAAATATAAAAAATATTATTAAATATTTGATCATTAATATTTTCTGTGTTAATTTAAATTAATTTTTTTTGTTTAATTTAGTGAAACATATTTTGTTTCATGTTGTTTCATCCTCAAAGTTTAAAAAGCTCAATTTTTTCTATTTAAATTAATGAAAAAGAATTCTATTTTTGTAATTTTTGGAAGTTAGTATGAAAATCCGCAATGTCAAGAAAAATAAGAAATAAAATTAAAAAAAAAAAAATAAAATAAAATATTTATTTTTTCAAAAGACGATCGACATGTTTCGATCAAAAGTGGCCTTCTTCAGGATCTCAGATTTTAGAAATTTGATGTTTTAATATTATAAAAATTTAGAAAAAAAAATAAAACATCAAAATAAAATACTAATTTGATACTGTTCCGCACAAACGAGTAATAGCTAAATTGAAAGCGTATGGCTTTGATAGTCTGAAACTAAAATGGATTGAAGCTTTCTTGAAAAATAGAAGACAACGAGTTGTTCAAGGTTAAATTTTGTAAGTGGGTTGAGATTTTTAGCGGTGCACTAAAAGGAACAGTGATTGGTCCACTATTGTTCGTTTTGTATATCAATAATCTACCAAAAGGAATAGAGAATGTTGTCAAAATGTATGCGGAATAGAGAATATTTTAGTATTCTCATTATACTAAAATATTCTCGCAAACGGTATCAGAAATAAGCGCGGCGAAACTACAATCAGATTTAGATTTAATTTTCAAGTGGACCCAAGATTTGCTTCTTCTATTCAACACATCAATATTTTTGGTTATGCATTATGGTCATACAAACAAAGAATTTCCTTATTTTATTAATGGTAAGAAGATATCTACGTCAGAAACCGAAAGAGATCTTGGAATTATTTTCATTACAAATCTCAAATGGAAAAATCAAGTAATAGAGGCTAAAAACAAAGCAAATCAAATATTAGGTCGCATCAGGAAATCATTTGCTCGTTTTGATTGTAAGATATTTACATCATTGTATTTAACTCTTGTTCGTCCCCTTTTGGAATTTGCGCTGCCTGAATGGTCTCCAATTCTTAAGTCTGACTGTGAGAATGTTGAAAGGATTCAACGCAGAGCTACGAAATTTGTTTCTTCAATTAGAAACAAACCGTATGAAAGCAGATTGAAAGCTTTGAACATTCCTAATCTGATGGAAAGAAGAAAAAGAAGTGATCTAATTCAATTATACAATTTCATGCATGGAATAGAATTGGTTGAAAAAAGCAACAATTTTAATGTCACAAAAACCAAGGAAGAGGTCACTGCTTCAAATATCTCTAAGATTCTGCTTTCGTATCATAGGGATAGCCAAATAATTAATTCTCAATAAAGATAGGTTATGTATTTTTTTATGTTTTGATCTAGCAGGATTTTCTGCCCCTGACTTGCTGTTTCTTTCTTTCTATAATATAATCATATTTTTTGTCACAGGTGATCATTGAATATCGACTCAGAATCAGACTCATTGACTCAGACTTTCAATATTTTGATGTTCCATCATGTCCAATATTATTTCATATCTTAAGCAAAAAATATTAAAAATAATTACTGAAAATATACATTAAAGTGAAAACTTTAAACTCATTTTTTCGTGCTCAATAATTTTACTCATTGCTTATTGTCTAATTGCGAGTTTTCCCCGACTTAAATGGTCATGAATCTCATTGCTGACTGAATGAATCATTATAATCGTTTTTTGGAGCTATTTTGAGTCTAATCTCGCATTTTACTCATTAATACCAAATATTGTCCCAAGTCAGAATCTTTTTTCCAAGAATTACATTCTAAGACTGGCAATTTTTTCTTTGGTCAAATTAAATGTACTAAAACTACAAACTGGTAGATAGTTTAATGCTTTTTCCTCTAGCTTTTTTCTGGGAAAAGCCTCTGATTTAGAGACTCTAACAACAAACTATTTGGTATTTCTTCTAATTTTTATTTTTATTTTTTTTGCATTAGATTTGTTTCATTTTATTTCATTTGTTGCGAATACATTAAAAATGAACATGTTTTAATTATATTTGACACTTTTTATTGAATTTTTTATTGTTAATTAAAAATAATTTTATATTCAGTATTTATGAATGTAAAAAAATATTGAATGCGCTTAAAATTAACTTAAGTTATTTTAAAATTTTTTAAAATTAGAGAAAATATTCATTTGTATAGTTTTTTTATTTTTGAGTGAAGATCAACCACTTTTTATGATCAAAACAATAAAATAAAAAAATTTGATAATTTTTTAAACCATTTAATATTTATTAGAATTAATAAAACTTTGATTTGATGAATTTTATTTTTTAAATTGAAATACTTTTTTTTATTTCAACGAAAAATATTTTAGTTTTAAAATATCTCATCATAGTCAATTTAATTAAATTTAAAGAAATTTTTGAAGCTTTTTAATTATATTTAACTTTTAGATGGCGCTCAATTTTCATCATCAGTTTACACAAAGTACAAGAAATAGAATTTTAGTGTTTTTTTCACTCAATAAGTTTATCAGATCAAAAATCCAAATTTTTTATCATTTATTTTTAAAGTTTGAAAACCAAAACTCTGAAAGCTTTGACTGTGATCAGGTACTGTATTCCTTTATTAGAGAGAATATGCAATATATAACATAAAATTTCCAAAAATATTTTTTTTCTTAAATATGAGGTTTGTTTCTGAAAAGCTTTTGTGAAAAATGCAAAAAAAAGATAATTATTTTTTTAATTTTATTAAAATATTTAACGCAAATTTTTTACGAATATTCTTGATTATCTTTTTTTAAATTTTTAAAATTAGATTCATCAACCAAGAAAACTTTTAACAAATCTTTTACCGTTCATCTTTGTCATTTCAAGACTGTCAGACGCTTTCTTAAAGCAGTTTATAACTTCAAATTTATCTTTAAAATGATTTTTAATACAGGGTCTTTATTCACTCTAGTATTCGCAAAATTATAACTAAAGCCAGTTTCCAGATTTCCAAAGCTTTTTGTACTTTTGATTACGCATTTCTTTTTGGGCCTGGCAGAACTTGCCAATTCTTTGGCAACGGAAGTCATTTCATAATAAGTCTTTCTTTTAAACACACATTTCCTCGAAAGTCCAAGCAAATCAGCTATTTATTAGTTTTGTTTTATTTTAGTTTTGGTCTTATCTTTCAATAGACCAATTATTTGCCAAATTTATCTAAATTAATTTTTTTTAACCCTTTTTTATACAATTTATTTTTTGTTAAAGGCCCAAAAATAAAATTCAAATTCAAAAAATGCGAATAAGCGACAAAAATATAAAGTTACAATCATTTTGGAGAAAAAAATTGGCTGAAGAACTTTTGGTGAACAGTTGAAAAAAAATTTCAAATTTATTTTAAAGACATGAAAACATTCAGATTTTTTTTATTAAAAAACGCAATATAGTTTTTGAAAGAATTAAATGCCATTAAATTTTTTCAATTTAGAATTAAAATTTTCCGCAACTGAGATTGACTCTTAACTTTAGAGTTAGAAAAAAAAATGAGTTTAAAAAGAAAAGTAGATTTTATATTGAATTTTTTGAATAAAATCTATAATCTTGTATCTTTTAAAAAATTTAACATTTTTTCCCAATTTATAAATTTAAAATTCAAATTTATAATTTTTAATCTCTATTTATTTTTCAGAAATTTGTGTTTCATTTTTTGAGAATAGTTCCGTAGCTATCCTAATTTACTTAAACGAAAGATTTATTGGAAGCTTCAGGTTGAAATGGAAAAAATGTAATGATGGTTTGAATCCGATATGTTAGATAACACTTTATTCTGTTTTAACAGTGAATCTCAAATATTTTCTTTTGCTCATTAATTCTTATTTAATATAGTTTGTAAAAATTGAGTCAATCTTGAGATGTCTAATCGCTTTACAATTAATCTGAAGAGATTTTTATTTATGTTGATGACAATTATTAATTAGATAATTTTTTAATTAAGTCTCAAGATTGTAAAACATGCTATTTTAGTTTTAAATGATAAAAAATATTATTTCCTAATCAAAAAATCGCTTATTTTTTAAGTAAGCTGTTCAGATTCAATGAATAAATTATTTATTTAAGATAGAAAAACAATAATAGAATTATTCGTTTGATACTAAATTATTTAAGTTTTCAATAAGATTTCTACGAATGCAATAAACAAAATATATAATGCTGTTAATGTTTGAAAATTTTCAATCATTCATAATATTAACATTAATCAGATAAAGAAAAAGAGAATTGATGAAGAGAGATTCCAAGCTTTTTAATTGATGATTTATCTTATGATTTAGCTAGTACCTTGAACAATAGAAGATGTTTATAATTTTTTATTTAAATTTATAGTTTATTTTACGAAAATTTATAATTTTGATACCGATTAGCAGGAATTTCTAAATTTAAGTTAAATATTATTGTTTTAGGTCTTTCTTGCTTGTTAAAGAGAAAAATGCCTCATCTTATTTCTACTTTCAATAAGTTTTTAGTCTAAATATTTAAAAATTATTCTTATTTCCTTAGCGTTGGATATTTTAGTTTTTTTTTAGAAAAAAAATAAAAAAGTTGCCCGGGTAATTAATACTCACCTAAAAATCCGTACTATTTTTTATATTCATTTAATGATGATTGCTCACACAAAAAAAAATAAGAATCTAATGTTTTTTATTTTATTTTATTGTGTTTTTTTTTTATAGGTAAGAAAGTTTTTCAAAATAAAGAGCAAATAATTTAATAATATGAAAATTGATTACAATAGATGAACAATATCCAATTTAAAAAATAAAGTGAAATAAATTAATGATTTTTAATATGATTGTACTCTTTATGCCATTAATCATTTATTTTTCAAAAAATTTATTGGAATTTCCAAAAATATATTTAAAGACATAAAAATTTAATCTTTGTTCTTATTATCTAGATTAATTTTAGTTCTTTCACTATTTGACTTTTATTTATTTTTGTAAAGCAATTAGATTTCGAAATTCAGTTTATAAATAATTTCATAATAAATTTTAGCAATCAATCAAACAATTTGATAGATAATTTGCACATTTTTATTAAAAACGCTATTTTCCCAGATCAAAAAACATCTTCTTTATTTCTTGTTATTATATTTCAGCCTTCATTTAAATCTTGCATAAAAATTATTTCAAAAGGAAGTATTTTTCATTTTATTATTATTCTATTTCATTTCATTTTATTAAATTATTCATTGATAAAAGTTTGCCTTAAAAAAAAATATTTTGGTTTTAAAGTTTAAAAGATTAAGTAAAAAAAAATAAAAAATTAGGAAAAATGTTTAGTTATTTATAAACTTATTTAATTTAAAAAAAAAATAGAATAATGTCCAAAAACGGTCAAATTTTTCGGAGCTCCAGCGTTCAGCCAACTGAAAAGCAAACAAGTAGCGATATGAATTTGCATCAGCCAAAAAAAAATTCTTATCGAAACAACATTTCGTCGTATTCGCTCAACCAGAGCCAACAAAGTTTATATTTAGGAACGAATGAAGATACTCATCGAACTAACGACTCTTTTTATAAATCAGAAATTTCAAGTTATCAAGATTTTGATCCTGATTTAAAATTTTTAAACAATAGTCCTCAAATTTACATAAATTCAAGTAATATTATAAAATTCTTTATTAATGGACACAAAAAGGTCCGGTTGAAGAAATTTTAAAGTTTCAAAATAGAAAAAGAATATTCAATTATCACCAAAAGCATATTTTAAAACAAAATAAAATTTTTAATTAAATTAAGATACTTTAAAAAATTTTTAAATTTCAACGAATGATAAACTACAAAATCAAGGTTTTTAAGTAGATTAAAAACAGAGTTGGTCAAAAGTCAAAGTATAATGCTTTAAATTTGATATTCGAGATCTAAATTTCGTTATGAACAAAAATTGTGGAAAAATAAATGAAAAAGGGGAAGTAGTTAAAGCATTAATCAAGACTCTTAATATTTGTGCATTTCATGGATTGACAATGGACTTATATATTAATACTTATTTCCTTTACATAAAAGTGTTCTTTTGTGTCCTTTTGTGTACTTTTGTTATTGACCTATTTAATTCCTGTATATTAACCAAAAATTTAAGAAAAATTTATTTGAGTTAAATTAGATTTATTTTAACAAAATACTAGATAAAATAAAGGGGTTAGGGAATTTGGTTCAGTAAAAATAATGAGCGAAGTGTCTTTAAAAAAATGTCCAACTGAATTTTTAAAATATCTTACGTATTCTTGTTTTAAATTAAGTCAATTGCCAATTGACAAAAGTACTCAAAAGAACACTTTTTATCTTAGGGAAAAAAGGATTTATAACAAAAGTACACAAAAGGACACAAAAGAACACTTTTTTTGCTAGGGAAAAAAGGATTTATAACAAAAGTACACAAAAGAACACTTTTTATGCAAGTGAATAATATGGTAAAATAGGTTCATTGTCTATTGCCCCCATATTTTTAGTAAAAATTCCACAGAAATAGTTAAAAACCCATAAATATATAACAAATAATAATATTAATTTTGTGTCACTTTTTTTAATCAAAATTAACATAAATAGTAAGAATACAAAAAAAAAATTAATTTTTCCATTTAATTAATAAAAAAAAATAATTTTATTAAAAAAAAATAACAAAAAAAGTGAATTTTTTTTCCTAGTACAACCATTAGGGCAATAAAAACCTCTTTTTTTCTTTATTGGGTTATACAAGTTTTACAAATATTCTCTATTGATAAAGCTGCATCATTCGGCTTGTGTCTTTTAAATGATGTTGGAGCTTGTTCAAGTTCTTTATCCGAATCTTCTTCAGATTCAAGTATGGCAATTCTTCGTTCTGAATACAGTCCGCTGGTTGATGTTTTAGGCACGACCTTGTTTTCTTTTTTGATCCTCGCTTTGGCTTGTTGTTCAATGGTATATCCATGCCAATATCATTGAAAATCATCAATTCTAAAAAAAATTAATACTAATAGATTTAAAGAAAGTTTTTTTTTTAATTTTATAAATATTTATTGGATGAGTACTTAATTTGATGTCAATTACTAACTTTATTCGAACATACTTTATTATTTATTTGTTAAAATTGTTTATACATACATAAAATTAGACGACAAAAATAATAAGATTTTTTTAGTTGATTTATTTTAAGCAAAACATTTTAAGTGTGTTATTAAATTAATCGAAGAATTTTTTAATTTTTTAATTTATATTAGTTTTAAGTTTTTTAAAATTAATAAGCTTTATTTTTAAAACTTAAAAAAAGGTAAGGGTTAGCAAAATGCAATTAAATCTTATTGCGAATTTTAAATATTTAAAATATATCAAAATTTTTACTTTGTCTTTATTTTACAACTTTTATTAATATTATTATCATTATTATTTATTTCAATGAACGCCTTTAAGGCGATGTAAAAAAATCAAAAAAGAAAAAATAAGTATAAAATAAAAATAAGACAAAAATAACGGTTTTAGTAAAAAACTAATATTAGAAAAGAAAAAAACCTTTAAAGTCTAAATCTTGCCTATTTATAATATTTTCAGAAATAAATATAGAAATTTTAATTAAAATTCTTAATAATGCTTTCAAGACTTCTTGGGATCTGGATTAGACTTTATTTTTTTTGTCTGGATGCTTTTGCAGTGGTGATACGATAACTGTATTTAACTATATTTTACTTAAAATATCGTAAATTTACGTTATTCTACATAAATTTACTATATTTTTCGTAGAATATAGTTAATACAAAGAAATTCCTTAAAAGATTTTTAAGCAGAGTTGGTCAAACGTCATAGTCAAGAAGAGACTTTGATTTAAGATATTTTATCCAGTTTTTGATTTTTTTTTGTAAAAGAAATTTATTGATTATGATTTAGATTATGTTCACTACCGATAAAATTATTTTTTTTTAATATTAGTTTATTTTTCAAATTCTGGTCTTTAATGAAGAATAAAATTTAAATTTTCACCATTTTGACTTTAAACTTTTAAATTTGACAAACTCTGTTTCTAAGTATGTCAATAAAATAACTTCAAAGTATGTATTTGCTGAGAATGTAGATCCAAATAAAAAATAAACTTTTTTATTTAAAATGACGGAATTTTAATCTAAATTAATCGATTTTTCTTACAAAAAAAAACCATTTATTAAATTTTAAATTCAGAGGAATGTAGATTCTTTAATCTGCAATGCCGCTTTTATTTTCCAATTGAATATTTTGAGCATATTTGAAATTAGGCATTATGAATTTTAGACCAAGAAATGGAACTAAATTGTGGTTTTATAGTTTACACCAGAGTTGTTAAAAAGTCACAAGTCTCAAGTAAAGTCCAAGTCAGGAATTTTTTTTTATTTTTTAAATTCTTTGACTTGGACTTAAATTTGGGGCTCTTAAACAACTCTGGTTTATACTACCTAATTGTTAAATGAACCTATATCCAACTTTTAAAAATAATAAAAAAAGCATTGGTTAATCCAGTTTAAATTGAACAAAAATCATTCTTTTTTTAAAAAATAAGTGAAACGCATCCCTTGGTGCATATATTTAGTCTAAAATAAATCTTAATTTCTTTTTCAAATTATTCAAATCAATAATCAAATAAAATTTTATTCATGTTTTACTTTTAGCCTTTTTGGTCAATGAAAAAATTGGTCATTATCTATTTATAGTATAATTATCTAAAAGCCAAAATTACTGAAGAAAATTTTTTTCCCTAAATTTGCATAACTAAAATTATTCTTATCAATCTTTCTAAATCGTATTAAAATTATAAATTAATTATAATTTTTCTTAAAAAAACTAAAAATCATCAGATAGACGTTTTAGTCGATTTTAAGCAATTTTTTGAGCCAGAGAAGGATGTTTCGTACAATCAGAAAATTTTTTTTGAACTTGAACAATATCCGAATAATTTAGAATATTATAGTATGAAATTTTGAAAAATGAGAGTTGAATTCTGGTTTCTAATTTAGATTTAAAGAAAGTTAAATAAAAAATTAATTATCACCAAATTTAATTAAATATAGGAAAAGCTAGAATCTTCAATCTTGATTTTTAAAATAAATTCACATTTTTAAATTAAGTAATATTATGAAAATTAAGTCATTTTTATATTCATCTAGTAAAATTAGTGAAAAATAAGTAATTTTAGTTAATGAATTAGCAAACGCCGAAAAAATTTATTTTTGGTAAAAATTTTCCATTTATTTTCCATTTATTTAATCAAAATTTTTTTCAAAAGTAAATTTAATGAAAATCATTTGGTCAAAAATCCCACATGTTCCAAAGTTTTGGAAATTATATTGCAGATAATTTATAAAAGCTGTAATTTGGTGATTCATTGAATATTTTATTTTTTTTCAAATGTTAGCTCTTTAATTTAAAAAAATTGACAAAATTTTGCCGGTCCTTGTAGTGTTAATATTAAAAATCCTAATTTTATCAGACCTAGCACTTTTCAATGAAAACCAATCGACAAATTCCTTGAACCAACATAATTTAAATAGACTAAATACAATTGAAAACCGGAGCTCATTAAACCATCTTAATATTGGAAGAAATCCTAAACTCGTTGAAACTTCTAGCTTGAGGAGCTTCAATAGCAGTTATGGTGATTCAAGTTCCTTATTGTCTTTGAATGTTGCTTTCAACTCTGATTCACACGGAAAAGAAGATAACTTGCTTGACAAGCAGAATAATTCCCATATTGCGGAAAATTATCTATTATTGGAACGTTTGAATCAGAGACAAAGACAAAAGCAGCTTTTACAATCAAAAAAAGATCTTCATCGTCAGCAATTGAATGAGCTCAAGCACAAACAGTTAAACTTGGAGCAAAAATTCATTCAAGTCAAAAACAGAGAAATAGAATCGGATGTTTTCAATTCAAAATTGGCTTCACACTACTCTTTGAATTCAAATTTTTCAAAAGAAATGCATCATTATGAAAAGTCACAGTTAAATTTTCCATTCAATAATGTGCCAAGTAATAATGAAAGAATATCTCCATCGAGCGAAAGTAGGCTCTTTCTGGATACAAACTTATGCAAAAAACCACACAATTTCCAAAAATCAAATACTTTTTCAAATGAAAAAATTAATTTTTCATATGATCCGGATCAAAATTTGTATACTTTCCCAATGGGAAAATCGACAGATTTATTAGTTTTGCAAAAATCGATCAATGAAAAAAACTCAAGTAAACAAGTAAGTTGAAAATTTTAGATTTTTTCCAATAAAGAATATCCTTTTATTATTTGAATTAAATTTTTTTTGATTTTCTATTGAAAGGATTTTTATTGCTTATTTATTTTAGATGATTTTTTCATTTTAAAATATGTTTACCTTATTGATATTGTATTTGGTAAATAAATCTATCAATTTTTATATGGCATGATTTTTTTTCTGATAAACATTTTCATTAATACTTTAATTAAAAAACCCCAAATAATTCAAAGTTTTAATAATAAAAAATCAAAAATCATATGATAGTTTTTACAGTTTTCTTTTTTTTAAATTTAAATATCTTAAATAAACTTTTTTAAGAGAAATATCAAACATGTTTCCCTCAATTTTTAACCAAATAAGGTTTAATATGCTTTTTAAAATGATTTATGATATTTGATTTTTTATTTATAAAACCAATTCTTTTTTTACTTAAAATATCATTGAAAAATGTCAATTAGAATAAAAAATCATGCCACATCAAATTGAAACTTTTTCCAATTTATTAATTTTTTTTCTAAGAGAAAGAGCATTTTAAAAGTTCTTAAGAAAATTTTTTTATTTTAAAAAATACTTTTCAATAATTAAAATAGATGATTATATGTTACTATGATCTACGATCTATGATCCACGAAAACATTTACCTAGGCCTATTGTCGTATTTGTTATAAGTGTAATTTTAACATTTAATAAAATAAAATTTAAAAAACAAATAAACTGAGTTTTATTAACTTAACCTTATCCGAGGGTTAACATATATAAGAAATTTTTAATTTAAACCTTTTTCAAAATTTTTAAGAACAAAATTTTGTTTTAATAACAAAATTGATAGATGATTTATTAATGAGTAAGGCAAATAAAATTTCTTACATACAATTTTAGTGTCTTATTTTAGATTTCGAAGTTGTTAGGTATTAATAAAAAATATAGGTGAAAGAAAATGGAATTTGATACTTATCAATCAAAACAACATAAAAAAATACGAAAAATTGGTTAATAAACTATCAAATTTATATATAAGAATAATAAACTGCTGTTTTTTCTAGCTTTTGTTAATTTTTTTAAATTCATGTCAACTTTGTGATAGAAGTAAAAAAATGTCATCTTGAAGTTGATGATCAATTCAAAAAGTTTATAGTTAGATATATTAAATAATTGTATTGTGACCTTAAAATTAATAATAGTAATTTAAATAAATAGGAAAAAGTAAAATTCATAGGACTAACATTAGACTCAAAACTTACGTTTAGTCCAATGGTGGATGAATTAAAAGAGTGTTGTAATTCAAGACTTAACTTAATTAAATATCTTTCAAATAAAAAATGGGGTCTAAAACCAAAAACATTAGGTAATCATTACAAATCCTTGATAGTATCAATCTTGGATTATTCTTTTCCTTGTTTAAATTCATTTTCAGAAACTAACATCAAAAAAATACAAGTTATTCAAAATTCAGCAGTTCGATCTATTTTGAAGCTAATATTATACACCAAGAGGCCTTCAATAAACTTAATCTACTAACAATTTCAAATCGAATTTTTGAGTTGAGTGAGAGATATGTCAGGGCAGGATTGAGTAATTCTGTTCCACTGGTAGTCAGACTGGTGGAAGAATATAGAGAAGGTTTCGAATCAAATCGAATATCCAACTCCAGTGTCTAATTGCTACCTAGTAATTTCTTCTTTTTTTCCTGAACTATTTATTTATTTATTGAATTGAATTAACCTCCTTTAAGGAGAAGTAAAGAAAAAAAAATAATAAAAATAAAATTTTTTTGTGTTTTATGTTTTTTTTTAAAATGAAAAAAAAAAAAAAAATTATTACCTAAGAATAATATTAAAAAAGGAACATTAGTTCGAAAAAAGAAAAAGACATGAAAGTTAGAAATCAAGACAATTTGGACCAAAATTCATGAATTTCTTTTATTTTGAATTAGCTCATTTAGGAGAGTTCTGTAATGTTTTAATTTTAAATTGCAAAGACATAACCAAATTGAATCAGATATACCATCATTAGAAATCAGATTAATCTTAAGATTTTCTTTAAGTTGGTTTTTATTTACTGTAATTTTTGAGGTTTCAATTTTAAAGTATTTGGAAATAAGTACTAGGTCGGAGGAAAAAGGTTTATTCGAGGGGGGGTCACTTAGCATATATTTTAAAAATTGTGATGAAAGATAATTATATTTAATTGTATCAATAAAAGTTAGTTTTGAAAATAGATAAAGTTCATCAAAGTTGAATACTTTTAGTACTTTTAAGACTCGTGACATGTGACAGTAGGTTTTTAAACCAAACATTTGTCTAATTAAGTTGTTTTGTAATATCTATATGAACTATCAAATATTTAAACATGTCGTTCTTAATATTCTTTTGACTTATTTATCCTTTTTTTTATTTTTTTATTTTATTTTACCTTATTTAACTTTATTTTTTATTTTTAATTTTTTTTTTTTTTTAATATTCTGAAGGAGCACTAGCTCGGTACAGATAAAAAAATAAATAAATAACATGCTTTGCATGCAATGTAGATTTAGAAAATTAAAAAAAAAATTGAATAACATTTTCTCAGTCTATTGATAATCAATTTTACTATTTAAATATATTAACTGATTTTTTGTAAAGTTTATTTGGGATTTTTTATTTCAAAAGTATTTGTTTTACCATTCGCAATTTAATTTAAAAAAGAAATTCAAATAAAAAATATAAAAAAAGTAATAAAATGAAAATAAAACTGTACAAAAAATCAGATGACTAAATTGAAAATCGATTTTATCATTGGATTGAGAAAATGTTTTTTCAATATTTTTTATTTTCTGCATTGCATGTAAAGCATGTTACATTTAAATTATTTAAATTAAATCAAAGATTTATTTTAATATCTAAAGATAAACTTTTTGAATTGATCATCAACTTCAAGATGCCAAAAAAATAATAAAAAAATCACATGACGTGTGAAGAATTATTAAAAAATAATTTTAATAATTAAATTTTGATATATGAGAAAAACTAGAAAAAAATCTCCATAAAATTATCTTTTTGAATTTAGTACTTTGTTACTGGTTTGTAAAAAAAATTTAAGACTCAGCTTTTTTTTCAAGGGTTTTGTCGGTTACCCCTAAGCACGGATCCGGATCGCCGGATTAGGTACCTAAAACACGGATTTTTTCCCGGATTAGACTGTTTGAAAATAATGTTTTATTATCACAAAGAAAAAAATTGATAAACTCAAAACGTACTCAAATTTAAAAAATTTATTTTTTTTTTAATTATTTAAATTAATTTTTTCTTTCTAACTGTTATAAAAATTGTGTAATTTAAAAAAATTTTTATTTTGAAACCTTACATTTTTAAATCCGGATCCGTATTTTAGGCATTAAAAATCCTGGGAAAAAATCCGCGCTTTAGGTACCTAATCCGGCGATCCGGATCCGTGACATTTATTTTTGAATTCATCAGCATCTTTAGGGACTTCTATTAAATAGATTCCTGGTGTTGAATATTATTATTCCATGACCAAACAAATTATTGTTGATTTTATGAAATTCAGTACAGAAAGAATAGGACAAAATTCTAAAAAAAGAAATAAGTTTATAGAAGTTAAAAATTACTTCATTATTTTTATGATAATTGATTTTAAAATCTGCTCAATTAACCATGTTATAGCTCAAAAAAAAATTAGCTGTGGTAAACAAATTTTTTACACTGATGCGTTTAAACTCTAAATTTGTAAAAATGAAAAGATTGCCATATTTTTATTAAAAATGGTAATAAACAAATCGTTCAAAAAGTTTTTAAACGATTAGTTATTCCTAATTACCTAATTACATAAATTGTGATAAAAATTAAGTAGGGAAAAAATCGTGTGACCAACTAATTATTTTGTGACTTTTAAAATAAAATTTGAAATTTAAAAAAAAAAACATAATAAATCAAAAAAAGATGCATTTTTTAGTTCTAGTGAAACATACCTAATTAATTTTTTTTAATTGTTTACATATAGTGACTTCTTTTTGCAGTAAAAAAATGAATGGGGTTCTAAGTTTAGAGTATCTAAGAAATCATTTATCTTACCAAATGTTTAAATACTTATGTTGAAACACTTCCAAAAATTCTTCTTTTCTTTCTTTTGGATATGATCTCAAGCGTTAGATGCAGTTCAACAAAAAAGAGTATCTTGACTCAGTGCTAACTTATATTGGTCAACTAAAATTGGACATTTTACATTCGTGACAGCATCTGAGATTCTGTCTAGCTTTATACTTAATTCTACGATAAATATTTTCAAAATCTTTTAAATGATTTAATATAGCCAAGTAAATTAAGTGAACTTATTCTGATTCAAAAAATGATTTATATATTCTACTTCATTTTATTTCTTATTTAAAATTTTTCTTTAGGTATCATTTAAACCATAGGTATCATTTTCATGTTTCAAGTTCATTTGAATTAAATTAATAAATATAGAATATGGTACTGAATTGTTCTTTTTGCTCATAAATTTTCTAATCATATCATTGGCCTCTTCGTAATAAGTCCCGGATCAAATAAATTAAAGTCAAAGTCTGTAAAATTTAAGTCTAAGTCCAGACTTTAAATTTTTGTTTTTACTTAAAAAAATTAAAACAACTCAGTATAATTCATCAATTTTTTTTTGTAAATTTATTATGAATTTAATATTTAAGCGTCATCTATTTTGATTAAACGTCATTTAAAAAATATATTTAATCGTCAATTAAAATTAAAGTCAATTTAATACATTATTCGTAAATTAAAAGTATTAGATTAACAAATTTTAGTTATAAGTCATTTAATGAATTGCACAAAGTCAAGTTAAATAAAAAATAATCAATTAATAAAATTTTTTATCAGTTAAAAAATTAACTAACTTTTTGCTTTTTACTAATTTTTTTGACTGCTTTTTTAGTTACCCTATTCCTCTTTATTTCCCCAATTAATTTGGCATGCTTCAGATGTAAAGGAATCCAAAAATTCTTCACTTTATGAATTTTTTCTTCTTTTTGAACGAAATGCAAATTCTGTAAAATTCTTGTTCTCAATCAAATAGTAATTGATGATTTTTTTTCCATTTAATTTTTTCAAGATACAATTTATTAAAGTTAATACCTTGAAATTATTCTATTTGACAATTAATAGCTATATATGTTATATTTAATCAAAAAAAAATCGTTTACTTTTTCGATGTCCCAAAAAATTAAATATCCTCAAAATTTTTAAATTTTTTATAATTGTTTTTATTATTATTTTTGTCAAATATTTTTGTTAATTTTACATTTAAAAATGAACTATTAATGAACAAAATTTGTTGAATTTAGCTAAATTCACTTAATGTTTATTTTTGAATTTCAACAAGATTTTTTAGAAAAATATTATTTTAGATTATTGAATTTTTGTTATTCACTTTTTAAAATTTAATTTCCGTGGCAAACTTCTGCAATTTTTTAATTTCATTTAAAAATTCGCTCACTTTTTATCAAATTAAAATTTCATTTCCAATCTTTTAGAAAGTCGCATCAATTTAACTAATTATTTAAAAGATTAGCACATTCAAAATGC
Organism: Brachionus asplanchnoidis; assembly: GCA_025491095.1. Classification (NCBI taxonomy): domain Eukaryota; kingdom Metazoa; phylum Rotifera; class Eurotatoria; order Ploima; family Brachionidae; genus Brachionus; species Brachionus asplanchnoidis. The sequence goes on from JAILYF010000015.1 coordinate 3,184,292, forward strand.
ACTAAATATCCATGAATACTTTCCAAATTGAAAATAGAACTAGAATAATTCTACTTTTTTTTAAAGTAGATTTAGAACACGAGTCTTATGCAATTGTCAGAAAAAAATCAAAATTTTTAAAGTATTGTTTATCTGACTGCATTTTTTAATTAGTTAGTGTAAAAATAATAGAAACTGTTGATAAAAGCATTTCAATCGAAAAACAAAAACCAGAGAAATTAGATTTTCAACAAAATTTTTTTCAAAAAATCAGACATTCTAAAATCATATAAATTATCAAAAAAAAAATGATTACATAATAATGTAAAAAATTTTAAACATCTAAAACCCTGGATGGCTTCGCGATCTATTCCTAATTTAGCAATCTCTATGTCTCATATTTCATTCATATTAAATTTTCATGACATTTTCTCTTAGCTAATAATGTAACAAATGAATTGCTTTCGAGTTTTTTTTTATTAATTATAACATCGAGCACCCAGATAGCGAAAATTTTGTTTATTACTTCCAGATTTTATTAGTTTAGCAAGCAAGGCCTAGATGAGTTTATGCTAATTTTTATTTTAGGTCCTAGAATTTCTAAATAATTTCAGCAAAGATTCATACTAAAATAAATGAAACAATGCATTGGAATTATTGGAATACTAAAATTTCATTTATAAAATCAAATAAAAGAATAAATTTCAGATGTGTGCCTTGATTTCTCTCTCACATTCTAATTCGATTTTTCTCGATAGAATCGTGTTTAAATAAAATAAATTAATAGCATAAAACTGTCTAGATAAAATGCTAGAAAAAAAGTTAAATAAAACTATTATGCAATATCTGGTGCCTAGATTTACTAAACTATAACTATTAGTTTATAATTAGAATTACTATTAATGTTGATAAAAATGCTATTAAAAGTAATTTTGAGTCTCATTTTTAGAAATTTCAAGTTTTTCATTTTTTGATAATTAAGACTAGACACTCATTTAACAAAGGTGAGCTTGATTGAACAAATAATTTGAAAGAATTTTTTTTTAGATTATTAAAAACATTTCTACCTCTTTGATCACAAGCAAAGTCATTCAAATATTCAATTGATAATTTTGGACATGAACCATTAGTGAAAAAAAGTCACATTGGTAATAAGAAAAAAATCATTAGATAACGAAAATTGATTTAAAGATGCCAGTAAGTACATTTGAAAAAGAATAACAATTTGTTTGGGAAATTACTGAGAGACAATCTAAATTTTAGAAGTCAGAAAATTTTATTTATAATTGAAAAAATCTCGACTTTAAATGCTTTTATTTTATTTAGATATCATCAAATTAGCACTTTATTTATCTATTTATTTTATTTATTAGTTTATCTGTACCGAGCAAAAAGTTCCTTCAGATTAAAATATAAAGAGATTTAAAGAAATTTTAAAATAAAACAAATTGATCCAGCATATTATAAAGAATTTTAAAGGTTTCCTAAAATTGTACAGTTATTTTAATTAAATTTAACCTTGAATTAATCTTACGCCTGAAAAATTAAATTGTTGAGATTCGTTGAGGTATTTATTTATCTGATTTAAATGTTCCTCTTCTTATTACAGATGAAAAATGTGGCCAAGTCGTCAGCAAAAAAAGAGAGCTGTAATTATTTACTTTTTTTCGTTTGAGAATTTCATTGAAAAATATACTGAACAGTAAGGGACAAATTACTGAACCTTGATGAACACCTGCAGTTGTATGGTTTTCATTGCTAATGTAATCATTCACAATTACCTTAAATGTCCTAGAGTCTAGGAATGATCTAATCCAATTAATTGAGTAATGAGCTACATTAATTTTTATTATTTTATAAATTCAATTTATACATTAATATATATATTAATTATTAACAAAGTTTACTAAACTTTGTTGCTAAACCATGTCAAAGGCTTTAGAAATTTCAAACAGGAACAAAATTTTTTTTTATTAAATGACAATTTTTTTAATTTTTTTAAAGCCAAATTGCTCCAAATTAAAAATGAATTTTTTTCAAAAAACTTAATAGTCTTTTTTTTAATACATTTTATTTATCAACTCATAATTTAATTTACATTTAGATTTTCAAGTTTCAAGTTTAACCAAAAGACAGTACCAGTGTATAAATAGACTGATTAACCCTCCATTTTAAAAATTAAATTTTATAGATAATTTATTTTTCTTAGTTTAAATTCATTAATAATTGAAAAATTTAACACAGAAAAAAATGTAATTTATTTGTTTTTTTTTTGGAAATTCCCTTAGATAATCTAATTCAAAATTTATCTAAATCCATTCTTTTTTTAAATCCTTAAGGTGAAAAAAAGAACTTGGTCCATTCTATGCAAATCGACGGTTTCCTTTAATTATTTTAATTACTTAAGTAAAATATTTCTTCAAGTGAAGAAAGTGGGGTCTTGAAAGGTATTCTTCTATTCGAAAATCTATCCCTCAAAAAATGACTCAAATAAAAGAGAATTATTTTTTTATTTGGAATAAGAAAAAAATAATGATATTTGTTATTTATGATTTATAAATTTTTTTTCTTAATTTTATTTAAAATTTTTAAATTAAAAATTATCTAGGAAAAAAATTAAGGCTGTTACAAACGACTGAGCCTTCTTTCAGTCCTCATGCTTTTGTTTATGTCTAATTTTTTAAGATGAATAAAAAGATTAAGATTAAAAAAGAAATCATGATCTTCATGATTCATGAATTTTATTTTGAACGTATTAATTTTTTAGCATAACTCAAATAAACGAAACTTTCTTATATGTGGGGAATTATGGTATTTCATATAAAAAATTTGCATATAAAATTTCTAATCTTTGTTAAAACTATTTCATTTATTAAAAAAGTGAGCAAAACAAATTTTAGATTTAAGCTTTAATCAAATGTTCCTGTAAGCAATAATTAAGCAAATTTTTCAAAATTCAAGTTTGTTATAATTCAATTTTTATTAAAAGGAAATTTTAATCGCAAGTTATTTTTAACATTTTCTAAATTTTTCTTATTAAAAAAATACAGAAATAAATATTAAAATCTTCGACAAAAATAGATTAAAAGCAATCTTATTAAACAATTAACATATTTGCCTGCCTTGCATTTCAGGCCTTTTATTTATTTTTATTTTAATAATTTGGATATTGTCAAATTACCAAAATATTTGGTTCTAATTAAGTTGAGCTTTTTTTTTTTAAATTTTTTCATTTATTATAATTATTTTTTTGAAAGTCTAAATAGAGCTGTAAGGCACTTTCGGATAAAAGGTAAATAAATTACCATTAAAAAAAGGAACTTTGATTAGGTAGCAATTAAACAATAGAGTTAAGTGTTTAATGGGTCTAGTGTCAAAACCTTCCTTATACTCATTTATCAACCAATTTATCTTAGAAGTTTTAGTCTATTAAGAAAAATATGATCAATTTTGCAAATAAATTTTGCAAAAAAAATCAAAATCTTCTAGTTTATAACATATATTTTAAAAATACTAGCAATTTTTTTTTGTTTGATTAATGCCAATTTCTAATAAGATAAATTAAAAGGAAAATTTCCAAAAAAATGAATAAAATTCAAAAGAAAGAATTTAGTAATAAAGAATTAAATCACTAATTCTCAATTGATTCATGATATAAACTATTGTATTGAGTTTAAAGATTAATCTCAAAGAGGAGTTTTGAATAATTTGATAATTTTTAATGTTTATTTGTTCTATTAAGTTAAAACACTATTTTTTATACATTTCTCTTTTATACCATATTTGGTCAAGTTTAATGCCTGATGAATTTAATTTATTTTTTAATTTCAAATTATTTGAAAGTTGAAAAAGAAGATGGAAGTTAAGATCGATGGAGCAGAAAAAAATGCAGAATGATAGTAAAATTTGACAAAAAGATACTGTAATCAACAATGTCTAAATTGAAAAAAAAATTTTTAATCAAAATTAAGTCTCTGCAAACAAATTGAGTTTATTTTTATTTTAGCCTTTTTTATGTGGTGCATATTTCAGTAAAAATGAAGAGTTTCTTCAGAGACCAAATCAAGATTTAAAATATTTTTTTTTAAATAAAACAACTTTAACTTTATTTTCAGCACCTTCTCTTAAAAATCTTAATTTTCCACCCAAATTTTCATTTTACATTAACATAACCATGCCGCTATATTTTTAAGATAGTTTTATTCATTTTCTTTCCAAAAGAAAAAAGTAACTTAATCGTCTGCAAATAGAAAAAAAAATCACTTTTTGATTTTAAATTTAATGTCATTTTTGAAAATACTTAATTATAATTACTTTGAAGGTGAAAATTAAGGAATAAGCCATATTTTTATCTTCCAGTTACAATCACTGACTTCATTCAATGTTCTACAAAGTAAGCTTTCTGGACATGTAAACAAGTGAATCAACATTTGTCAATTAAATTTTAATTTTTTAAATTTCAGAAAAATTAATTTATTAAAAATGATCGAATTTAAAATCTTCTAGAAAAAAAACATGTTCTGAGGGAGGGTGTATCGTGTAGAAATTTAAAAAAATTAAAATTTTTCATCTTTTTCAACAAAAATAAAATTTTATAAATAATTTCTACTTTTATCAAATTTTTCAAATACTATTAAATAATTTTTACATGTACAGGTGCTAAATTGTCATTTACTATTAGCTTCATTTAACTCTACCATCTTTATGCATCTATTGAGTATATTAAATCGATCAAAATCAAATTTTTAAATTATTTGTAACTTTTTGTAAATTCAATCATTTTATAAATTTTTATTGTAGCATAAGTGACTTTTTATATTTAAGAATATTTTTGATATTGAAAAATCTTTCGTATGTTAAAAAAATTTTTTTTTTTAAATATATTTTAGAAACCTAATTTTTTTTTGGTGACAAAAAAAATACAATGGTTAGAAAAATAAATAATTCCCACAATTAAATATATTATAAGATTATATTATCAAAAGTTACCACATGAATGATATAAAATACATCAATTTGTGCATTGAGAAAAATTTTAGTATATTAATGGTAAAAGAATGCAAAAAAAATTGGAAAAATTGTCATTTACGGTGGTCAAGAGAAAAAAAATATAAAATGTCTTTTGGAAATTTTTGTATTCAAAATTTAAAAAAAAGCATCAAAAAAATCATAATAAATTCTTAGCTTCATATTAAGCCAATAAAAATTTTGGCATGATGTAAAAAAAAAATCAATAAATTTTTATAAGAATTTTAAAATTTCTAAGATCAGATTGATGCACTTTGGTTTTAATCAATATGTTATTAGGATTTATTTTTTATAAATCTTGTCGGGATCAAAAATTAACTACTTCCTAGCTCATGCTGAGCAAAAAGTGCCTATTTTTCTAATTAACCTGACGCCCAAGCTGATTAAATAATTTGTTTGATTTTAAAATGTTTATCAAAATTATTATAATCATTTCTTTATGGAATTCTTTTATGTGTATGCTTTGAGTTTTGTTTTTCGAATGCTCAAGTGCTAACTTATTATAATAATATTATGTCAATTCAAATCAAGTCTAAAGAAAACATTTCTTCCAAATAAGTTGGTACTGCTGAGATTTTTCGATTTTTCTAACTTTTAACAGACAAATTTTAAATAATAAAAAAAAATATTAAATTATCTTTTTTTTTTCAGGATAAAAAAATGAGCGTTACAGCTCCGAACCAGAGCGGTGCTGCTCAAAACCAACAAGTAGTAAATCAAAGCACATCATCTGGGCCAACATTGCCAAGTACAAGCTCAAACTCGAGTGGTCACCAAAGCCAGCATTTTTCCAACCCAACTATGGCATCTTCGTTGAGCCCAGCCACTTCAGTGTCCCCTTTGATAAATATGGTCTCTCAAACTTCAATCTCAACTTCGAACTCAGGTAGCATCAATGGAACTCACTATTATGAAATTTTTTATTAAATTAAAATTAAAGCACTTTCCAGTGGATTCCAGACTGGTTCCAATCAAAACCCCAAAACCACTCAGCAAGCTTCGACGCACAGTTCCATCATTACGAGCCAAAGTACCAATTTGAATGCTAGTGTGGACCAGCCTCAAACAAATGTAAATAGTCAAAATGTAAATTTAACTTCGTTGAACACGGGCTCCTCAGTCGGAATAAAAAATATTTCGATCATACTGCCTGGTGATAAGAAGCCCAAAATGATCGGCAGTGGCAAAAAGCCGGACATAAAGGCAGATGTGGTATGAGCTGAACACTTTTTTGAGATTTATTTGAAATTTTATTTTTTGATTGATTTTCTAAGGACGTGGCTAAATTGATACATAAAAATAAGGAAGAACAAAATTTGATTCTAGATTTGAGCAAAAATAATGTAAATTAACTTTTTTTTGAAATTTTTTATAATTTGATCAAATTTTGTTTCTCTGTTCTAGATAACAATTATTCCAACCGCCTTGAAAGAAGTAAAATTGTTTTTTTGTATTTTAGAAAAAAATTTAATAAATGCATTTTAGTTGTCACATTTGCAAGAGCTTTACTTGTATACCAATCGTTTGCAAAATTTGCCAAATGAGATTGGCCTCTTGGCAAATTTGAGAGTTTTAGCTCTTTATGAAAATTCGCTCACAAATTTGCCTGAGAGTTTAGCAAATTTGAAAAATCTTGAGTTCTTGGACATTCGACACAACAAGCTAGCTGAGGTAAGATTGAATATGTTGATTCTATTATTAAATGTAGTTTTGTGAAATTCATCATAATTTGAACAAAATTTTTCGTTTTTTTTTTTTTAATTTGAATTAAAGATAAAAAATTTTTTTAAAGAAATTGACAAGTTTTTTTAGTTGTTTTTTTGTAAGCGATCATCATTTAAGTTGAGAAAAAAAGTTCATTTTGATAACAGTATTGAACTGTGATTAATAATTAAAAAAATTAAGAAAAAAAATCCGAGTTATCAAATTTTTGTATCAATTTTGGTACAAAAAATAAAATATTAAAAATGTCAAATCTCAAGTTCTGAGGGACTAAAACATGTTCTGTAAATTGTAGCAACTGATCCTTCTTATTTACCACGAAAAAAACTAATTCTGCAAAATTCAGAAAATTGTGAATTCTGGATATTATATTACATATATTAAGTATCCAACTTAACTTTAAATGGTGGTACAGAAGTTGTATCAATTACTACAATTTACAGAACATGTTTTGCTCAATCCGAATTAATGCTCTGACGTTTTTTATATTTTGTTATTAATTTTTGTACTAAAATTCGATATGCTCTGAATTTTGAAGAACCAGTATTTTGGTGATACAAAAGATGAATCAGTTACTAGAATTTACAGAACATGTTTTGGTAATTTGGTTCTTTCTAAAGAGTCTTAAAAGCAAACATACATTTTAGCTTCAATATCAAGGATAATATTTTTTTTGATTTTTTAAATTTTTGAACAATCTAACTTCATTTTTGAATTCTTCAATCAATTTTTCATCTTTTAATACTAATTTTACTATTTGAGAATTTTTTAATAATAAAAAAAAGTTAACTTATTTAACTAAAATAAAAAAATAGTGTTTTTAGTTAAGAGTTATTTTGGACAAAGAGTATTTCGAATAAATCTAATAAGTCTTGATGCCAGTTAAGCATTTGATAGACTGTGGCGTGCTGGATTTTCCATAAACTAATTGGAAATGGAAAATTATATTTGGAGATTTTTATATAATTATTTTAAAATTTCTAAAGGGATAATCAGAATTGGTGAAGAAAAAAGATGTTCTTTCGCAAAAACTGAAGATAAAAACGATTTGAACAAGAAGAAATATTATCTGTATTTTTAACTTTTTCATTGATAAAATGTTACCCCTGTGCCGATTTGAAAGAAGATAAACACACTTAATTCTTTTTAACCTCCAAATAGGCATCAATCTTTTATGAAAAAGAATCAAAAAATTGAGCACCGATTTTTTATTAATTGGAACATCGATTCCTCAAATACACAGTTTGATTTATCTTGGTCTATTGATTAGGAACCAAAACTATAAACCAATTTTTAATAATAAGATGAATAAATAGCGTTGGATGAACTTACCGTATACCCTTGCAGTGAGATGCGTGCCCTTAAACCCGAATATCAGGTTTTAAACCATGCGCCGACTACCATCTAACCCATGTTATAATGATATTAATAAGAAGACCATGTCTTTAAACCTGGTATTCGGGTTTAAGTGCATCGTTTATAACCAAAAACCAAAAATAGACCCAGGGTTTATACCCAAAAATCAGATTCAAAAGCAGCGTTAAAAAATAAAATCTACGAAAACGCTAAATTTAGGTTTTGGTTTTAAGAGCTGGGGTAAAAATTAAAACAATTTTAAAATAAAATAAATAATTTTAATTATTTTTTTAATTACAAAAATTTGAGTTTCGTATTTAGGTGCGGGTACAAAAATTAAGAAATATTATAAAAAATCGAAATTCAAAGGTTGAAATGATGAAAAATTTTAAAAAATCAATTCTAATCTAATCTAAAATACACTTAATCCAGCGGATAACTATGCTTCTTTTAATTTCAAAATTTCTTGAACATTCATTGATACTATGTCCATTCTTGTACTAGTTAATCACTCGAATTTTATACTCTAATGGGTATCTTAGAACTCTGATTTGTCTCGGGTTTTGTAAATCCATGTTTTTTGTAACCCAAAATCACCTGGCTATGCAAGAAGTATTCAATGGTTATCAGAGATTTGGGAGAACTTTAGTTCAGATCAAATAAGAAAAAGTTTTAGCTGTTGTGGTATTACATATCAATTCAATCTGCAATCCACCTTGTCAACCATTTTAAAAACAAATTCCATGATAACAGACTATAACCGAATCATCTCACTGCAAGGGTATACGGTATTAGACCTGAAACATCTTTTATAGAACCTTATTTTAGCCATAATTTGCTTGCTTAATTAATACCTTTATGACTTCAAATCTACGTAATTACAGTAAATTTCTAATTCGATTCAATCTCATTTCAACACTGGACAAGAGAGGGTCAAAGAAAACAAAAAGTTTTAGATTAAATTTTAATAAAATATTTTTATAAAAAATCTTATCTTACAAAAGCTTGATTAAATTAAAGGATTAAAGGGAACTTGTTATACTTCCATCGGAACTCAACATGGATTTTGTTACCATATAAGGCACAATATTATTTTACCATAAAAAAAATAAGTCATACCACAAATTTAATAGAAAAACCATATTTCTAGCATATTTATTATAAATTTTTTTATTTTGAACAAATTTAATAAGAATATAACATTTTTTAAACCAAATTTTGATTTCAATTACCATTCTTTATATAAAAGTGCCAAAAATAACAAAGAAGAATATCAGAACTAATTCTTTTTGAAAAACATCTTCTTCTTCGATTCCTTTCTCTTCTTCAGCTGGTACCAATCAACCTTGGTAAAAGTCGTCTCTTTATGAAATTTTATTAGATGTAAATCTTCAAAATATTTCAAAATGGATGATTTCTAATTAATTAAGTTATTAAATTAACAAATAAGTTGAGTTTTTATTCGATTTATTATAATTTTATTAAATTTAGGGTCAGAAAATTTCATTTGATGCTATTTTATAAAAACAGCATAAAATAATTGAATAGGTGATTGTTAATTATAATTGTTTTGTTTTATTGAATTTTTGGTTATAGTTTGCTTTGGTACTTACAGTGGTGATTTGATAAAAGTATTTTACGAAAAATTACGTAAAATATCGTGAATTGACCAAATTTTACCACATTTTACGTAAATTAAGGTAAAATCCGAAAAGTGAAAAAGAGGTATTTTACGAAAATTGACGTAAATTTTCAGGATTTTGAGATAATTTTGGTAAAATTTGGTAAAATTCAAAACGGCCAATTCATAATTCAAATTTTTGAAAAAATGTCTGTTTTTTTCCAAAAATCGAAAATTTAAGAAGGTTTTTTTTACAACGATTTTAAAAATAACTATTTTTTAAACTAATTTATGAAAAAAAAAACTTTCTTAAATTTTCGATTTTTGGGAAAAAAGGAGACATTTTTTCAAAAATTTTGAATTTTGAATAGGCCGTTTTGAATTTTACCAAATTTTACCAAAATTATCTCAAAATCCTGAAAATTTACGTCAATTTTCGTAAAATACCTCTTTTTCACTTTTCGGATTTTACGTTAATTTACGTAAAATGTGGTATAATTTGGTCAATTCACGATTTTTTACGTAATTTTTCGTAAAAAACTGTTTTCAAATCACCACTGTATCATACTGATTTTACATTTTTGTAAACATTGTCTTTCAAAGATCTATTTTAATGTTTTATTTAGAATTAAAGTTATTTAATTGAAGCGATTTGTTTCATGTTAAAAAAAATTTAAAATTTGTTACAGGCTTTCAGTTTATGACCTTAGCCTTGAACCATATCTTAAAAAAAAATCAAAACTTTTGTTCATAAAAAATTAAAAAATAATTAAAAAGAATTTTTAATATCTTTTCAGTAATTTAATTTAATTTAAATTTATTTATAAAAATTAATTTTACTTCCAACCTGTAACTCTTTCCTAAATTTGGGCTCAAGCCTGTTGAATTTTGTAATAAATAAAAAAATAAATAAATATTTGAATCCGAAGTTATAACAAAAAGTTAAAGGTTTTAAGTAGAACTATGTCAAGACGTGGGTCTTAACAAATCAATCAAATCAATAAACAAATTCAATCTTCTCGATTTTGAATTTTTATTTTTTTGGGTAAAATAAGTGCGGCATGTAATTTATTTAAAATTTCTTATCTTTAATTTTAATTAATCAATAAAAGAAAATATTTTTGTTTTTAATTTGTAGCGAAATTCACAATGCTCCAAAGTTTGTAAAAATGCTTATTTATTTATTTTTTAAAATAGATTCCGGACTTTATTTATTCTTTAGTTTCACTTTCAACATTATATTTGCGTTTTAATCGAATAAAAGAAGTCTCAAGTGATATAAAAAATTTAACTGTAAGTGAATGCAAAAATAAGTCTGATTTTTTTATGAATTCTTTTTTTTAGCGTTTGCAAAAGTTGAGTCTGAGAGAAAACAAAATTCGAAATTTGCCACAAACAATCGGATATCTTGTCAATTTGACAACTTTAGACCTAGGGTTTAATCATTTGGAACATTTGCCTGAAACAATCGGAAACTGTACACAACTCACTACCTTGGATGTGCAACATAATGAATTAATCAAACTTCCAGCGTCAATTGGAAATTTGAGACAGTTGTCTAGATTAGGAATAAAGTAAAAATAAATTTTATTTAATGACATTTGTTAAGCGAATTTAATGACATTTTTTAAAGATACAATCGCCTAACTCATATTCCAATATCGCTCAGTCAATGTGTTAATATGGATGAATTTACTATAGAAGGCAATTGTGTTTCTCAACTTCCAGTAATTCTAAATTTAATTCAATAATTTAGATAAATTAAATTAAAAATTTTAATTCAAAGGACGGACTTTTATCAAGTCTTACAAATTTAAGCAGTATAACTCTGGCCAGAAATCAATTTGCTTCATTCCCACTCGGAGGTCCAACACAATTTACATCTGTTCATGTAAAATATATTTTTTAAGTCAAGTTGAAGCTTCTAATCAATTTTGAATTCTAAAATTAAATTTATTTAACAATTTATTAAGTTGATAAATATTTATTTTCTCCAAAGATATCAATTACAATCAAATATTAGATGTAAATTTCAATTCTCAATTTAGGGGTGCTCTGAAAAAAAATTGTATGATTTCACTAAAATTTAGAGAAAAAAAATAAAATTTTTTTAATTTTAATTTGGTGAATAGAATTGACCAGATAAAATTTTAAAACTGTTTTCAAAGACTATTTAACAATTTAGAATTGAAAAAATTTAAATAAAGATTTGTTTCTTCTTTAGAAAAAAATCAAAAATTTTTTAGTTTATTAATTTATTTAGATATAAAAATGATTTATTGAGTATTTTTTAATTACTTGAAAATTACTAGAAATATGCCTAAAAAGTCTAAATATTCATGAAAAATTGAAGTTTATAATCAAATATTTATGATCATTCTCATAAAAGATTTTTAAACATTTTTATTTATAAAATTGAATGCAGAGACATATTTTTATGAGCAGCAGACCATGATAAACCATACCTAAGTATTGTTCATAATCAAAGATTTGGAGAGAAAAAAAATCAGTTTTTCATTGAATGTTTTTTTCGGAAATGTACTTGTGCAAAAAATATTAAAATTAAATTAAAAACCTTATTTAGATTATAAATTTTGAGAATGACCATTTAAATTTGATCATAAGCTTCAATTTTTCATATTCATACCCTTTTATTGGTATTGTGAACTTGGTTTAATGATTACCATAATTTTATTTCTTAGAAGCGAATCTCCCTTAAAAACTCATCAAAATTTTGATATAATTTAATTTGTTTATATGAATATTAATAATTTTTAGCTATTTTATCTTGATATTAATACAAAGGCTTTTAACGGTACCCTTACAATTAATCTATAGATATTAATAGGTTTCTCCGGAATAGCTCTTAGTGAGTTTTTAAGATTGCACAATTTTAATTTTTCTGGTGCATTAGGACAATGTGGTCATTAATTTTGGAGATATTCTATTAAGAAATTTTGATGCAGCGTAAAAATTCGTTAGTGCGTTAATCCATTTAAATTTAGGGCAAAAAAACAAAAAAAATTTAAAACTATTTTTCTGAAATTTTATATCAAAGTTAAAGTCCCATGGACAAATTGAAATATGAAAATTTATAATTTTTTTCTGTTAATTGTATCGGTAGTAGCTGATATAATTAATCACCTAAGTCCAAAAAATTTTATTATTATTATTTATTATTATTTATTTGCATATCTGTATCGAGCATTAGCTCCTTCAGATAAAAAAAGGCAAAATAAAATAAAATTAAAAGTTTTGTTAAAACAAGTTTTGAAATAAATAAATAAAAAAATGATAGAAAAGGAAAGTTAAAATCATATTTGTGTATTATAAAAAATGCACAAATATTTAAATAAACAACAATACAGAGTATTTGCAGAAGCTAAAGGTGATATATTCAATGTTTCAATTGATACAATTTTATTATACTTAAAGATAATTTTTAGTTCTAAAAAGCTTGTTTTTTTTTCAGCGATTAATTAAATGATCAGTATTTTTTTATTTACATAATATATATATAACAAACTGATTTTTTTTACCAAATTGTAAAAAAGATCTTTAATTGTCTATTAAATTTTTCTGAACTTTTTTCAAAAATATTATATTTCGACTTGTTTATGGAACTTGAACTTTGATTAAATAAATAAATAGAAAAAATTAATTTTTATGAGTATTTTTTTATTTTTTGATCAGTATTTTAATCGAACGACCATTATTGGTATTAAATGATCAGTTCATAAAAAAAGGAAATAATTTTAATGGGCTCATTCTAATACTGAAACGGGCTCATAATTATTTTGGACTCAATAATTAATTAATTATCGGATATATAATTACTACTTTGGACTCATTTATTAATAATTTTTGACCCCTAAAATAACTAAATAAGAGCAACTAAATGACTCAAACGGTAACAATTTTTAATAGAAAAAATGAATAGTAAATAAATAATAAACGATTAGTAAATTACAGATGAAACATTAGTAAAAAAAATTAATAAATGATCAGTTAAAATAATTTTCATTTAATTAGATTTATTTTAAATTTTATGCAAATGAAAAAAAAAAATGAAAAAAAAATTTTTTTTCAAAAAATTAGAAAAATTCAAAACATGCTTATTGTGAAATCTTGATGCATTTATATCAATTACTTTTGAAATTAATAATTAGTTAATTCAACTAATAACTATTTTTGTGCTTACAATCAATTTTTATTTTCAATTTATAAATTCAGTTTTTTTAAAATCAATCATTTTTCTCTATTTTTTATTAACAAAAACGAAACCAAAATATCATTTAGTATTTCTTTGATTAATGAAAAAATAAAAAACGTCCAGACTTGGACTTGAGACTTGTGAATATTAAACAACTCTGGGCTCTATTTTAATAATTAAAAAGGAAAATCAAAAAAGCATTTATTCAATTATAACCAATAATAAAAATAAAATTATTTACTGATCAAAAATTATTTTTTCTAAACAACCGTAATTAAAAAATTGATCAATTAAATAGCAACCTATCTTATCCTCAAAATTTTGTCAAATTTTTTATTTTATCATTCCTAGATTCAGTATGTACCCATTTTTTAAAACAAAATTAAGGGTTTATTATTGATGAAAACTTCATTTTAATAAAAAAACGATATAAAATAATATTTGTTTATTTTTAGTCTATAAATATGCAGCATAATCAAATCGATATAATACCATATAGCATATTTTCATTTGCTAAACACTTATCTTCACTCAATATGAACAGTAATCAATTGACATCACTACCATTGGGTACATATAAAAAAAAAATAGATTGCTTTGGAAAATTTTTTTAAACTCTTTATTAAAACAAGACATTGGCACTTGGACAAGTATGGTCGAACTTAACCTTGGAACAAACCAATTAATATCGCTTCCAGACGATATAAACAAGCTTCAAAATTTGGAAGTTTTGATTTTAAGCAACAATTCACTAAGAGTAATTTTATCTGCTGTTTAAATCTCATAGATTATTAAAACAAACCATACATTTTGAAGCGAATACCTCAATCAGTTGGAAATTTGAGAAAACTTCGCACATTGGACTTGGAAGAAAACAAGCTCGAATCATTGCCAAGTGAGATAGGAGCTCTAAGAGAATTAGCCAGATTAGTGGTAGCATCGAACCAGTTAACTCAAATTCCAAGAACTATCGGATCGCTTACAAGCCTTCAGTATTTAAATGTTGGTGAGAATAATCTTTCCAGTATTCCAGAAGAAATAGGTATAAACTAAAAAAAAAATAGAAAAGAATATTATTTTTTAACAATTTAAATATTATTTTTTCAAAGGGCACCTTGAGAATCTTGAACACCTTTATCTAAATGATAATCCAAATTTAGCTACTTTGCCACTTGAATTAGGGCTGTGTACTAAGTTGCAAATTATGTCAATAGAAAATTGTCCTTTACACAAAATGCCACCTGAGATAGTCGGCGGTGGACCTTCTCTAGTAATACAAGTAATTAAATTAAAAAAAATTGGATAAAAAAAGATGTTTAATATATTTTATTTTTAGTTTTTGCGAGTACAGGGACAATACTCGAATAGTTGAGTTTATAAAAATTTATAAAATAATTTTAACAAAATCAGATGTATGTTTACACTTAGAATTCGTATCTAATTTTAACTTTTTTAATCGTTATTTTTCCAAAATATTTTATATTTTGTTGATTCAAAATATTTAAATGAATTTTTTAAACTTTTTTAAATTTTAATAAAAATTCTATGTTTATATAATTTTCAGTTTTAATCTTCTAGAAGCAGCATTCACCCTTTTTTGATTGATATAATTCCGAATTCCAACCCGAATAATACTTCAAAATCAGATTCATCACTGAAAATAACTAATTTTTGTATAAAAAATAGACAATAAAAATAATTTTTTGGCTGAATAAAAATTTTATTTCAACTTTTTATTTATATTATAAACTGACCGGTTTTGGCTATATGAAGCCTTCCTCAGAGTCTAAAAATTGAAAATCATAGTAATTCAATTTAGTAAAAATTTCATCTTAATTAAATTTACATTTTTTAAGAATTTTAAAAATAGAAAAATTTTTAATCAATAAATAAATATAGAATAAATTTAAAGAAAAAAGAAAAAAAATAGAAAACAAAAGAATTGATAAAAATTTTTTTGTTTAATATCAGTAACTTTTTGAAATTAAATTTTACATCATCATAGTGTATTATAATTTATAATCTTTAACTTAACTAAATTTACAATTTTAGGAAGCAAAAGTTATTTTTTCTTTTCTAAATAACTCTTAATAAGTCTTTTACAAATCAATTTAGCATTTAAAGACCGTCATAGAATACTTCTCTATAACTGTTTATGACTTTATATTTATATTAACAGTACTGATTTAATACTGTGGTTTTTGGTAATTTTACGTAATTTTTCGAAGAATATTTTTTTAGGCAATTTTTAACTTTTTTTAGTAAATTAAACAAATTAAAAAAACAATTTGATTAAAAAAATTTACCGATTTTTACGTTAATTTATGTAAAAAGCTTAAATTGAAACGGTAAAATTCAGAAAAAATTTGAAAAATGTTTGTAAAAAAAGTAAATATTTGTAAAAAGTTTACAAACTGAATTAAAGGTAATAATTATGTATTAAAATTATTAAATTATTAGCTTTTTCATTAAGAAATTAAAATTTGTTTTTTTATTAATTGTATTTATTTCTTCAACTTAAATACTGTTCGGTATTTTTAAATTCAAATAAACGATTTATAAGATAATAATCTTAATCTAAATAAAAATATATGAGCAAAAACAAAAAAATTTTTATCCAATATTTTGAATTAATAGCTTTTAATGAATTTTTAGCTTCTTCAGAAGTTTCTCCTTTAGGGACAAATTTAGCAACGTGATCTTAAAAAGCATATTTTTTCATCTATTAGATGAATATTAATTTAATAAATTAATTAAAATAAACCTTTAATTTTCAAGTATTTGTCAAAATCTTTTTTGCGGTAAAAAGACATGGTCTCATTCAAATTATCTCGGAATTTTTCTCTTATGGATAATTAATTTTTTTAATTCTTGAGTTAAGTCCTTTTGGCTAAATAAAAAAATATTTTATTTTAAAATTAAAATTAAATAAATAAAACCTAATAATATGTTTTTTTTATTTTTTTTAAAAGGTGATTCCGGTCGTAATTTAAAAAAATGGAGACTGGTCTAACAATTAACCAATAATTTTAAATAAAGAATAAAAACATCTGATATAACTATTTATTTTTTTTTACACATTTTTAATATAATATTCCAAATTTTACTAAATTTTACAATTTCAAATTTCGCTTATTACGTAAATTTACGTAAAAAACAGTAATTTTGTTTTCAATTTTTTTTTAATTTGTTTAATTTAATGAAATAAGTTAAACATGGCCTACAAATGGCATTTTTACTTTTACCTTAATTTTTTGTAATTTTGTGTGAACACCTTCCACACTGAAAGCTTGAGGATGTGATTTTTGGGATTCACTGGCTTTCAATTTAAATGAAAAAATAAGATTACATTTTTAAGTAATTTTTGGTATGTTTTAAATGATAAAAAACATATAAAAATCAAGAATTTTAATTAAGATTTTAATAAGTCAATTCAATATTCTCAATCGATGTACTTTAAGCATCTTTTCACAAGAAGGGTTACACATCATCCGCTTAAAGAGACTTAATATTAAATATCTCATCGAATTGGTTTTGTGAATTTCAAAAACAAATTGAACAAAAATTCTTCATATTTTAATAAATTAAAATTAAAGTTAATAAAAAATATTAGAAAAAATACTGCAATATAGTGCAACATACTTTGTTGCACCTTTTTTGCCTAGAAATAAATTTTTATTTTCTTTATTTTTTAAGAAATAAAATCAATAATCTATTTAAATCTTATTGATTCGTTTTTTTTTTGTAATTTTTTAGATGTGAAAAATTATTTAAGGTAAAAAAGGTGCAACAAAGTATGTTGCACTAAATTGCAGTATTTTTTCTAATATTTTTTGTTAACTTTAATTTTAATTTCATAAAAAGTGAAAATTTTTTGTTCAATTTGTTTTTGAAATTCACAAAACCATCGAATTCGATTTAGAACGGGGTAAAAAAATGGCAAAAGCCAATGTGCTGAATAATTCAGAAAGTATAAGGGCCATTTAAAAAAAATGAAATTATAATCTTCTAGTCATACATAAAAAATGGAAATTGAATTTAAAAATTTGACTTTCTAATTTAATTACTAGGTTGTTGATTTTCTCAAAATAAATGATTTTAAAAAAATAAAATAAAATTATTTTATATTAAAATTTTATTGATATTTATCTGTTTAAAAATAAATAGAAATTTGTTAAATGTTTCTCTTAGATTTGGCAAAACCGACTCTCGAATTGGTTACATCAAATTCAGTGTAATAACTTCCAATAAAAACATCACCAAGAATCCAAAGAGGTCCAGCTAAAATTGAAATCATACTTTTATTGAAAGCCTTTTAATTAATTTTTTGATTATTACCTGGTGCAGGAATATCCAATCCAATGAAACCACTTAAACAAATTGTTTGTCCAAATTGTGTTACCTTTAAAAACAAAAATGGCTCAAATCTGTATTTTTGATTTTTCTATGAATTTCAATGTATTACTTTCAAAACGTAATCGTTTCCATGCAAAATAAAATCTTTTCCATTAATCACAAAAGTGACATCTTACAAATCAGAAATATTGAAAATTTTGGTCTCTACTTTAACTAATTTACCTGGTAAATTGTCAGTCAAATTACATGGGATCATATATTCTCCACCAGCTATTGGCAATGCTCCGATTAATTCATTTATCTTACTCACCTCACTCTTTGGACCAGCTAAAAGAGAAGTACCAGTATCAGCTATGGCTTGACAACCACCTTGGCAAAACGAAGATCCTTTAATGTTAACTCTTAAAGATTAAAAATTTTACTAAAAAAAATGCACTAAAATTCATCAAAATCTACTCGTCCATCTTGAATTGCCAGTATCCAACTCTTGTTACTGGAGCATATGTGAATTCGCCTTCGTAATAATTTGGATCTGAGCCTCCAAAAAATAGCTCGCCTCCTTTCGGCTCATTAGGATCACTTTTAAAAATAATTTAAATTTTTTTTTAAATATGTCAACTATTACCGATCAAGCCAAAATGAAAACACATTATTTTGTACTAAGCCTTGCTTAAACATATTGTTAAAAACAGTCTCTACATTATCAACCGAAATAGTCCTAAATGCCATCCCCAAAATTCCCTAAATAAACTTTTAAATTTTTCCTTTTTTTATTTTAATTTAAATTATTACATCAAATTTGGCGGCAACAAAAGTTATACCTAATATTTTTTTTTAATTTAATATTAAAAATTTAAAATTTGAAAACTAAACCTGGTTGATGAGTAGCTTCGGCAAATACTTGGTTCTTAATTGATAACCCAGCAATAGTAACTGTATCTTGACTCAAAAAACCAGTCAAACTTCCTGTTCCATATTGGATCTCAAATTTAGTGTCATTACGGACATATGTTGAAGATTTATCACCATGATATTTGTGATGAACAACTAAAAATTTCAAATTTAAAAAAAAAAAATAAAATTATGAATCCATAGTACGGCATGCAATATCGGTAATGGAACATTTGCTTGATGGAACCCATAAGTTGCTAGATCCAGTATCAAAAATAACAGTAAACTTCTGCTCTGGCGTTCCAATTGAAATAGGACCATAGTATTGAGCGTCTAAATAATTTGATAGAGGCTCGGGAACAGGACCTGTATATTGATATTTTCTTCTAAACCATGAAGTTTCAGTTCCAGCTTTTTTTAGTTGATCTCTGACTGAATCAAATTTTTGTAGCTTAATGCTATTTGAATTGAATTTTTTTTTAAAAATATGTATTAAATAAAATTAAAAATTAATTCAATAAAATTTACCTAGGAAGAGAATTGGAACTACCGAGTAGTTCAATAATTACGAAAATAGCAAAAAAAATTAGTTTCATATTTCAACTTTTTGAATAAAATTTAAATTTTTTAAAACTTAAATAATCAGTTTTTTTAAGCTTAGAAAAAAATCATACTTCATTCTATCATCTGTCATAAGATATAAAAATTTTACAAAAAGATAATTTAATCCAAAATTTATTTTTAAATAATCAAAATTTTTTCAAGATAATAGTCACATGGTACACTCAAATTCCAAGTTAAATTGATAATTTTAGATTGCTTATTTTGTTTTAGAAAACTGAATACTCTAAAATTTTAAATTGATTCTAAATTCATTTTTTTAGAAATGAAAATTTTATTTTTTCTTGGACTCTTAATTGGCTCGATTTATTGTCAAATTGATGATACATTTTGCAATTTAGACAATATAGGTAAGATAAATTTGATTATTTTGACATTGCAGGAAATTTAATTAAATTTAACTTAATTTGTCAATTTTTTAGCATCCGATGATGGCGAGCAGGTTTCTATTCCATCACATAACTCATCGGAAAGATTTCAGATCTCTGCAGAGAAAAATTCCAACAAAAATTTATTTACTGTTGAAATTGATGAATTTTTTGATGGTCAAAGTAATATAGGAATATCAATAAATACTTTTATCGGCCAAAAGTTATACACTTATAGTTATTATGATCAAAATGAACTTCTGTTAATTCAAAGTAGGCTTTTTTTATCTAATAAAATCTAAAAAAAAAGACAAAATTTGAAAAATTTTAAGATGAAAAATGCAAAGTTTATAAGCTAAACGAATCATTCGGTCTTACACCTTTTTATGTGGTCAATTCGGCTGATGGTAAAGAGCATATCATTTCAGAATTGGGTTTCTTTTTGTCAAATCTAAAAATTCAGGTAATAATTCTTAAAAATAAAAAGAAAGGACAAATTTTCAAGTCCTTTTTTCTCAGACCGCTTATTTAGGCTCCAAAAACAGATATGTGAGAGGCATTCCAGTGAGAGAGTGGCAAACATGTTTGTATTCAAAAAAAGAAAGCTCAACTCTTAAAGTCACACTTTCTTTTACAAGTAATTTTTTTACTATGATAAAATATTGAAGATATTTTATTTGGCTAACTTTAAGATGAAAAAATGTGGGTACCAGCTATATCTATAAAAGGATATGAATCAATACCAGTTCAAGCAAAAATTGAATACAAAGATAAAGATTCAAACTATTTTACTGAGTTTATTTCCTATACTCAGTTCAAACCAGGAATTCTTCTCCAGGAAGAAGATTATTTTGTAAATAACATCATTTGGTCTTAAAATTTCATTTTTATAATTTTTATTTAGACTCGGTCGGGCATCTTCTGTGAAGGAAGAATTACAAAAAAACCTTTGCCAAATATTCCCAATTCATTTTCACTAGTTCTTCAGGCAGCTCAATCTACTATTGGTGCTGATAGCCTCTCTGGAACAATATCAACTAGTAGAGTAATTTTTTTTCGATTTTTTTTTCTGATAAAATATTATGTTTTTTTTTTTTACAATTAGTTGGAATTGGATTATGATAAAAAACTTTTTAGATACGATTATAGACTTAATGGAATTAGATACACTGAAATACATGATAGAAATACCAACCTCAAATATGTCCTAGACCGGTATCACCGAAATTGTTCCATACAACTAATGCAGGATTTGAGTGTCGAAGATAATCCATTTGAATTATTTGAATTCAATAAGGATCCTCCATTTGAATATGTTGGCCAAGTATGTTGATATAAGCAATAGAAAATAGAAAAAATTATTTTCAAATTTTTTTCAAAGAGAAGAGTAAGGGGAATTAACACAGATGTTTGGATTGCGCCCAGAGGAGGTGAAAAATGGAATGGAACTTGGGAATGGCATTTTATGGCTGATGGATGGGTTGTACAGGAATCAACTGCTATCAAGCGTAATGAACCACTTTTATTGTTATTTAATTTGAATGTGCCAACTCCAAATGGAAATGTATGAAAAAATTTATGTTAAAATAATATGAAATTAAAAAATTTGTTTAGATCAAAAGACCCATTTATTACCACATATCTAATTTTGATCAAACTCGAATTGACATTTTTGATTTTGATGTTTCAACTTGCACTAGCCTTAAAAATCAGCATTTAAGATTTAGCCTTACATGTAAGTTAAGATTTAAAAATTTTCCAAATTATTTTTTATTAATTTCATAGCGGACAAATATGAAATAATGAAAAATAATAGACTCTCTCTGAGAGAGGGATTAGTCAATGCCATAAAAGAAATTACCAAAATCAGCTACATTCGTATTTCTCAACTTGAAGTAATCATCACCTTATTTAATCATAGTTTTTTACTCAAATTTCTTTCTATAGCCAGTATTCGATAATGGAACTGTTTATGTACTGTTTACATTAATAGATAGATCAATTCTTGGAAATGGTGATAAAATTAATTTGAAAGGTTTTAATCTTTTTTTCTTTATTTAAACAAAAATAATTAAATTTTTTAGATGCCATAAAAAGCCTTAATGATTCAATAATTTCATCAACATTGACAGTAAGTTTTGTTGACTTAGATA
This sequence comes from Brachionus asplanchnoidis, assembly GCA_025491095.1. Classification (NCBI taxonomy): domain Eukaryota; kingdom Metazoa; phylum Rotifera; class Eurotatoria; order Ploima; family Brachionidae; genus Brachionus; species Brachionus asplanchnoidis. Next base: position 3,206,600 of record JAILYF010000015.1, read on the forward strand.
ACAAAGTAAGTTGATGGAATGAAAATAAGTAAAAATAATTGAATTTTTTTCATAATATTAAGAATTATGAAGTAAAAGTTGACGGTGGAAGTTTGATTCCATTAAATGAAAGAAATGGCAGATACGAATATTCTTATTATGATATAAAGAAAGGATATGGTGGCGGAGAAGTTGCTGGATTTATAATTGGTTTTTTGATTGTTGGCTTAGTTGTTGGCTTGGTTGCTGGCATTTTTTTTATCATCAGACGCCAATCTATAACTTCAGGGCCATTAAGTTTTTTGAATCCAAACTTCAAAAATGAAGCTTAATTTTTTTATTTTCACAAACATTTTCAAAATAAAACTAACTATTTAAATATTAAATTATTAAATATACTCTTAAATAAACCATATTTGTTTTTAATTTTTGTTTAAAATACAGATTTAGAAAGATGACTCCTGCCACAGCTTAAATATTTTATGCTATAATATTTCTTAAAAAATTATCTTAAAGCTAATTGAATCCTAATTTTAATAATTCAAGCTTAAATAAAGTTTTAAAAAAATTTAAAATAAATTTACTAATTTTTATCTTTGGGTATGACCGATATATTGAATTAAAAAGTTTAAAATTTTTATTTAATCAAATCAAATTAGACATATTTTTATTCAATTGAGTGCATTGATACCATATAATTTTTGAAAAAATTTTTAATATTTTTATCCACCAAAAAATTTTCAGTACATTTTTAGTGTTAAAAAAATTAAAATTTTTCAACCATGGCTCTGCGTAAAATTACGTAATATCAAAATTAAAATCACTTCTGTAAATTTTTTTTGATAAATTATCTATAATTTTTTATCAAATCCAAGGTTCGTATTTATTCAAGACAAGACATTTTTTTAAATAATTTTTTAATCATTCTAATGAGTATTTTTAGCAAATTTTTTTTTATAGATAAACAATATTTTTGAAGTGATAATCTAATTTAAGAATTGATAGAAAAACAGTTTTAGAAAAAGAAAAAATAAAAAATTTTTAAATTTATAAAAATGACTTTTAAATGGAAATGCTTATTATCATGCTGCATAGTAATCATGTATTTGAGTGAAGGTCAAGCTCAAGAGCAAGACCTTGAGTTTTGTAATGTACAAAATCTCCGTATGGATTTTTTTTGTTAATTTTTAATGACTTAATAAAAATTATTTTTAGCTGCCGATCCATTACAGATTAAAATTCCAACATTAAACCAAACAGACCAGTACCAAGCAGTTTTGGAAAGAAATGATTTTGGCTTGACAGAAGAGATTATAGAATATTTTGATGGTGCAGCTAATTTTGGAGTAGCTATTACCACTTTAGCTGGAGAAATCACCCGAAGTTATGCAAATTTTTTTTATAATCAACTTTTATTGGTTAAAGGTAAAATTAATTCAAAATTAACTAAATTTCAATAGATAATTAAATTTTTTTAAATCTCTAAGGCAAAGTGTGTTCAGTGAAAAAATTAAATGAATCGTACGATCTAACACCTTTTCAATTAGTAATTGATCAGCAAGGAAATGAACACATAATTTCTCCGTTGAGCTTAGCTTTAAAAAATTTAGAGGTGAAATTTAAATTTGTCAAAATTATTACTTATTTTTCAAAGCTAGAAGCAATTTTGTAAAAGCATTATAAGTTTAAGTTATTTTTTAATCTTGTTTATTCGACCAATCTTTTTTCAAATTAAAAATAAGATCTGACAAAATTTAAATTTTGGTAATTGTTCCTTTTTCTAAACAATTTTTCTAAGTAAAAAAAATGACAATAATTTCCTAAATAGGTGAGAAATTTAAAAGAATATTTCATACTACAGTGCCGATTTGACAAGTGGATTTCTGGTAATTTTACGTAAAATTACTTTGTAACAAAAAGTATATTTACGTATTTTTTCGTAAAAATTGGTAAAATGAAAAGCCAAAAAAACTTTGAATTTTTTATTATTTTCTGATAAATTCTGATAAAAGTAGTTTCAATTTATTTAATCAAATTTTACCAAAAATTACTTTTTTTTACCATATTTTATCTTTTTTACATAAATTTACGTAAAAATTAGTAAAAAAAAGTTAAAAAAAGTAACTCTTGGTAAAATTTGATTTAATAAATAGAAACTACTTTTTTCAAAATTTATTAGAAAATAATAAAAAATTCAAATTTTTTTTGGCACTTTTATTTTTATCAATTTTTACCAAAAATTACGTAAATTTACGTAAAAGTACGTAAAATGTAAATATACTTTTTGTTACAAAGTAGTTTTAAAATTACCAGAAATCCACTTGTCAAATCGGCACTGTATTTAGTTCTGATTTATAACCGCCTTTGTTTAGATAAGTTTTATAAAATTTTTATTAAGGTTATATTCAGAGTTGTTTAAAAGTCAAAAGTCTCAAGTCAAGGCCAAGTCCGGACTTTTTTTTTAAAAAAGTCCGAGCTAAGACTTTAATTTTTTTTTAAAAAAAGTCCGGACTTCGACTTGTAAATTAAGACCCTAAAAAATTATTAGATATCAAGATATTTTAATACTTTGTAATTTGTGATGACTTTTTATATCACCTTCAGAACAAGGATATAATGACAGAATATTGTTAAAGTAAATATTTCTCCAAAATTGCTCTTGCGCCATTGCTCTTATCTTTGGTATTGCTGATTGTTCTAATTAAACTTTTGAAGTTTGTTTACATTGGATCATCATCATTTGTAAGAGGCATTCCAGTAAATGAATGGCAAACATGTGCGTTTGACAAAGCTAAAAAAGAAACTTTAAAGATAACCATTTCTTATTCAAGTACTATTTTATTTACAGAAAACTTTTTTTATAGTTAATTTTTAGATGACAAAAAGTGGTCACCAGCGCAAATAATTCCAGATTTTCCATCAATCCCGGTTCAATTTTTAGTTGAGTCAAAAAGTCAAGATGGCACTTATAAGACCGAATACTTTTCTGTTTTTAAATACAAACATGGAATTGATTTGGAAGTTGAAGACTATTTTCTACCATTAGGAATATTTTGTCCTGGTCTAGCCAATTTGAAGCCTTTACCCAACATTCCAAAAACATTTTCATTTGCCAATCAACTAGTTGAAACAGTGGAAGAAGTTATGGATAAAGCAGGAAAAATTGATACCATTCGTGTAATAATTTTTTTATAAATTTTTAAAAATTTTTTTATTACTACCTTTTTTTATATTTTTTCTTTAGGAGGAATATGACTATGAGGCAAAGCTCTTTAGATTTGATTACGATCAACAAAATGTACCTATGACTGAAATTCATGACTTTAACACAGGTTTCAAAGTTGAGCTTTGTGTGATACCTTTTTAACTTTTTTTAATTTAGGTCTAAACTATATTACTAATCGAAAAACTGGAGTTTGCAGAATTGAAAAACTAAAAGGTGGTTCTCCTGACAGTCAAGTAAATGGCTCGGTGATAGAAATACGTGATCCCACGGCATTTTTTGATTTTGATAATGCTGAAGTCCATTTTGTAGGCCTGGTAAAAAATTTAGCCACTCACTATGCGACAAATTTAGATAAGCTTATTATTTTTAATAGAAAAGAATAGATGGTATATTGACTAATGTTTGGATTGGAAAAAAGAAATTGAATGGAAAAGATTCTATTATTGAATGGCATTTCTTGGCTCAAACTTGGAATAAGACTGAATGGACTGAGCCATACCAAACTACTCCTTTGAAAATAATTATTTTTACTCCGATTCTCATTCCTGGAACCAATATAACTGTAACATCAAATAATTTAATTATTTTTTTATTAATTTAATTAAAGGGTACGGGAAAGTTTACCAACAATATATTCTATTTCCGTGAACATGAATTGAATATTTATGATTTTAATATTCGAGCTTGCTTGGAAGATAAGCCTAGACAAACATTATCTATTTCAATTTCATGTAATTTTTTTTTATTTTTATCACAAAATCTAATTTTGTTGTTTTTTAAAGCTCAATATTCTGATGTAATCAAATCAAGCTTGCTGTCATTTAGACGCGGTTTTGTAATGGCCATCAAAGATATTGCCCGAGTTACTATTTTAAGAATATCACCTCCAAGGGTTAAAAAATTTTTAATCAATTTTTATTTTTAAAAAAAATATTTTTTGAAACTCAAGATCTTGTAAAATTTTTATAAAAACAGATTTTTGACTCAAAAAATGTGAAGTTTTTTTTTTAACCATTCTAACAGCTCAATTTAGGTTGCTTTTGCTGAAAATGAAATTATTGCTTCATTTAGCATTTTTGAACGTTCCGAGTATGGAGATGTCATATTTCCTAAAGATGACGTAGTATTAAAAGGTAAAATTTTATTCAACAGTGTAGATTATTTTAAATAATTTAAAATTAAGATGCTGTTCAAAATCTAAACGATTATTTTGCTCAAACTGATCTTGAAATAAAATTTATGGATGATTTAAAGAGAGTTTGTTTTTTTTTAATTTTTTTTATTAGAAATTAAAATTCTCTAATAGAATGTTTCTGTTGTTGGACTTTCAAAAACATTAAATGATCACTTTGAATCCGAGGGCATTGAAAAAATAAGAATTGGAAAAATTGATAATGGATATTCAGGAAGTAAGAACTTTTAATTTTAACAACTTGGATATTTAGTTATATTTCAAATTTAAAGGTTCAATTGCGATTCTTGCCACTGTACTTTTGGTAATGGGAAGCTTATTTGGCTTGATATTGACAATATTGCATAAACAAGGCAAAATCAAACTACCACTTATAAATTAGTTTTTTTTATTTAAAGACACTTAATTTTAATAAGATATTTTTTGATTTCAAATTAAGCTCTATTATCAGCCTTAATTAAATAAAAAATGATAAACACAAAAAAGTTTATTTTTTATTCGAAATTTTATTTTATCAATTCGTTTTTAAAATTTATTGGTGATAAAATTATATATTTTTAATATAGCCAAATTCATCAAATTAAAAAAAAAGAATATCTTTTTAAAAACTTATCGCATTTTAGATAATTTTTCTGGGCAGATAATAAACCAAGCTAGAAAATTTAAATCGCAATGAGCATATCTTCAAAAGATTTACTAGTTACATGATATTTTTTATTTTCAAAGGATCATTTATTATTTTATTAAATTTTGAAAATGTCAAAAATCTGGGAAATATTCATTTTTTGCATATTATTGGTGCAATTTCAAATCTATGCTGTCCAAGATTTAGTGTGTGACCCTCCATGTAAAATAATGCTTTAAAAAACAAAATTTTAAGTTTTAAAAAATTTAGCTTCAATTGATTTAAAAATTCCTAGTTTACCAGTTAATGGACAATTTCGAGTATTGGTAGAAAAAAATGCTGATGGAATTACTGAAGAAACGATAGAAATTTATGATGGCCTAAATAACATAGGAATTATCACTTACTATTTGGCTTCAATCAAAACAAAAATGTATGCATATTACAAAATAAATGAGTTGATAACAATAGCAGGTATTAGATTCGGAAAATTTAGATTATTTTTATTTAATTTTATTCTCAAAAAGGAGATGTATGCAAAGTTTATCCTTTAAATAGTTCCATTGGGTTAACACCATTTCAAATAATAAACCTAAATGGTTCTCTACATATTGCTTCTCCATTAACAGTTCTGTCTTTGAGTCAAGATTTAAATGTAAAATTTTGCTTTCTTTTTTTTTAATTCTCATCAAAATTTTTAGTTTAAATTTATTGGATCCAATGGATTTGTCAGAGGAATACCAGTTAATGAATGGCAATATTGCACTCAACCGACTCAAGGGAATGCATTTATGAAAATTACAGTTTCCTTTTCTGGTAGAATAAAAAATTTGTCTGACTTTTATTTAAAGATTTTTTTTAAAAAAAGATGATAAAAAATGGACACCAGCCCAACAAATAAAATCTTTTCCCTCTATTCCTGTTCAAGTTTCTATTCAATTTAGATCACCAAATGAAACAGCTATAAAAAATGAGTTCTATTCAATAACTAAATTCAGAGAACTCGATTTTGTTCAAGAAGAAGAATATTTTGTAAGCCTATGGATTTTTGTTCAACTATTTTTAACTTAATGCCTATTTTAGACTCCCAAAGGAATCTACTGTCCTGGTCGAAAAAGTGTGATGAAGCTTCCACAAATTCCTAGTTCATTTGCATTTGCTAATCAAGTTGTTGTGCCATTTCCAAATTCATTTGACAAAGTTGGAACAATAGAAACTCTATTTGTGAGCTTTGCTAAAATTAAAAATCAAATAAATTTTTTTTTATATTTTCAATTTATTAAAGGAAGAATATAATTTAGAAAATAAGGTATTTCATATGGCCTACAGCTCAGCAAATTCTATTAGCAATGAAATTCATGATTTCAATACAGGCCTTGTTTACAAAACTGATAGAAAGACAGGAAATTGTCTCGTTTCTAATATAACTGGATCAAGTGTTGATTCACTTAAAAATGGTTCTTTTATTTATGAGAGAAATCCGAGTCAAATTTTTGATCTGGAAGAATCAAGCGCTCAGTTTGTTGGACTAGTAAATATTATTTGAATTAATTTAATCTTTTTCAAAAGTTAAAATTTAAAATAGAAAAGAATTAATGGCATTAATTGTTTTGTTTGGATCGGACAAAGGGACCTTAATGGGATCAATTCAAGTATAGAATGGTATTTTTTATCTGACTTTTGGAATTTGACTGATTATGGGATTATGGGGCAACGATACTCAGTACCATTACAAGTCATAATGTATTTGCCAGTTCCAACTCAACAAGACAAAAACAAAAATGTAATTTCAGAAAAAAATAAGAATATTCATTTTTTAAAGCCATTTTTCTCAAGCAAATTTTAGAAGTGAAAAACAACATATTTGCGTTTAGCCCGATACCTTTTATTGATAGAGACTATGATATAAATAGTTGCTATAAAAATTCTGCAAAAAAATACTTCATTTTTGAACTTGGAGGTATTATTCACATTCAATTTCTGAACTCATTTAAATTTATAATTTAAAAGCGGATCTATCGCATATAATAAAATCAAATTTGTACGAATTCAGAAGATCTTTGATCAAAATATTACATGAGGAAATAAAAGTAACAATTCTTAGAATTTCTCAGATGGAAATTGTGTTCGATCCAAATGGAGTCTTTGTGCTTTTTACTCTTTTAGATAAACCAAAATCATATGGACCAGTTCCTAATCCAAAAGATGATTTACCTCTAGAAGGTTTTGTTGATTTATTGGCTCTTGAATAGATCTTGACGCACTTTCAAAATTAAAATTAAAGTGAAAATTATTAATTAAATTAATTGATTTCACTTATAAAAATTGATGATAAGAAAAAATATAGAATATTAATTTCTTAAAAAGAGTTGTTTAAGAGTCACAAGTCTCAAGTCAAGTCCGAGTCCGGACTTTTTTTGGCAATGTGAAATTTAAGTACAAAAATTCCAGTACAAAAAGTAAAAAGTTTATAATTTTTTTTCTAATTGTGCAAAAATGGTCCAGAAAAAAGTATAATTATCTACAAATTTTTTACAGATGCATTCTAAGCTCTGCAAAAACTCTGAAATTTATTACATTTTTTAATCAAATGTTTTTTGATGGTGTGCATTTTACAGAAAATTGCAGAGTTTTTGCAGAGCTTAGAATTCGTCTGTAAAAAATTTGTAGATAATTATACTTTTTTCTGAACCATTTTTTGCACAATTAGAGAAAAAATTATAAACTTTTTGCTTTTTATACTGGAATTTTTGTACTAAAATTTCACATTGCCTTTTTTTTTTTAAAGTTAATTCAAAATTTTGCCTCTGACTTTTCACCATTTTGACTTTATACTTTGACTTTAGACCAACTCTGCTACTAACTCTTACATAAAAATAAAAATCCGAACTTTTTTTAGAATCAGACTTGTTTTTAAGTAACAAGCTTAATTGAAAGTCATGGCTTACATTTATTTTTTAAAGTCAATATGATTATTTAAGTTCTTGATTTTTTCCGTTCCAAAGGCTAATTATGGAGGCCAAGAAAGTGTTGGACTTTTTTTAGGACTTTTAAACAACTCTATTCTTAAATAATAATAATAATAATAATAATAATAATAATAATAATAATAATAATAGTTTATTAATTTTAGGCAATGCTTGTTCATTCTCATTAAAAAAGATCTCATTAAAAATAAATTTGTATATCAAACGTTGGGATTCATTTATCTTAATGTTAAGTAAATCTAAACAATTTCGATCATGCGACAAGATTCATTTAACACTGATTTAAAATCTTTTTGAAATAAATTTTTTTTTAAGATGCAGTTAAAAGATTAAGAGAATCAATAGAAAAAGATAAAATCCAAATCGAGTTTAAATCTTTCGAAGACAATGATGTAAGAATTTTAACAAAATTTTTAATTTAATAAATTATATTGGATTTTAAAGGAATACATAGTTCCAGTATTCAAAGATAGCCTTTTAGAAATCGGAAATTACAAAGAAGGATTTGTAGATATAAAAAATCTAAAAGCTAATAGAAAATATTCTGGAGGTAAAGAGATATTAAATTAATAAAAATAAAAGAAAGAACATAATATTTTTTCTTAGGTGCGGTAGCTATTGTTACGATTGTTGCAATTGTAAATGGGTTAATTTTTGGATTATTCTTGACCGTGTTGATAAAATCGAAAAAAATTAATTTGTCTTTTTTGTAAACCTAAAGATATCATCAAAAAAATAGCTAAATTTTTTTTATTAACTGAATTAAACATTTAAAAAAATTCTAATTTTGTTGAATTTTCAAACCTGTCTAAATAACAACCAAATGACATGGTTAAAATTTAAATATTTGAATTATTAATTTTCTAAGAATTAAAAGAGTCGTAAAAGCTAAAATTTTAATAAATTTTATATCGATAAATTGAAATGAGTTATAATGAAAAATAAACACAATACTGATTAAGAGGAAATAGAGTTGATTGAAGACAAGGAAATTGAAAAATATTTAGAAAATGAGTGTGTATTGAAATTTCATAAAAGAAGGTGTCACAAAAGATCTTGTAAAGAAAATCAAAATCCAATCTCCTCAAAGCCCAAATTAATGGGCAACTTGAAGTTCATGATTATGATCAAATGATCAAAACTTAATTGATTATAATCTTAATAAAAAAAGATCAAATTAGATTTTTTAAATTTTTTCAAAAATTTAATATTATTAGTAATAAAAAGTTGAGAGATACTAATAAATTAAAAATTGAATTAATTACTTTTTATAACATTATTTGCATTTGTTCTGTTATGGAACCTTTAAAAAATTTTATTAAAATCAAATCTTAATATTATACAAAGTTATTAAATTAGGGGTGATTCTAAATCAGCGGATAATCAGATAAGATAATAATTTAAATACCTACACCTAGATTTAATTTTTTTTGATAAAAAAATAGAATATTTCAAAAACTTTAAAATGTTAGCTACTTAAAAATTTATAGAAGATTAGATTTTTTTAATTTTATTATTTAATAAGAAGACAATATTTACCCTTTTTAAAATCCTGGATGGCAGGTTCTCGAAAGGAATCAGACTTAGTCATTAAAAAATTTTCAAAAATTAAGTTTAAAATGAATAAAATTTAGAATTTAAATTATTAAGTCGACAAAAAATTTTAAAAATTACCAATATTATTTAAATATCCCAGATTTACTTTTTAATTAGGGAAACGGTTAAATTAGCTTAAGTTAGAATAGCTCAATTAAAATAACCAGGTAAAAAAATAGCAAGTCAAAATAACTAGTTTAAATTAACCAGGTAAAAATAAAAATAGCCAATAGGAAAAAATAACTTGTTCAAAATAACTAATTTTATTTAATAAAAAAATACATAATTATCTTTAATCTTAAATCTATTAATCAATATTTAACTATTAAAGCCAAATTGTGATAGAAATCATCAATTTTCGATTTATCGTAATTAATCAAAAGCTCTCTAACACGTTTTTCTAACAAAACTTGTTCACATTTACGACTTGGAACTAAACCAGTTTTTAATTTAATGAGTTCACAGTTCTTTTTTGTTCTTTACGTAAACTTTCCACTAAGTCATAAATTAGTGGATGACTTTTTAGTATATAACCAAAAGCATTATGCCATGACTCAACGCAATTTGTAGTGCGTGGTATTTGGTTTAGTATTCTTGAATGAATACTCCAAAGTTCGACATCAAATAAAGGTTTCTCTCTTGTAATTGTCGTCTTTACTCCTATTCCACGTCCAGTCTTTTTAACTGTCACTTGTCCTAAATAATTTGCCTCAAAATACTTATATAATTCTTGAATTTTTTTCTGAATCTGGTCATTAATATTTAAATTCGACTTGATTTGATCAAATAATTCAAGAGCATCTTTTGGCGGTACATAACTTAAAACAATTAAAAGTTTAAATAATTTAAGATAATCAACAGGTGAACCTAATTTTTTATATGCATCTTCTAAATCTAATTTTTGAATTCTTCTCCATATGGATTGATTGAGATGAAAAAAACGGCAATTTGTAAAAAAATCCGGTAGAAAAAAATCAGGTGGAAAATAATCCGGTAGAAAAATGTTCAGTGGAAAAAAATCTGTTTTGAAAAAAATCAAGTGGAAAATAATCCGGTCCGAAAAAAATCAGGGGAAATTTGACCGGTTTTAAGAAAAAATAAAAAATAGCCAATAATTTTTTTTATAATAGTTTATTGAGAAAAATTAAGATAATTTATGCAAATATAAAAAAAAGAAAATTAAACTATCAAATCTAATAATTCTCGCGGTTCTTCTCGAACAGACCACGATTCAAACTCATTTAAAAAATTATTTTGCAAATAACTGTTAAAATTAAATCTCATAAATTTCTGGTTATATTTTAAGTTTGATGGATCAATTTTTCGAGATAAGTCGTTAGCATAAGCTAAGCTAAAAAGACCACAGTCATTTGTTCCAACTTGAGGTATAACTCTTACCATTGTCACGTACTGATTACCTCTTTCAGGATACAAAAACTTTAGAACGGGTTTCGCAGCGACTGCATTGTTTTGATTGTTCATACTGTCGTAAATAAACCATTGTCTTGTGCTTTGTATTGATTGATCCGATTGGTGCCATCTGTAAGGGTCAACGTTTGTTAACAGAATCCAATGCATGTTATTGACGTTGAGTATAAATACATGATCGGCATTTGGATCGATACATACTTCAACTGTTTCACCAAACAATTTTTGAAGTTTCCATGTTGGCCAATATGAAATCTCTTGATAGGGTCGATTGAATTGGTAGTTTAAAAAATCTAAAGCGTGATCAATATGCGAACTTCTAAGCCAAGTCGTTTCGGATAAACAAAGAGTATCACCATTTTGAACTAATTCTGTATCTGTTGCATTCAAAATAATTGGATTTTCGATTGAATTAGCTGAAATCACTTCTTATTTAACTTTGACGCACAATTTCTTTGACATTACGGTAGCCTCTTGGTTGACCTTTCGTTTGATTGCTTTAGTCTTTACAGTAATTGCCGGTTCATTTTCATCTTGTTTCATCTCATTCCCAACTAACTCATACTTTTTGCCAAAAATTTTGTCAAAAATCTTGATGAAGTTTGCTTCTTTATAAGTATTAACTAACTTATCAGTTTTGAACTTTAAATTAGACATTTCATCATTGGTTAGGCTCTCAATCTCTTCGATATTCAAATTTTCGTTTTTGCCCAACACTGTCTCGTATTGATTTAGAAGCTGGTGTGCAAGTTTTTCGAAGTATTGTTCAAAAGTAATTTCTTTACAATAATACTCTTGGTGAACAAGTTCGATATTTAAGTTTTTGTTAAACTCTTTTTGTTTCTGAAGTTGATCTGTAGAACTTGATTGAGCTTTGTAAAACGAATCGCGAGATTTACCATCAATTAATTTTATTTGCTTAATCATTTCATCTACTTTTGGATGAACGTTCAAACTTGATTTCGCTAAACCTGAATGAAAACCTTCTACATCGTTATTAGTGCGACGCTTATCAGTTTGATGATGGTTCCAAATTGTTGGTGAAAACTGACCATTAATCCATTGCTTAATAAAGTATTTTATGAATTTGATAATGCTTAATTCGTCTGAATTAGGCATTTGATCAATAATAATTTCGAACGCGCTTTCGAGATGATCGAGCGGTATTAACGGCAAAACGAGAAATCTTCTCACCCAAAATCGAAAATCCCAATCATTGTTGTAACGTGCTTCGTTGTCATCTTTCGTTATTATTGTTGCACTCCATACGCAGCATCTCCATCTAATGCTACCGTCTTTATTGGCTTCAGCTATTTTAAACTTAACTGCCTTATACTGTGACGATGTTTTTAGGTAACTAAAGATAGGGTATTCTTGTTCCATTTTTTTCGAAATATTAGGTTAATTCTCAAAGCCATTTTATAGAAACAGGGCATTGGATTAGGGTAATTTAGTCAAGGGTTTAGAACTTAGGTATTTTATAAAGCAAACTATTTAAGATTAATCTTTAAAATATATATTAAGCCTAATTTAATAAATCAATTATAATTTATGCGTAATTAGCATATCAATTAAATTTATAAAACGGATAATATTCCACTGGATTTTTTTCTACTGGATTTTTTTCAGACCGGATTATTTTCCACCTGATTTTTTTCTAAACAGATTTTTGTCAGCGAATTTTTTCCAACCAGATTTTTTTCAAACCGGATTTTTTTACATCGAACCGAAAAAAACAACCAAAAACTGGAGTATCAATAAAAACATGTCTGACAGCATTGATAAATCCGAGTTCAAAATCACAATTGAAAGAAATTGGCTTTTGTCTAATTTGGAAAATATAACACTTAAAAACTCTTCATAAATTTTTTGAGTTTTTCTTGATAAAAAAGCATAAATAACTGGAAAACTCTTATTTTTTAACCACACTTGTAAGCTATACGCTTGTACAAATGGTTTAGGTGCAATGTCAAATGTCCCATCGGAAAAAACGTGATTTGATTCTAATAATTTCAAATTATCACTAGTACCAAAAATGAAAATACGCTCATCATCATCAACACCTGAATCGTAGATTAAAATTAGATCTTCTTCACCGTTTAGTGTTTTTAAAAGTTCTTGAGGAAATTTAATTTCATTTAAATTTTCCGGCTCTTTCAAATTTCTCAAATATTCAGGTTTACTATTTTTTTTCATTCTTGATATAAAAAGACGATCAGCATCGGCAGAAGCACTATTTACAATTTCTTCTTGGTGTGTAAATTCATTTACAAACTCTGATGTAATTTTTCTTGGTGGTTCATCGCATAATGATGCTTTTTGTAACATTTTTCTTCTTCGTTCAAGTTTTGAAAATTTTAAAGCATCAGATGGATGATTATGAACAATTTCTTCACTTTCCATTTCTACCTCATAATCTTCGCCAATCGTCTTACCGATAGTAGAACATCTAACATTGCAATGATTTTTAACACACCGCCAAATACATTTTAAAGAATTTGCAGTGGAAATTTTATAAAAATGATTCTTGTAGTGAAGTTGTTGGCATTTTTTTTGAGATAAAGTCACTTGGCAAATTTGATTAATACTTATAGAATTGAAATTGTTTGTTAAATTATCAACATCAATTGCTCGAGCCATCATTATAATTACTTGTTAAAAGAATAAAAAAAGTGAGAGAAATTAGATATTTTTATTTGCTATCATGATTACGCTATTTTCAAAAAAATAAAAGATCTATTTTGAAAAAGCTATAATTAATTAATGTGTCTTGTTATTTTGTACAGTTTTTTTTAATATAGCTATTTAATTAAGAGCTATTTTAATACAGAGTCTTTTAATGCAATTTTTTTTTTAAATCCAATGTGTAGCATGTTTTTGAATAGCTAATTTATTAAAAATTTTGATTTTACTAAATTTTATATTTTTGAATTGCTAAATCTAAATCTACCTGACCTTTAAATGATATTACTTTTTAATTCAGTTTTTTTTTGACCAAAAAATTTTTGAATTTACAGACAAAATTAAAAATTACGCATCTTATTTGTCTTTAATATAAATTCTATTTATAATTTCAATATGTCTAAAGCAGACTTAAGTCTTTCATGCCTACATGTTGAACAAACCAATTTATTTACAAGAAAGAATATAAATATTTAAAATTAAACTGTTTTTGTCTATTTATTAATTTTAAGAAATATTTCGCATTATTTATTTTTATCTGTTTGAATATTACGAAGCTTAATACAAATTATTTGTCTATAATGTATCTATGTTAGTGCAAATTTTGGTTTGAATCTAATATTTCTATCTGAAGTTATTAATAAACAATCGATTTATTCACTATTCTAAAGGCGACATAAAAATTGCAAATTTTGACCAAATTTAAACGGGCGTTTATCAGCCTTATTTCAAAATACGTTAATTTATTTCAAAAAAAATACCTTTTATGACAAAATAATAAATAGGAAAAAGTTGGAATTTTTTTAATGTGTTAATTTAATGCCAAAAATGTTAAACTATGTTTGATATACAGTGGTTCTACAAAAAGTCCAGAATTGGTAAAATTACGTTATTTTACGTAATTTTCCCAATTCTGGGCTTTTTGTAGAACCACTGTTATATTTTTCAATCACAAAAAAAATGTAAAAAGGACAATGAAGTTGATAAATTTATAGATTATTTTAAAAAGAGTGGTATTCTTCTATTATCACTGGATGGTATGAAGGATTAGGTGATTCGTTAAAATTTTGATTTTTACAAAGAAATGAATAGCAACTTTTGAAAAATGCTTTTTATTTACAAATTTAATTTCATATTATATTACAAAAAGTCACCCTAGAATCAACATTAAAATTTCCAAGTCAAAATTAAATAATCTTATAGCTTAAAAGGGCTCTTGAGGGCCTGGATTGGCTAAATCATGTTTAAGCTGAGGTAATAGTTTATTTTGTAAAACCGACCTCAAAACCGTATTTCTTGATCCCAGAAACCACAAAAAAGTTGTTAATTTCACTTGAAAAAACATTTTTAAAAAAGTAATATTCAGGATGCTTTAAAAAATCCGGTCTAAACCTATTTAAGCGTTTTTTTTAAGGTTTTCACATGTTCAGACCTTTTGAAAAATAATTTTCCAAGCATTACTTTTTCTATTCTATCCAAATCAAAAGGGTATTGCAGGGTGTTTTGTATTTTGATAGGGTGTTTCAAGGTGTTTCAGGGTGTTTCAAAGTGTTTTGTACAAATTATTTTTACACTTGAAAATTTAATTGAATGACAATATTTTTTTAAAATAAAAAATGATGTTGATTAAAATAGAGGTTGTTAGAAATAAATATATCAAAAAAAAAGATAATTCATAATATTTAATGCGGTTTACACAAAGTGTTGTTTTTTCGCTTTTATGACGGGTGTTGTTTTTAAAGAATACCTAAAATCAGATAAAAAAAATCAAAATAAAGTTAATAACTAAAATAAATGAAAGTTAAGAAGGCAAAAATTGTAATAGACACGTGGCACATGTTTACAAAGTTCAAGTTTCAGGAAAAAAAGAGGAAATAGTAAGGTTGCAATTACACAATGGAGTTGGGTATTCAATTTATCTTGATTCGAAACCTTCTTTATATACCTCCACCAGTCTGACAACCAATGGAATAGAATGACTCAGCCTTGTCCCAACATATCTCTCACTCAACTCAAAAAACCGATTCGAGACTGTTAGTAATTTTAGGTTAT
This sequence comes from Brachionus asplanchnoidis, assembly GCA_025491095.1. Lineage (NCBI taxonomy): Eukaryota > Metazoa > Rotifera > Eurotatoria > Ploima > Brachionidae > Brachionus > Brachionus asplanchnoidis. Next base: position 3,222,367 of record JAILYF010000015.1, read on the forward strand.
TATTAGCCTCATGATGCACGATGATGGAGGGAGTATTATATTTTAACTAAAGAACAGATCTGACTGCTGTATTCTGAATTGCTTGTAGTTTTTTGATATTATTTTCTGAAAATGAATTTAAGCAAGGAAAAGAATAGTCTAAAATTGATCCGACTAAAGATTTATAAAAATTTCCTAGTGTGTTTTGTTTTAGACCCTATTTTTTGTTTGACAATATCTTAATAATATTTAAACCTATTGCAGCGTTCTTTAATTTCGTCTACCAGTATATTAAAGTTTAACTTAGAATCAATCAATCAAAATTAATATCAAAAAACTTGATTTCTTTTTGGCTCAATTTTCTGTTTCCATAATTTTTTAAGTTTAGATTATCACTCTCATTTTTGTATCTAGAAAAGACAACTGAACACTACTTTTCAACTGATATCTTCATTTTCAATTCAATAAGCCATTGTTCAAGTTCGTTGGTGTATTTATTTATCTTTTTTGGATTTATTTTAATCAATTTAAAAAGTAAACCTTCATGCCAAACCCTATCAAAGGCTTTAGAAATATCAAAAAAAAGGCCGCAAACTCTTTTTTTTCTATTAAATGATTCCACAATTTTTTGAATTAAGAAGAAAAGATTATCTGCTGTTCGCCGGTGTTTCCTAAATCCAGATTGCTCCTGGATAAGGAGTGAATTTTGCTCTAAAAAATTGTATAATCTTGAATATACTATGCGTTGCAGTAGCTTTCCTAAACAACTCGTTATACTAATTGGTCTATAATTTAAAGGATCTTGTAAAGGAGAGGCCTTTTTTTTAATCATAGTAATGTAAGATGTTTTCCACGCTTTCGGGACTCTACCTTCTCGAAGAGATAAATTAAAAGTTCTATGATTTCTATTAATGAATTTCTAGGTAAGTTTTTTAACATTAAATTATGAATTTGGTCAGGTCCTGATGCCGCTTCATTTTTTAATCTCTTTAAAGCCATAATTAATTCATTTAAGCAAATTGGATCATCAAAATTAGACTAATTATAATTCCTAAAGAAAACAGAGTTAGAATTTAGTATTTCGATATCTTTCTCAGTATCAATTAAATCAGAATTAGGACTAAATATTGAAGATAAGAGTTCTCCGAAGTATTTTCCCTTTTCTTCATTAGTTTTGAATTCCCTTTCATTTAAAATCAATTTAGGAATTAAATTTGATCCTTTTTTTGTTCTAAATTTATTTTTTTTTTCCAAAAAGGTCTACTTGTCAGTGGGTTTTTTCCCATCTTCTCAATAAAATCAAACCAATTTTGATTCAAGAATTTTTTTAAAGAGGCCTTTAACTCAGATGTAAGTTGATTAAATTTTTGCTTGAGCTTTTGACAGCGAGTTTTCTGGTATTTCTTCTTACTTTCCTACGTTCTTTTATCAAATTAACAATGTTTGGCGGAAGACTCGTTTTGTAGATTTTCTGAGAAAGATATGGAATGCTTTTATGTGAAGCAGAAATAAATTTTTCTGTTATTTTATCATTTAGTTGATCTATTGTGAGGGAACTTTCAGTGACATTCACTATTTGAGAATTTAAAATCTCACTGAATAATTGCCAGTTTGCTTTCTTATAGTTAAACTTTTTAGCTGCAGATTTATTTTCTAATTGATAGCCCACATAAATAGATGCTTCGATTGGGAAATGATCACTAGTCATGATTTGACTATTTAAGACATTGAAGTCGATAATTTTGTCAATTAAAGCAGGTGAAACTAATAAAAGGCCAAGAATTTCAAAGTAATTCTTATTAGAAATATTGAAAGCAGGACGCTTATCATTGATTACTGAAAAGTCTAACTCATTGATTATTCTTTTAATCTAATTAAAGTCTAACTTAGCTTATTATTTTTTTTTACGCTTTTCTTATTCTTCGATTAATAAAGACAGATATTATTGACAATTATTAAATAGCTAATTGTCATTTATTTATTTCTAATAAGAATTACTTTGAAATTCTTGGCCTTTTATTAGTTTCACCTGCTTTAATTGACAAAATTATCGACTTCAATGTCTTAAATAGTCAAATCATGACTAGTGATCATTTCCCAATCGAAGCATCTATTTATGTGGGCTATCAATTAGAAAATAAATCTGCAGCTAAAAAGTTTAACTATAAGAAAGCAAACTGGCAATTATTCAGTGAGATTTTAAATTCTCAAATAGTGAATGTCACTGAAAGTTCCCTCACAATAGATCAACTAAATGATAAAATAACAGAAAAATTTATTTCTGCTTCACATAAAAGCATTCCATATCTTTCTCAGAAAATCTACAAAACGAGTCTTCCGCCAAACATTGTTAATTTGATAAAAGAACGTAGGAAAGTAAGAAGAAATACCAGAAAACTCGCTGTCAAAAGCTCAAGCAAAAATTTAATCAACTTACATCTGAGTTAAAGGCCTCTTTAAAAAAATTCTTGAATCAAAATTGGTTTGATTTTATTGAGAAGATGGGAAAAAACCCACTGACAAGTAGACCTTTTTGGAAAAAAAAAATAAATTTAGAACAAAAAAAGGATCAAATTTAATTCCTAAATTGATTTTAAATGAAAGGGAATTCAAAACTAATGAAGAAAAGGGAAAATACTTCGGAGAACTCTTATCTTCAATATTTAGTCCTAATTCTGATTTAATTGATACTGAGAAAGATATCGAAATACTAAATTCTAACTCTGTTTTCTTTAGGAATTATAATTAGTCTAATTTTGATGATCCAATTTGCTTAAATGAATTAATTATGGCTTTAAAGAGATTAAAAAATGAAGCGGCATCAGGACCTGACCAAATTCATAATTTAATGTTAAAAAACTTACCTAGAAATTCATTAATAGAAATCATAGAACTTTTAATTTATCTCTTCGAGAAGGTAGAGTCCCGAAAGCGTGGAAAACATCTTACATTACTATGATTAAAAAAAAGGCCTCTCCTTTACAAGATCCTTTAAATTATAGACCAATTAGTATAACGAGTTGTTTAGGAAAGCTACTGCAACGCATAGTATATTCAAGATTATACAATTTTTTAGAGCAAAATTCACTCCTTATCCAGGAGCAATCTGGATTTTGGAAACACCGGCGAACAGCAGATAATCTTTTCTTCTTAATTCAAAAAATTGTGGAATCATTTAATAGAAAAAAAAGAGTTTGCGGCCTTTTTTTTGATATTTCTAAAGACTTTGATAGGGTTTGGCATGAAGGTTTACTTTTTAAATTGATTAAAATAAATCCAAAAAAGATAAATAAATACACCAACGAACTTGAACAATGGCTTATTGAATTGAAAATGAAGATATCAGTTGAAAAGTAGTGTTCAGTTGTCTTTTCTAGATACAAAAATGAGAGTGATAATCTAAACTTAAAAAATTATGGAAACAGAAAATTGAGCCAAAAAGAAATCAAGTTTTTTGATATTAATTTTGATTGATTGATTCTAAGTTAAACTTTAATATACTGGTAGACGAAATTAAAGAACGCTGCAATAGGTTTAAATATTATTAAGATATTGTCAAACAAAAAATAGGGTCTAAAACAAAACACACTAGGAAATTTTTATAAATCTTTAGTCGGATCAATTTTAGACTATTCTTTTCCTTGCTTAAATTCATTTTCAGAAAATAATATCAAAAAACTACAAGCAATTCAGAATACAGCAGTCAGATCTGTTCTTTAGTTAAAATATAATACTCCCTCCATCATCGTGCATCATGAGGCTAATAATAACCTAAAATTACTAACAGTCTCGAATCGGTTTTTTGAGTTGAGTGAGAGATATGTTGGGACAAGGCTGAGTCATTCTATTCCATTGGTTGTCAGACTGGTGGAGGTATATAAAGAAGGTTTCGAATCAAGATAAATTGAATACCCAACTCCATTGTGTAATTGCAACCTTACTATTTCCTCTTTTTTTCCTGAAACTTGAACTTTGTAAACATGTGCCACGTGTCTATTACAATTTTTGCCTTCTTAACTTTCATTTATTTTAGTTATTAACTTTATTTTGATTTTTTTTATCTGATTTTAGGTATTCTTTAAAAACAACACCCGTCATAAAAGCGAAAAAACAACACTTTGTGTAAACCGCATTAAATATTATGAATTATCTTTTTTTTTGATATATTTATTTCTAACAACCTCTATTTTAATCAACATCATTTTTTATTTTAAAAAAATATTGTCATTCAATTAAATTTTCAAGTGTAAAAATAATTTGTACAAAACACTTTGAAACACCCTATCAAAATACAAACAAAGTATGGATAATCGAGTTTAATGCTGCTTTTAATGTTACCCAAATCTTCGATCGTGAAATCAATATTAATGGAACCAATTTCAGGCTTGAAGATGCAAATAAAGTCCCGGATCTCAGAAGGTATTGTACTTTTCGATTTTACTTTTTGCCATCTGATTTCGAGAATCATAGACTTGAAACTTTTTTTAACGCTGTTCGGATTGATGGTCTTAAGATTGAAAGCATCACTGAAGAAAAATATAAAGATAGACCCGAGAGGAAAAATGGTGTCAGAAGAGTAAGAATATCATTTCCAAAAGAAGTTGAGAACATTATTGGAAGCTTGTCAGGCCCTACAATAATGTATGGTTTAAAGTGTCTTGTGTCAATTGTTGGACAAAAGCAGAAATGCTATTTTTGTGATGAAGAAGGGCATAACATAGCGAAATGCCCTGTCAAAGAAAAACTATGCGAAAAGTGTCATCAGAAAGGACACTTTACACAAAAATGCTCCATTGCTGAAAAGCTAAAGTCGCTTGAGAGGAAAAAGATTGACTACAATGATCTTTACATTGACCAAGAAGAAACTCAATCAATAATTGAAGCTGACCAAAAAGACAATGATGAAAATATGATGCCAAAAACGCCTGGATATCAGCCATCAAATCTCAATGACGTAATGTCACAAATTAGTCCTCAAGACCTCAAAACTTCAGTGTTAGAAGACAGTTTGGTAAGCCGTTTAAACGATCTTCTACCAATAAGTCAGAGACCTGTCAATGTCCTCTTAAATGATCAGAATGAGACTGAAGCTTTTTTCCAAACAAAAATCAAATCAAGAGATTTTCCGAATCTGATCCAAATGAAAAAGAATTCACCGAAAACGAATCAAAGAAGCAATTAGTTGTCTTAGAAAATGAAAATGACAACACCTTCGAGTCTGATTCAAACAGTTCAACAACTGAATGTACAAGTCAAGTAGATCAATCATCCAGTGAAGTTGTTCAGCAAACTTCCTGTCAAAACAGCTTTGAAGAAGATTTAGAATGAACAAGAAGACAAATAAATCAATTTTAAGAACAAAACCTCTTATTAAAACAAGGTTAGTAATTACACACTGGAATTGTCTTCATTTACCTAGTAGGGTTCACCTCTTAGACAATTTTTTAGCTCAAAAATGTCCCGACATTGTTTTGCTCAATGAATTAAAGATAGATTTGAGTGAGGCAAATATTTATCTTGATTATCAAAATTATCAGTTCTTAACAAAACCACGCAACAAGTACGGAGGAGGAGTAGCTATTTTAATTAAAGAAGGAATCGAATTTATACAAGATTTTTCTTACGAGGAATTCAATTCCGAACTCCTTTGTATAAAAATGAACTTAGGAAAGAATAATGAATTGTTTGTATTTAGTCTTTATAGTCCACCCAATGTGCTTCGAACTTTAAGTTTTTTAAAACAGTTAATAAAACATGTAGAAACTACATTTTAAGTGGTGATCTAAACGCTGGAACAAAGCAAATAGGCTGCGTAGGGGAAAATGGAAACGGGATAATATTAGAAAGAATAATCAACGTATTAGACTTTTCAGCAATCAATGATAAGCATCCTACTTTCAATATTTTTAATAAGAATTACTTTGAAATTCTTGACCTTTTTTTAGTTTCATCTTCATTAATTGACAAAATTACCGACTTCAGTGTCTTAAATAGTCAAGACATGACTAGCGACCATTTCCCAATCGAAGCATCTATTTATGTGGGCTATCAATTAGAAAATAAATCTGCAGCTAAAAAGTTTAACTATAAGAAAGCAAACTGGCAATTATTCAGCGAGATTTTAAATTCTCATATTGTGAATTTCACTGAAAGTACCCTCACAATAGATCAACTAAATGATAAAATAACAGAAAAAATTATTTCTGCTTCACATAAAAGCATTCCATATCTTTCTCAGAAAATCTACAAAACGAGTCTTCCGCCAAACATTGTTAATTTGATAAAAGAACGTAGGAAAGTAAGAAGAAATTACCAGAAAACTCGCTCTCAAAAGCTCAAGCAAAAAATTAATCAACTTACATCTGAGTTAAAGGCCTCTTTAAAAAAATTCTGGAATCAAAATTGGTTTGATTTTATTGAGAAGATGGGAAAAAACCCACTGACAAGTAGACCTTTTTGGAAAAAAAAAATAAATTTAGAACAAAAAAAGGATCAAATTTAATTCCTAAATTGATTTTAAATGAAAGGGAATTCAAAACTAATGAAGAAAAGGGAAAATACTTCGGAGAACTCTTATCTTCAATATTTAGTCCTAATTCTGATTTAATTGATACTGAGAAAGATATCGAAATACTAAATTCTAACTCTGTTTTCTTTAGGAATTATAATTAGTCTAATTTTGATGATCCAATTTGCTTAAATGAATTAATTATGGCTTTAAAGAGATTAAAAAATGAAGCGGCATCAGGACCTGACCAAATTCATAATTTAATGTTAAAAAACTTACCTAGAAATTCATTAATAGAAATCATAGAACTTTTAATTTATCTCTTCGAGAAGGTAGAGTCCCGAAAGCGTGGAAAACATCTTACATTACTATGATTAAAAAAAAGGCCTCTCCTTTACAAGATCCTTTAAATTATAGACCAATTAGTATAACGAGTTGTTTAGGAAAGCTACTGCAACGCATAGTATATTCAAGATTATACAATTTTTTAGAGCAAAATTCACTCCTTATCCAGGAGCAATCTGGATTTTGGAAACACCGGCGAACAGCAGATAATCTTTTCTTCTTAATTCAAAAAATTGTGGAATCATTTAATAGAAAAAAAAGAGTTTGCGGCCTTTTTTTTGATATTTCTAAAGACTTTGATAGGGTTTGGCATGAAGGTTTACTTTTTAAATTGATTAAAATAAATCCACCTCATTACTTGACTACCTGGATAAAATCCTTTTTAGACTCTAGGACATTTAAGGTAAATGTGAATGACCATTTAAGCGAAGAATATCAAATAACTGCAGGTGTTCCTCAAGGTTCAGTAATTAGACCTCTTTTATTTAGTATTAACATTAATGACATCCCTAAAAGAAACAAAACAAATAATGAATACTCTCTGCTTTTCGCAGATGATCTAGTTACATTCTTCATTTATAACAAAAAGGGGAACCTAGAAAATAAGATCAATAAATACCTCAACGAACTAGAACAATGGCTTATTAAGTGGAAAATGAAGATATCAGTTGAAAAGTCGTGTTCAGTAGTCTTTTTTAGGTTCAAATAAGAGAGTGATAATCTTAACTTAAAAATTTATGGAAACAGAATAGAGAGACAAAAAGAAATCAAGTTTCTTGGTATTAAATTTGATTCTAAATTAAACTTTAATATACTGGTAGATGAAATTAAAGAGCGCTGCAATAAAAGGCTAAATATTATTAAGATATTGTCAAACAAAAAATGGGGTCTTAAACAAAACACACTAGAAAATCTATATAAATCTTTAGTCGGATCAATTTTAGACTATTCTTTTCCTTGCTTAAATTCATTTTTAGAAAATAATATCAAAAAACTACAAGCAATTCAGAATACAGCAGTCAGATCTGTTCTTTAGTTAAAATATAATACTCCCTCCATCATCGTGCATCATGAGGCTTTTAATAACCTTAAATTACTAACAGTCTCGAATCGGCTTTTTAGTAGTAGTAGTAGTAGTAGTTTTGACTGTAGCTGGCTAGCCAGCGAGTGTGCTGATAAGGCACACTAAGACAGCTGATGTGATTGATTGTTGCTCATCCAGCAATCAGTGCCTTCAACTAATTCATTTGGCAGCGAGTTCCATATGTTAGCGGTTCTGTTGATTAAAAAGTTATCTCTATGTTGGAGCCTCGATATTTCTTTGTGATATTTGAGGCAGTGACCTCTTCCTTGGTTTTTTGTGACATTAAAATTGTTGCTTTTTTCAACCGATTCTATTCCATGCATGAACTTGTATAATTGAATTAGATCACCTCTTTTTCTTCTTTCCACCAGATTTGGAATGTTCAAAGCCTTCAATCTGCTTTCATACGATTTGTTTCTAATTGACGAAACAAATTTCGTAGCTCTGCGTTGAATCCTTTCAACATTCTCACAGTCAGACTTAAGAATTGGAGACCATACAGGAACCGCAAATTCCAAAAGAGGTCGAACAAAAGTTAAATACAAAGATCTTAATAACTTACAATCAAAACGAGCGAATGATTTCCTGATGCGACCTAACATTTGATTTGCTTTGTTTGTAGCCTCTATCACTTGATTTTTCCATTTAAGATTTGTATTGAAAATAACTCCAAGATCTCTTTCGGTTTCTGACGTTGCTAATAGCTTACCATTAATAAAATAAGGAAATTTTTTGTTTTTATGACCAAAATGCATAACCACACATTTTGATGTGTTGAAGAGAAGAAGCCAATCTTGAGTCCACTTGAGAATTAAATCTAAATCTGATTGTAGTTTTGCGGCGCTTATTTCTAATACCGTTTGCGAGAAAATTTTAGTATCATCTGCATACAATTTCACAACATTCTCTATTCCTTTAGGTAGATCATTGATATACAAAACGAACAATAGTGGACCAATCACTGACCCTTGTGGTACACCGCTAAAAATCTCAACCCATTCCGACAAAATTTCACCTTGAATAACTCGTTGTCTTCTATTTTTCAAGAAAGCTTCAATCCATTTTAGTGTCAGACCATCAAAGCCATACGCTTTTAATTTAGCTATTAGTCGGCTGTGCGGAACAGTATCAAATGCTTTCGCAAAATCTAGCAGAATCACATCAACAGGAATACTTTTGTCTAGACTCATTGAGATGAAATCTAGCGTTTCCAGAAGATTAGATGTACATGACTTTTTCTTAACAAATCCATGCTGTTCTTTAGATATAATATTATTCTTATAAAGATAGTCTTCCATTTTGGTTCTTATTATGCTTTCCATAATTTTGCAAGGAATTGAAGTTAAAGACACAGGACGATAATTGCTTGCCGTTGATTTATCACCTTTTTTATACAATGGAGTAATATTTGCTGATCTGAATTGAATTGGAAGCTGACTATTCGATAATGATTCTCTGAAAATCAAAGTTAAAGGAACAGTAAAGGCTTCTGCACAGTTTTTTAGCAATAACGGATGAAGCTTGTCTACACCACATGATTTATTTTGATTCAGGTCTTGTAATTTTTTGAAAACCATTTCATAACTAATGTCATTTGGCTCAATGTCAATATATTCTGACCAGTTTTCATTAAATTCAACTTCAAAAGGAGGAACCTCACCATCTTGTTCAATAACAAAAACATCTTGAAAACATTTATTTAGAAGATTTGATATCTCTTTCGGTTCTTGCGTTAATTCATTGTTTGACTTTTTTAATGCTTTGATAGATTCTTTGATAACTTGTTGATCATTTAGGTATTTGTACAATATTTTTGGATTCTTCTTAGCTTTTTCAACTAAATTCTGTTCATAAGTTAGTCTGGCTCTTTTTATTTCTGATGAGACTAATTTACAGATACGCTTGTAATCACTATATAGATTCATATCCTTCCATTTAGATGCACAGTTCCTATATCTAAGATTCTTTTTATCTCTTATTAAGATCTTGAGATCATTTTTTATCCAAGGTTTTGAGATACTTTTCTTTTTAGAGCCATCCGTCACTGGAATGAATCGATTACTAGCTTCGCTGACATAGAAAATTAACTCATTGTACATTTCCTGAATATTTAAATTCTCAAATATGTGCACCCAATCAATATTTGATAGAAAATGAGAAATTTTTCCAAAGTCAGATTTATTATAAATTAATTTTTTAAAGGTATATGATTCCTTACTAACCTTGTTTTTGAGAACAAAATTAAAAAAGATAACCAGATGTCCTTTATTAATGTTGCCAAGAACAAATTTTGTATCGATTGCATACACACTGCCAGGCTGAGTCGTAAAAATCAAATCCAAAGTGTTGACAGCTTTTTCGTTTGACATTTGAAAATTTGGGATATTTACATGCTGATATAGAAAAGTATCGTTTAGTGTCTCTCTGAATTTATGTTCGAGTCCATTTTCGTTTAAGATTTCTGACACACAGCCATTTGACCAGATGATTGATGGAAAGTTAAAGTCACCCATTATTAGAAGATCCTTATAACCTCTCTCGTCCACATAGTCTTTAGCTTGTTTGAAGACTAAATCGAAATCGTTCATATCAACAAAATCGTTTGGCCTATAAAGACAGCCAACTAAATATTTTTCAAAGTTAAAATTAACTACTACCCAAATTTGTTCTATTTTACTTAAATTAAAACCTGCATCATTTAATTCAAATGAGTCGATTTTTTCATCAATGTAGAGACATACACCACCGCCTCTGCGTCCAACACTTCTGTCCTTTCTGTACAAATTGTATCCTTTAACGTTCGTAATTGAGATGCTCTTGAACCAAGTCTCACTAACTGCTGCAATTTGTGGGCTAAATGTTTCAATAACAACACTGAATTCATCTAGTTTATTGTCCAAAGAAGTAGCATTTAAATATATACATTTTAAAGATTCGAGACTATCTACACGTGATGGCGCTTCTGATGAATGATTATTGCTTCTTGAATTTGACGATCTGATTTCCACGGATGCCATATCGAAAGGGCGAGTCTTGTGAAAGACCATTATTTGCTTCATTTCTTTGTTTTCTCAATTCATAGTCTAAAGCTCTTTCAGTTTCAGTCAAATCTGGACTAAGATAAACAGATTTGAAAATATTTGAATCTCTCAACTTTTTCGCTGCTAGTAGTAGTGGATTTCTGTTTGCTTCTTCTTTGAGTTCTACTAGAATTGGTCCTGGTTTACTTTGGTCTTTAGATCTCAAACGTCTCGAATACGCTGGCTTGATATCACTTTTTCCAATAGTGGATAGAATTTCATTGATTTTTGCTTCATCTTCTGCTTTCTTGTCTGCTAAAATCTCTTTCTTTGATTCTGGCACACCATAAATAATCACATTTTTTTTTCTTCTATTTCTTTCATTCATTTAACTAATGGTTGCATTTTCTACAGCTATCTGATCCGCTGGTTTTTTAGCATTTTTTGTTCCTTGTTTTACCGTTTGAATCCACTTGCTACTGTTGTTAGATGAGTTTGCTGTTTTATTTGCTGCTGACAATTCAGATTTCAGTTTATTTATTTCGATGTCTTTCTCCTTTTCTCTTTCTTCTAGAAGTTTCACATGATTTGAAAGCTCCAGGACGAATTTCGAAATATTACCACACCATTCATGCAAAGTTTTCGAGTGCCCAGATACGACACCTTGTCCAAACGTTGGCAAGTTTGTTTCAAGCAAAAAATTTGAGTCCATTTGACAAAACTGCGTGCTTTTTATTTTGGTTCACTTGTGCTTTTCCTTTCCTGACTTTTGGCTTACGTGTGCTTTTTTAATTTCAAACTATTTTTTTGAATTATATTGTTTTGAGTTGAGTGAGAGATATGTTGGGACAGGACTGAGTCATTCTATTCCATTGGTTGTAAGACTGGTGAAGGAATACAAAGAAGGTTTCGAATCAAGATATATTGACTACCCAACTCCATTGTGTAATTGCTACCTTACTATTTCTTCTTTTTTTCCTGAAACTTGAACTATTTAAATATGAGCCACATGTAACAATCTTTTCCAATTTTATATATTCTTAATTTTAATTTATTTAGCTTATTTACTTTTTTTTTAATTTTTTTTTTTTTTTTATCTTATTTTATTAACTTTAATTTTATTTTTATTTTATTTTATTTCATTTTTATTTTATTTCTTTAATTTTTAACTTTGTCTGAAGGAGCTCTAGCTCGGTACAGAAAACAAATAAATAAATAAATAGGACATTTAAGGTAAATGTGAATGACCATTTAAGCGAAGAATATCAAATAACTGCAGGTGTTCCTCAAGGTTCAGTAATTAGACCTCTTTTATTTAGTATTAACATTAATGACATCCCTAAAAGAAACAAAACAAATAATGAATACTCTCTGCTTTTCGCAGATGATCTAGTTACATTCTTCATTTATAACAAAAAGGGGAACCTAGAAAATAAGATCAATAAATACCTCAACGAACTAGAACAATGGCTTATTAAGTGGAAAATGAAGATATCAGTTGAAAAGTCGTGTTCAGTAGTCTTTTTTAGGTTCAAATAAGAGAGTGATAATCTTAACTTAAAAATTTATGGAAACAGAATAGAGAGACAAAAAGAAATCAAGTTTCTTGGTATTAAATTTGATTCTAAATTAAACTTTAATATACTGGTAGACGAAATTAAAGAACGCTGCAATATGTTAAATATTATTAAGATATTGTCAAACAAAAAATGGGGTCTTAAACAAAACACACTAGAAAATCTATATAAATCTTTAGTCGGATCAATTTTAGACTATTCTTTTCCTTTCTTAAATTCATTTTCAGAAAATAATATCAAAAAACTACAAGCAATTCAGAATACAGCAGTCAGATCTATTCCTAAGTTAAAATATGATACTCCCTCCAACATCGTACATCATGAGGCTTTTAATAAACTAAAATTACTAACAGTCTCGAATCGGCTTTTTGAGTTGAGTGAGAGATATGTTGGGACAGGACTGAGTCATTCTATTCCATTGGTTGTAAGACTGGTGAAGGAATACAAAGAAGGTTTCGAATCAAGATATATTGACTACCCAACTCCATTGTGTAATTGCTACCTTACTATTTCTTCTTTTTTTCCTGAAACTTGAACTATTTAAACATGAGCCACATGTAACAATCTTTTCCAATTTTATATATTCTTAATTTTAATTTATTTAGCTTATTTACTTTTTTTTTAATTCTTATTTTATTAACTTTAATTTTATTTTTATTTTATTTTATTTCATTTTTATTTTATTTTTTTAATTTTTAACTTATTCTGAAGGAGCTCTAGCTCGGTACAGAAAACAAATAAATAAATATCAACGAGACCCATGTTAGTTAAAATTTTTTAAATCAGAATCCGAATCAACATTATTAATCCCTGTTAATGGAGGAATCAATACTAAAGACAAGAAGATAAGAAGAAGCGATGCTGATAAAAAGAATAGAATATCAAACATGATGTGTTAAAACTGATAATGCACTAGATATTTGTTAAAGAGAGCTTAATTCAGGTTTAGTTGTGAATGAAACAAGGGGTAAAAAGAGATTTTTTGTATCTTAGACGGATAAGGGTTAAACTTCACAGTAATCAATAATAAGTGTTCAATCTTTAACATATTTAATTGAGAGTATTTTTAAATTCTTGATCGATTTTTAGTTACATATTTATAAATTGATAGAATCAATGAATTTAGGGTTATAAAATATCAAGATACTACACGCGATCATTTTCAAATTAAGGCATGTATATCCTTTTTCTAAATATATCTCTAAATCACAACCAAAAAAGCTTGACTAAAAAGTAAACTGGTTCTTAAATTGTGAGATGCTGAAAGGCCAAAATCAGAATTCAGAATAAAATAAAATTTACTAAAAATTGACCAACTAAATTACCAAAAAAAATAATTAAATCTTTTGGTAACAAAATTTTAATCAAATTTTTTCAAAAAAAAATATCTGCTACTAGATTAGTTTTGTAGCCGATTCTGTCGAATATATCATAAATATTAATCTTTGATTTTTGATCAAATAAAAAAAAATTGATAATTTTTAAGTAATAATTTATTTAAATGTAGTAAAAAATTAAATATTTTCAAGCTTATTATACTATTCTTTATTTATTATACTTTGTTTTTAAAAATTTTTCAAAATCCGCATCTTTTTTAAAAAAATTTAGTTTTTTATTGAAAATAAAGTAAGAAAAGCAATAAGAAAACTTATAATTAAAATCTTTTAAGAATAAGGTATATTTTAATACAATTACTATGATATTATTCAGTAGCTGTTGATTGTCTGTTTGGTACTTTAGACATAAGTTCTCCTTTCAGAGCTTCCCTTTTGGCTTTTTCGTCACCATCAACCGGTGAACGCAAGCTGTTTAATATACTTTTTGTCTTGTCAAAATAAATTGTGTTCAGCGAATGTCTTATTTGGTTTTCCATTTCTTCCACCATGCGACCAATATTAGCTATATGGGTCGAGTCGGCTAATGAAGCGTCTTGCTCTTTTTGTCGCATCAAACTTCCACCTAAATTCATCATTCCCGAGTCAGCTTTGTTTGTCTGAAGCCACAACATTACAGTTGATGTTAGTTTATAATGCACCTTGCTCGAAGTTGACCTTTCTTGTACTTCAATGACATGAATAGAATCCCAGCATCCCTTAATCTTTTGATTGCTGCCATCACCAGCTTTTTTGATCAAAATTACTCCAGCAAAACCAAAGTCATTGTCCCAAAAATAAACTGAAGAAACTCCACCTTCAAAATACATTTCTCTATACTGTTCGAATGCTGAATTAGCTTCAATTTCTAGTTTTCTTAGTCTGTCCGAAGGTTGTATTCCTTCTTCAAAAACTGGATCATATTGGTTGCTCCAAGGCGACCGATATGAGTCGCCATCTCGATTATAATCACATAACAAATAATCTTTGCCAACTAATTTGTCTCTTGCTACTTTCAATGGCTGATCAATGGCACTCAACAAATCTTCACACAAATTGGGGACCAAATCAATTAAATTTGTCAAATTTTTTTCGATCTGCTGAGGTGGTAGACGCCGCATCAAGTCCAATGCATAATCTAATTTGTTATTTGAATCAGACATTTTGACAAATCACTCTTCTAAATCTAGTCAATTGTTCGAATGAAAAAAAAAAAACTTAGAGACAAAGCTCAATTTTTAATAGAAGATAAAAAAGCGCAAAAAAGTGCCCAAATGGCTAATTAAGAAAAATAAATGAAATAACACTATCTCTCAAACTTGTGATCGAATTTTTTTTTTTATGTTGTTTTTAGATTTTTCTTTGAAAAAATATACTAACAAATAGTAATAATTATGGGTCTCATATTTTGCTTAACATACATAAATGCTTCTAAATTCAAGTTAATCATTTTTTATATTTTTTATGATCATTTTCACATTTGTATTTATAAAAAATTGTCTCAACAGATAAAAGCTTGACAGATTTAAAACAATATAGTTGACATTTTTGCATTTTATCAATTTTTTTTAACACAAATTTTAGGCGAATAGAAATTCGAAATCAAGATCAAAAGATCAAAATTTAAAATGCAATACTTTTCTTTTAATAATAGAGAAAAAATATTTAAATTATGTTTATTCTAAAATATAAATTTTATAAAAATCCCTTTTTTAACGAACTATAATTTATTTTAATAAAAAAGTTTTGGACAAAAAAAATTTTATGTTTTAGGTTTATAATTTTTTTAAGTCGAAAATTGAATTATTTTAGTTTGTTTGAATGAATATAAACAGTGAGTAATTTAAATTATTGATTGTGTTTGTTAAATAAATTAGAGAGAGATTATTTTGATGTTTAGTGTTTATTTTTAAAAATTATTAAAATCATTAGATTAATTAAGTTTTAAAATTTTAAATGAAATTTGATTTGAAACTTCAATTTGTCAATTTTTAGAATTTTTTAATTAAAGGGGCTAAGAAAGTAGCCATGTACCCCTAAATATATTTATATTTATGTAATTTTTTTTAAACATATAACTCTTGAATTAGGGAAAAAAAATATATCTATTTTTACAAAAAGATTTATTTTTATATTTTCATAATATTTTTTTTTCATCGCCGAATCTGGCGTAATTTTTGAAATAAACATTAATAATATTTGTTTTTAAGATTTTTTTTTATTTTCTGCTAGATATTCTTGTGTATGAATTTAAAATAAAGTGTCTTTTTATTGATTTGGCAAGTTTTTTTTTCTATTTTACATTTTAAGAAATAATTGCGTAATTAAATTTAAAATTTTAACATGCTTAAGCATTGAGTTTAAATTAAACAACGTAATTTCAAAATTTCAAAAAAGTTAAATAGAAAAAAAAACTTGCCATTTATTGAATGGCAAAAATAACGAGTGTTTAATAAAAAATGGCACAAAATTAATTTTATCTTACATTTTTTTTTATTTAACAAAGGCATTAAATTATAACTGAACTCTCCTATTTTGAAAAAAATAATATCATTTAAGGTATTGATACAGAACATTTTTTGTATTTAAAAATGTATTTTTAACTTTCATAGACTTAGTTGCGAAAAAATTGAAATAATCTCATATGTAAATTAAAATTTTTGAAAAATAAATTTTATAAAGTCTAAATGAAAATTAGTCCTAAAAAAATTATTTCTGTGCAAATAATTATTTATTTAATTTAACAGAATAAGAGTCACAAATTAAAAAAAAAATCTAAACGATAAAAAGCTTAGGGTTCCAGAAATTCAAAACTTAAGTGCTATCTGATTTTCTAATTTTTGACTTTAAATTCGTAAACTACGTTCTTTGAAACCCTTAAATTCATTTTTTTTGGGAGACTAAAATAAAAATTCATATCTAGACTTGACTTTGAATTCATGACTTTTACTTTTGACCAACTCTGGTTTCAAAATTTTTTTAAAAAAATTTTAAGAATTTTTAATATAATTTAAATATTCAAAATTTAAATCAAATCACATGATTTTTTTACTTTATTTAAATAAAATAAAAAATAAATTAAAAAAATTTAAACCATAGATTTGTTAAGAATTTTGTCTTGTTTTGCTTAAAAAAAAAATATATTAAGTAAGCTCTGGAACTACTTACGATTAAACTGAAAAAAAGTGTTCTTTTTGGCTTTTTTTCAATAATAAAAATTGGAACACCCTTTTTTCAAACAAACCTATATACCAGGATGTAGAAAATTTTATGCTCTTTCAGAATATATATAATTTAAAAAAAGTTTTTGATTTTATCTTTGAGTAATTGAGCCTGAAAGAAAAGTTAATGATATTGGAAAAGTAAATGAGTTACTTAGCTCAGTGTCTTAGACATGAGGCATGACTAAATTTTCAATTTTTTGAATATAATGTAATTTTTTATTACGAGGAACGAAGCAGCCGCGACGAGCTATATAGTCTCACAATGAGATTGTATTGAAAATTTAGAAAGCGTGATTTGAAAATATTTTTCTGGATGAGAATTTTTAATAAAACCTTGACATATACTATTATAAATTTGAAAAAAAACTGAAAATTAATCAATTAAAATTTGCAAATAAAAATTAACTTTTTATTATTTTTTTCTCTGTTAAAAACTAAAAAAACTAGCCATAGAGAAAAAATTAAAAACAATTAAGTAAATTCAATTTTATATTTAAATTCTATATTCAAACTTAAGTTTTTACTATAAATAGTTTGTTCGGTGTAAAAAAATATAGGAAAAAAGTTTTTTACCCTCCAGTCAATTTTATACTATTCAATTTTGATACAATTGAAATTAGTTCAACACCACTCATAACCTCAAATAAACGCACTGCTAAGAATATGGAAGAAACCGTTGATGATGATGATGATAATGATGATTCTGAACTCACCCAATTGTCCAAAACGCTAAAATATTAATCTTTGATCTTGATTTTATCTCTATTTTTTTAAATTATTGACGCATAAAACTAAAAAAAAAAAAAAATTGTAAGCCATTTAAATAAAATATTAATTTATAAATAAAAAATACTATTAAAGTAAATTTTAAAGAATGGAATTAACTTATCCAATTCTAAATTTCGAACTCCAGAAGACTCCAGAATTATTTATTTCAATCATAATTTTATAATAACTTAAATTTTTTGAAAAATAAGTCTAACGTTTCGTTACTCGCATATAAAGCTTTGCTTACCCATATTTTACAAATTTTATACAAAGATTTTTTTTTAATTTTTTTATACTATATTCTTAATACTAAATTTTTGATAGAATATTTAACTATATTAAACATCGTTGTTTTGCATTTATTGAAATAAATTAAAAATAAGTATGTGCCAACAGAGCCACTCATAAATTAATAATCAATAAAATAATCGCTTAATAGATTCATTGAAAAATTAAAAAAATTTAATTCTTAATGGGTTGGGTAAAATGGGTTAAAATAAGGCCATCATTTAATGGATTGACAAAAAAATTCCTATTTTACTGACAAAAAAACAAAACTAGGTGACAAAAATCTACTTCACTGATAATTAAACTAATTGACCGACAAATTAAATATTTTCGGGATGACAGATCAACCAAAAAAATATTGACTAATTTAATTAATGATTAATGACTAATAAACACTAAACTAGGTGACAAACAAACTTGATGACGTTGACGATGAACTGGTTCAGCTTCTACTGACTCAAACGTCAGTTCCGCCATCACCATCAATGATATTGTAAACTCAGGATATAGACGACCAGTCCCCTACTAATTCATCCTTCTCTTTAGATAGAACCGTCAAAAAGCATATCAGTTATTTTTTTAAATTATGCTAAAAAATCCATTTTGTAATTTTTTTTGATATAGTGACATCATCATGTTTTTGTCATCGGAGCATAGATTGGTCTCGTTGATCTGACAAAATTGTTTTCTCCTCTATAGTGACATGTCGCTCCAATCTATGCTCCGATAGTTGGTAAACAAAGTAAATGCATATGTAGAGAATTTGCTAAACACTACATCTGCATTCATGTTCTTGGCCTTGCATACCCTTACAAGCTTTTCATTATCCAGGAAGAAGCTAAAGTAGAAGCTACAGTGGATTTACCAAGAAAACGAGGAAGACCAAAGAAATCAACAACTCAGGTAAAAAAATCAAAAAAAAATTAATCGTTTTTATTTTTTTATATTTTGTCATTTAAACAAATATTTTCTTCGCTAAAATTAGTTTTTTTGTCAACAAATAAGATTTTATTTTGTCAGTGAAAAATTATTAAAAAGTCATCTTAATATATAAATTTGTCAGTCTTTTAGTTTTTTTGTCAGAATAATTAATTTTTTATAGTCAGCTAAAACAAATTAAATAAGTCACCACTTTTAGTTATTTTTGTCATCTTAAAAAAATTTAATTTGTCACCCCCAAAAAATATAAGCCTTAAAATAATTCATTCAGGGTTAAATTTCGGGCTAAATATATACAATTTAGATGTAATCGTGTTACTCGCTTTAACTCCTTTTGAACTCACAAATTTAACCCCAAATGTAAAGAAATGACTAAAAAAGATCGGAGACAATGGGTGACTATTTTTGAAGTTTTCGAACAAAATGGGTGCAAAATATTCAATAAAGCAGAATTCGGCGCCCGGTTAGACTTAGTTAGCAAATTTATCCTTTAATCTTTTTTTTAATTTTTAATCTAATGAAGCATTAGCTTGTTACAGATCACAGTTGTTTATAGGTCCCAAAAAAAGTCCCAGTTATTAAAAAAAAATTCCAAGTCAGGACTTTTTTTTTCAAAAGTCCGAGTCTGGACTTAAAAATATTTTTTTTTTTAAAAAAAAGTCCAACACTTGCTTGGCCTCCATAATTACCACTTGGAACGGAAAAAATCCAGAACTAAAATATTAATTTTGACTTAAAAAATAAATTTAAGTCTTGACTTTGAAACTTATTACTTAAAAACAAGTCTAATTCTAAAAAAAGTTCGGAATTTATTTTTATGTAAGTTTAAGTAGCAGAGTTGGTCAAAAGTCAAAGTATAAAGTAATAATGGTGAAAAGTCAGAGTCAAACAATGAATAAGAAAAGAAGATTTTACAGTGTTTTAATCTAAACATAAAGAGCTACAATTTATATATATTGTGAAAAAAAAATTAAAATTTTTTATTTAAATAATTTATTTAATTTTTATTTTAAGATTTAAAATATCGATAATTTCTAAAAAAAAATGCCGATTAGTCTTCCTACATTGTTTAAAAGAGTGTGAAGTTGAGTCTGGAGCTTACAAACTTTCTGTAAAATGAGACGATATAAAAGTTATTGATTCGAAATCTGATTCTGAATAAGTTTAATGCTGTTTTCTATATTTGACTAAAATTTATATGAAAACTGATTGAATTGTACAATTTTAGTATTTTTATTACATCTTTATAAGCTAATTTTAATCGAATTTCCAGAAAAATATTTTTTTTTAATAAAAATTATATATATTTCCTTTAATTTTTTAAAAATAAACCTCAAGACCTCAGAACTCGATGTTATCCAAAGTGTCTTTGAATTTATGATAATTTGTTATTATTTTATGACTCCATAGAGATTAAAAGGCTATTCGCTGAGATAAAAAATCAAAACTTGTTTATGAATTGCTATAGCAACATGAAAGTCAAGGAAAATTTATTGAATTTTTTTAAACGAAAACCTATTCTAAAGTTTTTTCGTTTAAATAACTATTTCGTTTAAATAATTCTTTATTACTCATATTCAAAAAATGGCTGCAACTTCTCGTCACCAGGAAGAGCTCAAGCAAAGAGCAATGAAATGTATGCAAACATCTAAGGATCCTATTGAAATATTAAGAGCAAAATGCCTAGCAAGAGGTGCCAATGGTATTAGAGGTTTATCCAGACTTTTTAAAATAATGGATGACAACAAAAACAGAAAATTAGACTTTGACGAGTTTCGAAAAGGAGTCAATGAGTACGGTTTAAATTACAGTAGGGAAGAAGTTCAAGAAATGTTTTCAAGATTTGATCGTGATGGATCTGGTCAAATAGATTTCGAAGAATTTTTGGAACAATTAAGAGTAATTAGCTAAAATTTAGAGTTTTTATACTTAAAGTTTTTTAAAGCCCCCAATGTCAAAAATGCGCATTGATCTAATAAATCAAGCCTTTAACAAGCTTGATAAAAACAACGATGGTATGCTTGGAAAGAAACACTCTTTAAATTTTATTTAATTTTACATTTTTCTAGGCATAATCGATGTGACTGATTTAAAAGGTAACAAAATTATTCTTAACTAAATATTAAAATAAATGCTCATGCTAAATTTGCTTTTTCTTGTAGGTGTGTATTGCGTTAAACAACATCCAAAGTATTTGAATGGAGAATGGTCCGAAGAACAAATACTGAGAAAATTTTTGGATACTTTTGACACAAAAGGAGATGAAGATGGAATTGTAAGTATTGAAATAAAAATAATCATTCTCCACAATCTTAAAAAGATGAAAAAACATCATCTTTTAAGACAATGGATTTTTTTTTTAAATTTAGATACATTTTTTTTTATTAGATAACAAGAGAAGAATTTTTAAATTACTACGCTTCATTGTCAGGTAATATTCAATAATTTTATTTGATATTTTTTCAAAAATTACTAAATAATCAAATAAAGCTTCGATTGACAGTGATGCTTATTTTAATCTGATGATGAGAACAAATTGGAAACTATGAAATGTTAAAAATCACAATATATTTAAATAAAAAAGAAATGGGTTTTCAAATCTAATTTGGCAAAATAACTTATTTTTAGATTTTGAGACATTATGGCGTGTGCACAAATGTTTACATCAAATTTAATTTTTCATATTAATAATATTTTACCTAGTTTTTAAATAAATTTTTCAGATGTTCTCTAGTCTTTTCAATCCAAATTGTTTTAGCGTGGTTTTCTTTGAAAATTTGAATCAATGTCATGGTGAACATCTTGAATTCTTTTAAATTTAGCTCCTAATTAAAACAAAATTTTATCAACTTTTTTAAATATAATATATTTTTTAAAATGCAAACCAAGTCATTGATAAATGTAGAAAAATTTTACACATGAAAATTTTTTTTTTAATTCTTCCATATTGAAGCCAAATTTAGTTGAAAAACTTACAGAATGAGAATTCCTTTTTTATTCTAAGTTAAATTTTTCAAATAAAAATAATTTTTCAGTTCTAAAAAATCTTAAGCATTTTTCTTTGATTAAAGTCTGCAAACTCTCTGGTACATTTATAATGGTGTTTGAAATGCCGACTTAAATCAAAGAATATGAATCTAATAAGAACTATTTTTTTCTTAATCAAATTTTTATTTAAAGAATGGACTAATAATCAGAGTTGTTTAAAAGGTATGCAATATTATAGTAATAAATGAATTTAATTTTTATTTTTTATTATCATTTTAGTACTAAGGAATTTAGTGCTAAATTCTTAAATAAGAAATTAGTATTAAATGCTTATTTTTGAATTTAATACTAATTGAGTTTAATACTACAAAAAAATAATACTTCGTTAGATTATTAATAATCCAAATTGAATTGATTCATCATTATTACTCATTTGATTAAAAACTTATCTTTATAACTGATTTCACATGTTTTCCATTTTTCTTAAAAAACTTTAAATTTTCTAATAAATTCAAAAAAAAATTGAAAATGTCCTAGTCAACTTTAATCCAAAGCAATTTTGTTTTTTGACTAAATTTGTAACTCTAACAAGGACCTTTCCAAAAAAATTTATTGCCATCTTAGAAATCATAAAAAATTGTACCGCCACATTTAAATTAGTCAGTGAATAAGTTGTCGGAACAACCGAACTTCATTTCCACAATTAGCGCAAATTCAAGCGAAAATAACTTAATTTTTTAATCAAATAATTTTTTTCTTATTTTCTTTGTTTATTTTTCTTAATGAAATAAATGTTATTGACAACTTTTTTTTGCCTTCAATTTTTATTTAGTGAAAAAAATATTAATAAAATAAACTCTAAAAGTATTAAAATCAATTAGTATTATGTTCATTTAGTACTAAATTTTTAGTATTGAATTTGTTTAGGACATGATTACAATCAGTTGATTAAAAACAAAAAGTATTAAGCCAAATTCAAGTCAAAGGCTTAAATATTTTTTTAAAGTCCGGACTTTAATTTTAATGCCTCTACTTTAATTTGGCACTTATAAACAACTCTACTTAAAATTAAAGTAAGAGAAAAACATGATTAAATAAATCTTGAAATTTAAACCCTATTTTAGATGTTATAATTTAATTTTCGCAATTTTGAATGATATTTAAGTTTTTTTGATTTAATATGCTTGAAACAGGCTTGTAAAGGTATTGTGAATTTCAAATACAAATATAACAAGCATTCTTCATTTTTTAATCATTTAAAATTTGAGTTAATAAAAAATATTAAAAAAAATACCGCAACATAGTGCAACATACTTTGTTGCAAATTTTTTACCTAAAATAATTATTCTCATGTACAAAATGACAAAATATTATAAATCGATAAGATTTAAATAGATTATTGATTAAAATTACTATAAAAATGAAAATAAAAATTTTATTTTAGGTTAAAAAGTTGCAACAAAGTATGATGCAGTATTTTTTCTAATATTTTTTATTAGTAAAATTTTAATTTATTAAAAAATCAAGAATTTTTGTTCTTTTTGTATTTGAAATTCACAAAACCGCTTGTAAAAAAGTTAGGAAAAAAGACTTGATAAAAGATGTCTTGAAAATAGAAAACTTGAAAAACTTTAAATTTTTTTTTAAAAAAATGATTAGTCTTGATTAGCTTCAAAAATTTCAGTCAAGATTTTGACTTATTTTAAAAATAGAATTTAAAAATTAAAAAAATTAAATTAATAATTCAAAGCCCTGACTTGCATTTGACTTGTGATTTATGACTTTTATGTGACAAGTTTGCTTGAAATCTAATTCAAATTAAAATAAGTTACTTCATCTCCTGTAATATCAAACTCCTTGAATATCTTTTTAATAAATTTAGAACCAAAGTTGAACAAATATCCTATTTTATTAAGTTCTTTAGCAGATATTGTACCAGAACAATCTTCGTCTAGTAAATCAAATACTGTTTTTGAATGTTTGGAAACAAAATCTTTTTCGCGATGAACCTTTTTTTCAAATTATTCATTTATAGGTATTTTTTTTTTGATGTGAAACATCACTTTTGTTGAAATTAAAATGCAAATGATCAAATAAAATTCCTCAATTTCAATTAAGCCAGATTTGTTTACATCGAATTTTTTGAAAACTGTAATAATTTGCTTGGATGATAAATTAGTTGTTGCTTTCATAAAAGAATAAAATTGAATATCTAAATGAATTCAGAATTGTAAATGTATTCATAAAAGGGAACCTTTAAAGTTTACCATTCAGAGCATTCTTGTCATGAACATCGATTTTTTTAAAAACATAAAAAACTAGCTTAAGATCTCTTAGAGTTAAAAGATTATCATAATTCACCAAATTCACAAAATTGAATATTTTTAGATCTTTGATTTTCATTTTAAAATATTTGAATTAAAAAACTATTTCTTTAGAGACATAAATTTTATTTTGAATTGAATTTTTAGTTTAATTTTTTACTTAATTGGAAAGTTAGAAAATAAAAGAGACATAAATTTACTCAATGTAGTCAAGATCATCCGGAATTTCAAATTGCTTATTGATCATACTTTGATCAACTTTGAATTTATTTTTTAACCAAGATTTAAGCGAAAATATATTCTCGATCCATTGATTGCATGCTTTCTTAGTTTCGTCGATGGAACTCAAAGTATTTTGGAAAAGCTTAGGATCATTTTCTTTTAATAAATCGAGATCTTTCAAAAGAAGTTGCCTTTGGTCTGCAATTGATTTGTACTCTTGCAATAATCTGACTCGTTTTTGTTCATCATCTTGGCTACTTTCATAATTTTTAAGCATTTCTTTGTAATAAGTGTTCTTCTCAGTCTCTTCCCTAAGTTTGTTTTCAATTTTAGAAATGGCATCTTGTCGTTTGTTTAAAGCATGACTTGGTAATGACCAATAATAAATGGAAGTTCCAATTTTTTCGCTTTCAACCAGACCATCATCAACTAAAGACATCAAAACGTCTTTAATTGTCTGAACAGTAATACCCTTCTCTTGACTACAAAGTTTTTCAACGTCCTTTAGCTGAAAAAAGTCCTGCTTTTCATGGAAAAAGTCAAGCATCCTTTTTTTTTTTTCATCGTTGCTCAAACCTCTCTTGGACATTTTTTTAAATAATTAAATTTTTTTATTTTTAAAAAATAAATTGGGAATTTAGTTTTGCTGGCTAGAAATATAGTTCTATTTAGGATTTATTTATAAAATAATATTTTAATTTGAAAAATCAAAAAAATCAAAAAAATCAAAAAATGAAATTGTTAACTCATAATATGCTTACTTCGAAGATTTTAAAAAATGTAGTCAGTGGATATCCTTTGAGGATAAATGCTGTTAAAACGGAGATAAAAAAAACTGACTTTCAGCCTGATTTCATCGCAAGAATGATTCAAAAAATTGATTATAAAGCTTTGCTACAAGCAGCCGAAACAGTAAATCAATTATTTTTATCCTAATTTAAAATAGCTAATGATTCCAATTTAAGCTTGGTTATTCAGAGGACTTGCCAAAAGTTGAGTTTTTAAGTGATCAAGATTTAAATGAAAACATTTTAAAAAAATTACATGAAGTTTTGCTCGAAGTCGAAGTCATTGAAGGTGATTTAGAATGTCCCGAAACTGGACGAAAATTTCCCATAAGTAATGGCATACCAAATATGCTCGTTAATGATGAAGAAATATAAATTTTTAAAATAAAAAATCGAAAATAAATTAGTTCATTTTTCATTTTTTTGTAATGACTTGATTTTTCTTACCCGTATAAGTTATAGAATTTTTTTACTTTATACTTGATCTCATTACCAGATTAAAGTAAAAGCCAAATAATCTAATTTTTTTCTACAACAATAAGGCTTTTGTATTCATTTGAATTAAGTAAGTTCTTCATTAACAAATTGATTTTTAAACCAAATTTTTTAAATTATTATTAATACCAATTTTAAATTTTCAAATATTCATATATTCATTATTAATTTCTATGGTTGACCCAACACTTGGGTAACTTTCGATACGCTGTAAAATAAAGCATATCGTTATCTATTATAGTAGGAAAAGAGTTTGTACATATTAAAATAAAATAAATAAAAAAAAAATCTCATCATGAAAAAGAAGTAAAGATCATACTAAAAAGAAGAATTTTATATAAAATTCACAAAAAAAAAATTATTGATCGAATCTTTTTAGTACAAAGAGCATTTTTGTGATATCGGCTCTATTTCTTTAGCTAAATATTTCTTGTACTTTTAATGCGAGGTGGTCTTCTTTTAATGCTCTCAAATCAGTCTTGACCATGTATTGAACAGTATGTTGCAAAAGTTTAGAAATTTTTTTATTTGTTAACACAAAGATTGTTTTTAAGTATATAAAAGGCGAGAAAATAAGAAAAAAAACGGCTTTTTTTAAAAAATTTTTATCTGTCATCAATCCAAAAACATAAAACCAAAAAAATAAAATTAAGTGAAAAAAAAAATCACAGAAAAAAAACAAAAAAGGAAAAAGCTATACAATTAATAAAAAAAAATCGGTTCAAAAGTTTAGAAATTTTTACAATTTAATATTTGAAATGACCGCCTTTGGCGTTATAACAATCCAACACCTTTTTTGGTATAGATTCAATCTTTTTCAGATTTGGAAGTATATATTCAAAGGTAAGCCTGCTTTGTCCAACATTGTGGTTCATAATAAATGGGTGAAAATTTACTATGTTCGCTTTGACTTGATATAGCGTCTAGGTCAAAGTAATTGTGATCTTTGATAACAGCTATCAACTTACTATCTTCAGCAAACAACTTTAATAGATGCTTGACCATCTTTGGCATGTCATTAATGAAAATGACAAAAAAAAGAGAGCCTAAGACACAGCCTTGAAATACTCCACTTGTGACATTTTTCCAAGATAAGTCACTTTTATCACCAATCACAATTTTAATATTTATATAATTAAATTGATTATATAACTTACGTATTTATGAATAAAAACAATATTTTGCTTCATATGGTCAAAATTTTTGTAATTTTAGACAAAATTGAAATTAAAGTTATTAATTCAATCAAAATCTTACCCTAAATTATCTAAAGATATAAGCTTTTAAATGTTGATAACTTAGTTTTATAAAAAAAGAATTAAGTTTTCTGCCTTGACTGAAGCTTCTTAGAATGTAGATCCTTTTGGAATGAATTTTTCAATTATTAGTTTTCCCAGTTATTGATTGTATATCTTTTTTTTTATGTATCTTTTTAAATATGATTTTTATAAATTTTGAATTAAATATAAAAATTTTATATGTTAATATTTTCAAATACCTTTCTGGGAAAACTAATAATTATAAAATTCATTTAAAAAAGATCTGTATTAAAAGAAGCTTGGGAGAAGGCAGCAAACAGCTTAAAAGAAAAAAGGCTAGAAAATAAAAATTATTTGGTAAATAATATTAAAATATTAATTTTCATAATTTGTTTAAAGAAAAATTGAATGTAATAATAAAAAATTCATTTTTCCTTTTTTGATGATTATTTGCCATCACCTTTTTTTACAAAAATTTACCGAAATTTACGTCAATTTTCGTCAAAAAATATAATTAAATTTTGATTTCTTTACTTTTTCAAAAATTCGAAACAACAATTTTTCATTGAAAATTTTTTTTGTTTTTTTTCGAGAAATTTTACAATAAATATGGATAATTATCGTAAATATTGATAATTTACGATGATTATCGTTATTTTACGAAAAATACCGATTTTTAGATTCAAGGTATCGTAGCATCACTGTATAAGCGCTTGTAAAAAAAAATCCCAGAGAGGTTAATTTAGTGGTTAATGTTGTCTGCTTCTCACCTGCAAATGTACGTAAATACATCATGCGTCTTAATCCAAGGAAATCGCCTGGCATGGACGGTATCCACCGATACGTCGTCAAATGTTGCGCCGATGCCTTTTCGGAAGTCCTCAGCGCTATTTTCACCAGTTCGTACACCAGACGCTTGGAGACTCGCTCAGATCAGCCCCATCTTCAAGAAAGGTAGCAGGAGTTCCCCAGGTAATAACAAGCCTATTTCCTTGAAATCAATCCCCTGCAAGTTGATGGAACGTATGGTAAGAGACGTCATGATGGATCACCTCTACAGCAACAAAGCGATCGTTACGAATCAACACGGTTTTGTCCTGAGGAAGTCAGTAGTCACTAATTTACTGGAGACGGTATACCGCATAAGCGATGGCATCGATAGGGGATTCCACGTCCTAGTGGTCTTCCTCAATTTTGCAAAAGCCTTCAGAGTTTGCCATGCGTCATTAAGAGCCAAACTGGTTGCCTACGGGTTCTGTCCAGGCATTGTCGATTGGGTCAGCGACTTCTTGTCAAGAAGGCAGCAGCGGGTAGTGATGGGTGAGCACATTGCTGACTGGATTGATGTGTCTAGTGGGGTCCCTCAAGGTAGCGTCCTTGGTCCGCTTCTGTTCGTCATCCTCATCAACGACATGCCAGCGGCGGTCAGCCACCTTGTCAAGCTATTTGCCGATGACAGCAAACTGATTGCCACAATACGAAGCACCTGTGATCTATCAACACTGCAACATGACCTCGATGTACTCTCTGAGTGGTCAAACACGTGGCGTATGCTCTTCAACGTGAGCAAATGCAAGGCGATGGAATTCAGCAAATCTGGCAAGAACAGCTACGCCCAATCCGAACTACTGATGGGGGAAGAGGAGTCCAGGAGTGCACTAGCTTTCGTCGACACAGAAAAGGATCTGGGAGTCACGTTTTCACGTAACTTGAAAATTTCTATTAATATTAAAAATCAAGTCAATAAAGCTACCGGAATTCTCGGCCAGTTGAAAAGATCATTTAGATATTGGACTTTAGATATCTGCAGGACCCTCTTTTGTGCCTACGTAAGACCCCACTTGGAATATGCCGCTGTTGTCTGGTCCCCCTAGCAAGAAAGACGCAAAGATGCCCGAGCAGGTGCAGAGAAGGGCCACCAAACTGGTTCCCCGCATTAGAAACTGGCGCTACGAAGACCGTCTTGCCCTCCTTAGACTAACTCCCCTTCATGAGCGCAGTGTACGTGGAGACCTGATCGAGATGTTCAAACTCACCAAAGGCATCAACGAAGTGAGCTGGGTGAACCGCCCGGTTCCCGCAAGTTCACTATCCCAACCCGGACCCGCCGGAGCTATCAGGGGTCATGCAAGAAGATTTTCCGGCCAGGCCTCCACCAAATGTCTTTAATGAGCAAACATATTCACAAACAGGATAGTCAACGAGCGGAACGCCCTGCCAGCTACAGTCATAGACGGCGACTCGGTCAACAAGTTCAAGAACTGATGCCTTCATGTGCAGTCAAAAATCATGAACAAGAACATTTATTCCATCTTAGCAAGTCTAGCTTGTTAGCTTGTTGTAACTTATATTATTTTTATTCATTATTATTTTGACCTAAAAATTTAAACAGTTTCTTCTTTTTGCAGTAATTTTTTATATGTACAGTGCAAGGAGCTACCATAGGTGACCTCCTAGTAGGCCACCTCCGCAAGCTAGTCTTGCTGTAGCATATACAGTATGTGTCAAAAGTTTAGAAATTGATTATTTTATTTATCTTAAATTATTTATTTGTTGAATTTTACGAAAAATTGAGCGCAAAAGAAAAAAAATAAAAGCACTAATATTTATATTTTTTTTCTTTCCCTACAATTTGATATATGACACTCAGCATAAAAATATAATTAACTATTAAATATTTAAAATGAAAAAACTTCCTCTAAAAAATAAAAAATAAAAGTCGGTGCAAAAGTTTAGAAATTCAGGTAATCCAAAGGTTTTGGCAACCATTGCTACCTTTTTTCACATCTTTATGATTAATTCTTAAATAGCTTTTAATTTTGAGTAAATTGTGCTCTTAAACTGATTAAAATAAATACTCTCCAACTACGTAGGTATTTTCAAAAAATCTTAATTTTGCCAAAAAATTACCAAAAAATGGGTAAAAAAAACGTCTCTAGCCCACTAAAATGGCAGATCGTGGGTCTGCTAAAAAGTGGCGATAAAAAGCAAAATAAGATAGCCAACATGCTAGGTATATCTCCAAAATGTGTCTCTTCAACTAAAAAACGATATGAAGAGACTAGTACTGTGTCTGATCGAAGCCGTTCTGGTAGACCTCGGAAGGTGACTTTTAGGGATGAAAAATACATTTTTAGAGTAATTAAAAACGACCCTACATTTAGCTATCATAAACTCGCCACTGATTAAAATTCTAAGACTCAAGGGGTTAGGATAAGTAAGTCTACTGTAATGAGATTTCTCAAAAAAAAAGGTTAAGAGTCCCATACAGCGGTCAGAAAACCCCTTATAACCATAAAAGATAGACAAAAAAGATATAAGTGGTATAAACAGAGAATTAATTGGACAGTTAATAATTGGTCCAGAGTTATTTTCAGTGACAATTCCAATTTTGAGGATTCAATCGTAAGTCAAGAATAATCGTAAAAAGGTTTAAAAATGAAAAGTTTCTTCCGAAGTTCTTTATACCAAAGTTACAAAACGGTGGAGGGTCAGCTGGCATCTAGGGATGTATTTTCTACAAAGGCACTAGTATAAGCAACATTTATATAGGACGAATTAATCAACTTGTCTGCATCAACACCTTGGAAAACAACCTTTTACCATCTGTTGAACTGCTATTTGAGCCAGACGACCCTTGGATTTTTTTATATTCCCGTCTTTTATATATGCAAAAACAATTCTTTTGTAAACGAAAAAAATAATTTCTAAACTTTTGACACATACTGTATATATTTTTATTAATATTAATCTTTGTTCTGTGATTTTTAGATTTCAATTTAGTGATTTTTTAGGTAGAAAAAGAGATTAATTTAAATCAAAAAGTATAATTTTTTTTATAAAACTAAGTTATCAACATTTAAAAGCTTATATCTTTAGATAATTTAGGGTAAGATTTTGATTGAATTAATAACTTTAATTTCAATTTTGTCTAAAATTACAAAAATTTTGACCATATGAAGCAAAATATTGTTTTTATTCATAAATACGTAAGTTATATAATCAATTTAATTATATAAATATTAAAATTGTGATTGGTGATAAAAGTGACTTATCTTGGAAAAATGTCACAAGTGGAGTATTTCAAGGCTGTGTCTTAGGCTCTCTTTTTTTTGTCATTTTCATTAATGACATGCCAAAGATGGTCAAGCATCTATTAAAGTTGTTTGCTGAAGATAGTAAGTTGATAGCTGTTATCAAAGATCACAATTACTTTGAAATAGTCCAATAGGATTTACGTCAATTTTTTCAAACAATTCAATCAAATTTCATTATTTTTTTACTTTTTCAAAAATTCGAAAAAAAAAATTTTTTGCATGAAAATTTTTTTCGAGTAATTTTTTTCACTGAATTTCACAATAATTATGGATAATTAACGATAATTATGGTTATTTTACGATAAACACCGATTTTTAGATTACCATATCTAACATAAAATTAGTAAAATATCGTAAATTTACTATAATTTACGTAAAATATTGGGAATTCAAGGTATCGTAGCAGCACTGTATCAAATTGAACCTTTCATCTTTTTACCTTGTGTTTTTTGTGATAATAGACTGAAAGACTCTTCATTTATTTAATTTTTTAAAACAATAATTTAAATGTTTTAAAGCTTTTCTTTTTTAAAATATTCAATATAGAAAAATTTAAATTAAATGTTTTTATTTTTTTTAAGGTGCCCCAAGTCATAAACACTAGTTTTGGATTTAAAATTTTTAGCTTTTTCAAAAATTTGAAATCTAATGTAATTTTGTGCGTAGAACTCGAATCTGAAATCATTTTTTTCATATGTCATCTTATTTTTGCTCAATTGCATGAAATAAAAATACAAAGTTTACCAATTTGGAAAATAAAATTTTTTTATTGACAAATCTTACTTAACAATACATTCTTTATTAATATCAATGTTGAATAAACTAAGTTAGAAAATTTTAAATTCCTAGAGTGTCCATATAATTGAAAAAGATTTCTTAGTTTTTAGGAATTTAGTATTTAAATTTTTATTTTGGAAAATTTAATACTCCTCCAACATTATAGATCAAGAGACCTAAATAAACTTCAACTACTAACACTCATGATTCGACTTTTTGAATTGAGTCAGAGATATGTTGGAGCAGGGCTGAGTAATTATGTTACATTGGTTGTCAGACTGGTCAAATAATATTGAGAGGGTTTCGAATGAAGACATATCGACAAACTTTTAATTCTTTTTTCTTTTAATTTTAACATTTTTCAATTTTTATCTTTTTGTTTTCTTCTCAGTTTTGATTTGGTTTTAATCTGAAGAAGCTTTAGCTCGACACAACTAAACAATAAAATAAATAATTAATTTAATTCAATTTAAATTAGCTACAATTATATAAAGTCTCAAGCTATTCTTTTACGATTCATTTTTTTTTTGTGCTTTAGTTTTACGATTCATTTTTATTTTTGTGCTTTAGTTTTACGATTCATTTTTATTTTTGTGCTATACTTTTACGATTTATTCTTTTTTGTGCTATACTTTTACGATTTATTCTTTTTTGTGCTATACTTTTACGATTTATTCTTTTTTGTGCTATACTTTTACGATTTATTCTTTTTTGTGCTATACTTTTACGATTTATTCTTTTTTGTGCTATACTTTTACGATTTATTCTTTTTTTGTGCTATACTTTTTCGATTCAATGATATTTATTTTTAGGAAAAAATAAGTTAAATAAAAATCAAACAGCTTTTAAAATAGGTAATGAAAATGGTCATATTAAGGTATACTCTAATTTTGTTTTTTTTGTTTGTCAATTTTTACATAAATAACGTAATCATCCGAATTAAGTCACATGTCATTAAATTTTTAGTGACATGTCACTAGAATCTTTGACATGTTATAACAGTGTGTCACTAAAATAGAGTACTCTATTTTAAAGACATGTCACTAGATTCGGATGATTACGTTATTTTAAAACGAAATGTGAAGATTAAATAATAGTTATGTTATACAATATCAACTCAAAACTGTGTCGGATAGAAAAAACTTTTCTCAAAAAAATACTGGATTAAAATTAAAAATATAATATTTATTTTGTTTTGTTTTAATAGAAAAATACTTTAATATTTTTTGATTAAAATAAAAAAATAACTTTTGAAAAAGATCTTTTTTATTATTTTATTTTAATTTTGTTTAATTTTGAATCGATATGACTCAATTTAAAGAGTTATTTTTGAATTGTTAAGTTTCTGAAATGACTTTTAAAAAATATTAATTTTTTTTAAATAAATATTTTTAAAGTATTGTCACAATATCATCCAGTTTTTGTTTGTCAAGATGTCTAGAAGTATCTTGTGAAATCAAAACATTATGTGAATGAATTTTTATTCAAATCAAAGATAAGTATAGCTTTTTTTTAGAAAAAGGTTGATGATCTTACTTTTAAAAAAGAAAAATCCAGGCTTTTCCAAATTCAGGGGAAAAAATTCCGAAAAAGTTTGCTACAACTAATGACCGACAATTTTTTTTAAAAGTCTTTAATATTTTAAGATATGAATTTCAAAATTTTAACTTTTCTTAAATTTTTTTCAGGATTTTTTATGAACAAAATATTAATCCGGAAAGATTAGTTATGCAAAAGATCAATTTTATTTATTTTTTTTGTATCGAGCCAAAGCTTCTTTAGAATAAAATAAAAAATAAAGCCAAATAAGTTAATGAAAATATGATAAAAAAAAATTTTCATGGAAATAAGCTTAAATTAAGAAAAGAAATTATAATAAATAAATACTTGTTTGTTTGTCTCTATAATTGATGAAAATTTAATACTATTAGACGTGCTTTTAAGTAATTTTTTACTTTTCAAAGTGAACAATATAAGCAAATTGAACACTGAATAATCTTAAAAGTTAAATAAAATAAAAAGTTAAATAAAAATGAAAGTTTATCCAAAGTTAAGGTTATACTTAGATTTTTTCAATAAAATTTCAACTTATACAATTTTTCTAGTTTTTTAATGTTTTTTGAAATTAATTGATCAATTTAGATTGTAAATAAATTAACTTTCTTTTAAAAATCAGTTTCTTTAAGACATTTATTCCGAATCAATGGACAAAATACTTTTTTGTAAAATTTTGCTTATTCCATAAATTATTATTGACGATAAAATTTTGTAGAAATAAGTGATTTTTCTATTAATCTGTTTTATTCTTTATCAAAACTTTTGGTTAAGATCTATTTATTTTTAACTTTATTAAAATTCAAGATCAAAGCCCTGTAGGAAAAGAAACTTATTTGAATCGATGTGAGTATTTTTGGTTAAAATCCCAATACTTTTTTCCTTTCTAAGCTACGGGTTTGTTAGATGAGAAAAGATAATCTAAACAAAGCAAATAAAGCAAAAAACCTTAAAATGTAAAAAACATAAATTAAACTATCATGGTATTGTGAATTTCTATGCAAACCATCCAATAATTAAAAAAAATAGAATATTTTTCATTAATTTAAAAAAAAAATTGATTATTAACTTTAATTATGAAACAACATGAAACAAAATATATATAACTAAATTCAACAAATTAAAAATTAATTAACTAAATCTTAAAGGATCTTTAGAGAAATTTTTGAGAATTTTGTAGAGTTTTTTTAAAAGGTAATCGTACATTATAATCGTAAATGAGAGAATATTTTAATATAATAATTTTACTTAAACTTCATCAAAAAATTTAAAATGAGACATTTTTAAAAATTATCTCTTCTCTTAAATATCTCAATATTTTCTTTAAGAATTTATGCACTAAGTATTTTTTCAAGAATCTGCATAGAAACTGTTAAAAATCTGGGAAAACTTTTTGACTGGTTGAACAGATATAGCGTTTTAAAGAATATAAAGAGAAAAAGTAAAGATTTTTTATAAACATTAATGAATTCATTTTTATCTCTAGGATATCTCTATTTTTTCTTCAAAATAGGTCAAACTATTAAGATTATTTAAAGAATCTTTAAAGAAACTACAAAAAATCTATATTGAATGTGTGACTGTGTAGCCAGTCAACTAAATTTTAAAGGATCTTTAAAAATATTTGTTGATTTTATTAGAGTTAATCATACATTTTTCTCAAAAATATCTTAAAAAATTTATTTTTTTTCTTTGAATAGTCTTCAATTTTTTTCAATTTAGATAAGTTAATCGTAAATATTTATTTATTGAGGCCAATAAACATGATATTGTGCCTCAAAAAATGGAATTTTCAAGAACTAATATACTTTAGATGAAATATAGTTTATTTGGTTTAAGCTTTATAATTTCATTCAATTTTTCTCTTAATTAATTTTTTTAACATTTATTAATACAGATAAATCTAAATAATTTTTTATCGTCTATTTTAAGAAATAAATAAAATAATAATTATTCTTATTTATTGTTTATTTGTTTATTCTTTACCAAGCTAAAATCATTCAGATTAAAGAAAAATAAAAAAAAAGTGTAAAGAAAAGCTAAGATAAAGCATTTTAATTTTTTTTTGATTATTTTAAATGAATATTAGTAACTTAAGTGTAAATATTAAAGAAAATGAAACTCTGGACTTGAATAATGAATACAAAATAAATTAATCATGTGAATTATTTACCTTTTTTTTTGTCCAAGGCAGGACTTAAAATTTTTTTTTTAATTCCGGCAACATTAATTATCTGCCGTTCCAGGAGCTTGTCTTGAGACTTGTTACTCACTCTGGATTATCAAAGCTATTTAAAAGTCACAATTCCAAGTCCCAACTTTTTTTTCAAAAGTCGGAGTCAATGACTTTAATTTTTTTTTAAAAAAAGTCCAAGTACGGACTTATTTATTTTAATTTTTTTCAAAAATCCAATACTTTTGAAAAAAAATTTTGAATACTGAAGAAGATTTGCGTAGACTTTTATGCTAAAATTGCAAGAAAATTTTGAAATATGGCAAATCTATTTTTATTTGATATCCCAAGAGTCTATTAATGTTTTATATGAAGCCTGATCTAGCAAGTTTAAAAAAAAAAAACGGACATGGACTTTTTATTTGATTTTTAAACAAATCTGGAATTAATCAAAGACAAAGTCTTTTCTTTTTCTTCTAAAAAAGAAATAAAAGTCGACTTTAATTTTAAATTAGTTAATTTTAAGTCGGCTTCGAAGAATTAAAGTCGACTTTAAAAAACACTTAAAAAATATCATTCATTTTTTACGTCTTTTGGTTACACACAAAATAAGTCAAAGTTTAGAACAAAGGAGCGATCTTATTTACTGGTACCAGGTTTTAAATAATCTATTTAAAATTTCTTTTTAGCATTTTGTGTATTGTTATTTCAATAATTAAATTATTAACCAATTCTATTTTCTAAAATTCAAAAACGAATAACTTTTTAATTCACTTCCTTATTTATATTTTATATTTTGTCAATGTGACTTAGAACATATCAATAAATAATAATAATAATAAAAATAATATAATTACTTAACAATTTCAATTAATAAAAAGAAATTTTTTTCTTTTTTATACTGTTGTCTAAAAGTCAAGTCAAAGACCGGACTTAAATTTTAAATTTTTTTTAAAGTCTGACTTTATTTTTAATGACTTGTTCTTAAACTATACCGCCAAAATAACTACCTGGAACAGTAAAAAATTTTGTGATCGGGATAATTACTGATGAATCATCTTTTTTCCATCCCATGTAATTATTTTGACAGCCTAGTTTTAGTAAAAGTCATTAAAATTAAAGTCCAAGTCCGGTCTCTGTGTTGATTTAAGACTTGTGACGAGAGGCGGACAAAATATAGAAAGCCGAAACGAAGAATTTTCTTTTTAATATAGAAAGGAAAAATATAGAAAAAAAAATATAGAAAGAACTTTATGTAGAAAAAAAACACAGAATAAAATAGAAACTTTGGCTAAAACTCTAAATTAAATCATAATCGGTGAACAATTTAATCCAAAAAAAGACAAATATGAGATTAATTTAAGAATTTTACGAAGAGTGACAGATTATAAAGGTAAAAATATTGAATCGTTTTTAGAAGTATTGGTAATAATGATATCTTGATGAAGAAAAAAATTGAAGAATAATTAATTTTACTATTTCTTTTTTGTATAATTTTCTACATTTTGAAATTCGATATTTTTTATTTCTTTATTTTTTTTTTGGCCTTTTTTTTTCCAGATAATTTCGATATATATAATGATAAATTCGATTCCAAACTTTTTTCATTTTTTTACTTTAAGATTTTTTAATTTAAAAAAATATTAATGTACCGTTTAGACGTCAAATCTTGAACCATAACCAGAAGTTAATTGTACGACCTAATTTCTGTTCATCTAAAAAACTATTGTGACAATGTCATCTGCTTTAAAATTTAAAGGAATCGGTTAGTCTTGATCAAAAGATTTTATTACTTCGTTATTTTAATTGCTAATTATGCATTTTCATTTAATAACAAATAAAATAATAATATATTTTGAAACTGAATATCAAGCTTTAAAGCAGCTTTGGGGATCATGTTTTTCATCTAAAGTATATTAGTTCTTGAAAATTCCATTTTTTGAGGCACAATATCATGTTTATTGGCCTCAATAAATAAATATTTACGATTAACTTATCTAAATTGAAAAAAATTGAAGACTATTCAAAGAAAAAAAATAAATTTTTTAAGATATTTTTGAGAAAAATGTATGATTAACTCTAATAAAATCAACAAATATTTTTAAAGATCCTTTAAAATTTAGTTGACTGGCTACACAGTCACACATTCAATATAGATTTTTTGTAGTTTCTTTAAAGATTCTTTAAATAATCTTAATAGTTTGACCTATTTTGAAGAAAAAATAGAGATATCCTAGAGATAAAAATGAATTCATTAATGTTTATAAAAAATCTTTACTTTTTCTCTTTATATTCTTTAAAACGCTATATCTGTTCAACCAGTCAAAAAGTTTTCCCAGATTTTTAACAGTTTCTATGCAGATTCTTGAAAAAATACTTAGTGCATAAATTCTTAAAGAAAATATTGAGATATTTAAGAGAAGAGATAATTTTTAAAAATGTCTCATTTTAAATTTTTTGATGAAGTTTAAGTAAAATTATTATATTAAAATATTCTCTCATTTACGATTATAATGTACGATTACCTTTTAAAAAAACTCTACAAAATTCTCAAAAATTTCTCTAAAGATCCTTTAAGATTTAGTTAATTAATTTTTAATTTGTTGAATTTAGTTATATATATTTTGTTTCATGTTGTTTCATAATTAAAGTTAATAATCAATTTTTTTTTTTAAATTAATGAAAAATATTCTATTTTGTTTAATTATTGGATGCATAACTTATCTTTCCGGATTAATATTTTGTTCATAAAAAATCCTGAAAAAAATTTAAGAAAAGTTAAAATTTTGAAATTCATATCTTAAAATATTAAAGACTTTTAAAAAAAATTGTCGGTCATTAGTTGTAGCAAACTTTTTCGGAATTTTTTCCCCTGAATTTGGAAAAGCCTGGATTTTTCTTTTTTAAAAGTAAGATCATCAACCTTTTTCTAAAAAAAAGCTATACTTATCTTTGATTTGAATAAAAATTCATTCACATAATGTTTTGATTTCACAAGATACTTCTAGACATCTTGACAAACAAAAACTGGATGATATTGTGACAATACTTTAAAAATATTTATTTAAAAAAAATTAATATTTTTTAAAAGTCATTTCAGAAACTTAACAATTCAAAAATAACTCTTTAAATTGAGTCATATCGATTCAAAATTAAACAAAATTAAAATAAAATAATAAAAAAGATCTTTTTCAAAAGTTATTTTTTTATTTTAATCAAAAAATATTAAAGTATTTTTCTATTAAAACAAAACAAAATAAATATTATATTTTTAATTTTAATCCAGTATTTTTTTGAGAAAAGTTTTTTCTATCCGACACAGTTTTGAGTTGATATTGTATAACATAACTATTATTTAATCTTCACATTTCGTTTTAAAATAACGTAATCATCCGAATCTAGTGACATGTCTTTAAAATAGAGTACTCTATTTTAGTGACACACTGTTATAACATGTCAAAGATTCTAGTGACATGTCACTAAAAATTTAATGACATGTGACTTAATTCGGATGATTACGTTATTTATGTAAAAATTGACAAACAAAAAAAACAAAATTAGAGTATACCTTAATATGACCATTTTCATTACCTATTTTAAAAGCTGTTTGATTTTTATTTAACTTATTTTTTCCTAAAAATAAATATCATTGAATCGAAAAAGTATAGCACAAAAAAAGAATAAATCGTAAAAGTATAGCACAAAAAAGAATAAATCGTAAAAGTATAGCACAAAAAAGAATAAATCGTAAAAGTATAGCACAAAAAAGAATAAATCGTAAAAGTATAGCACAAAAAAGAATAAATCGTAAAAGTATAGCACAAAAAAGAATAAATCGTAAAAGTATAGCACAAAAATAAAAATGAATCGTAAAACTAAAGCACAAAAATAAAAATGAATCGTAAAACTAAAGCACAAAAAAAAAATGAATCGTAAAAGAATAGCTTGAGACTTTATATAATTGTAGCTAATTTAAATTGAATTAAATTAATTATTTATTTTATTGTTTAGTTGTGTCGAGCTAAAGCTTCTTCAGATTAAAACCAAATCAAAACTGAGAAGAAAACAAAAAGATAAAAATTGAAAAATGTTAAAATTAAAAGAAAAAAGAATTAAAAGTTTGTCGATATGTCTTCATTCGAAAACCTCTCAATATTATTTGACCAGTCTGACAACCAATGTAACATAATTACTCAGCCCTGCTCCAACATATCTCTGACTCAATTCAAAAAGTCGAATCATGAGTGTTAGTAGTTGAAGTTTATTTAGGTCTCTTGATCTATAATGTTGGAGGAGTATTAAATTTTCCAAAATAAAAATTTAAATACTAAATTCCTAAAAACTAAGAAATCTTTTTCAATTATATGGACACTCTAGGAATTTAAAATTTTCTAACTTAGTTTATTCAACATTGATATTAATAAAGAATGTATTGTTAAGTTAGATTTGTCAATAAAAAAATTTTATTTTCCAAATTGGTAAACTTTGGAACAAAAATTGTTAAAATATTTTAAATATTCAGAATAAAGTTTAAACAAGGTATCGTTATTAATAAAAATATTTAATTTTGAGTGATCTAATCAAAAATGAAACAGGGGCAAATTTTCAATGCAAATCCTGTATTCCTCTATAGTGCATAAGTTTGAACTGATTTTTTCGAAAAATTAAACTGACTTGGAAACTTAATTTTTTTTTCTTCAGATAGAAGAGGAAATGTACTTTCTAATCTTGTGTATTTTTTTTCAACCATTCAATAAAAATCCCTAACAATTTAAACGCAAAGTTTTGAAAAAATTCGATGATTTAGCATTTTTGGCGTTTTATTTCTCCCGTAAAATTGTTTAAAAATAGATAATTTTTTTTTATTTAAGAGAACTAAGTCTCCTCTTTAGAAATAGATGGGGGTTTGTTGATATCTTGTCTTAAAAGCATTCTATTTAGATTTAAAATCAGTAAAATATTTAAAAAAACGGCTCGAATTAAACGTAGAACCATTGCTAATAGGAATATTACTAAACTTAGGGTAAATATTATGGCTCCAGAAGTGAAAATAAACAGGGCTGATGAAATGATGAGCATTCCAGATTATGGTAATCTTAAAAAAATTTATAAAATTTTAATTAAATTTAGGCTTTAATATGTTAAATTAAAAAAAGTTATTCAAACCGAAGTTGTAAAAAAAGATCCCAGTCAAAACCTCAATAATGTTTCATCGAGGAAAAATTGAGGATCATCGAAGAATCATCAAATTAACCAATGAACTTAAGATGAGATGATCAAAACTTACAAGTATTTTTTTTTAGCAACAAAAATAGGAGGAGTCACTATTTGAACTTTTCATGAACTTTGATTCTGTGCTTGAGTAATATTAAGAAGGCATATATGCATTAAAAAACAGTCTTTAATTTTTCTATGTCGTTAAAATGCAATTAGAAAAGATCTTGATCGAAAAGACTTTTAAATAATGTTTGAAATTTTTTGAAACAGGTCGACTAAATTATTTCTTAAATATACTTATTTTTGAGCCTGTATGCTTAGGTGTATGTTTTTAAGTATTTGATCCTTAAAATCAAGTCTTGTTTGTTAACTGCTTTAATTATTTAATGACAAAACCAGATATTTCTCAGTCGACTAAAAAAATAATTAAGTCGTGAATCAGTAGTAAAATAAATTTAATCTTTGATCATAACAAGGTTTGTTTATTTAATTCATTTAAAAAATTTAAAATTAAGCTAATAATGAGGTGACTTTTTTTTTTAGATTAATCTGGATTAATATGGAATGAGCTTTTAAGAATCGGTATCGCACCTTGTAGCATTAGCAAGATGATAATTATTTCGGTTTTGTGAAATTTATTACAATAGAACAGAACAAAGAGTAAAATAAAACTATTCCTTTTTTTCTAGATATTAGAAATTAATTCTGAAAATTCAACATAGTGCAACATTCAAAGTTGCATAATAGACAACATTCTATTAAAACTCTTCAATATTAGCATAATTATATTTCAATGTATTTGAACGTATTGCATTCTGTAAAGAGTTTGCGCATCATTAAGAGACATTGAAATGTAATACCACAATGAATGTTGCACTATTTTGCATTTACAGAATTAATTTTTTACGTCTTATTTTTTATTCTGTTTTATTGTACTAAATCTCACAAAACTATAATTTCTCAAATAAAAAAATAAAAAATAATTTTAAATAAATGAAAATCCGATGAAATTTTTATTTTTCATCGATGAAACATTATGAATCTGCTCACTCCTCATCGACGAAACATCGATGTAAATATTTTTTTTCCATTGATGCTACATCGAATTCTAATTAACTGGGATGCATCGACTCAAACATATGATTATGACTTTTCTAGTCGAATAAATATTATACTTAAATATTTTTCGTTCGGAAGCGTCGCAAATTTGTTTAGCATTCTCACTGATAGTCTGAATGATTGGAAATCAATACACTTAAGAATTTTAAGTGTAAGTGTTTATTTGATTTTACGACTATTGAATATTTCTTTTGAGAGTTCGAGAGATATTCTGACAAGTTTAAGAATGCTAAACATTCAAACATGTCATGCGTGGGCCACTACAATTATTGATGAGGGAAATTTATGCGTAATTTTGAGAGACGAAAGAGGTTCTTACAAAAGAATACCATTTTATGAAAACTTTCCTGAAATACTCAATGAAGCAAAATCGTATGCTCTTACTGAAATGTGTAGAAAAAAATGCACCTTTGATGCGATAAGCTTGGCAATTTTCCTTGATAAAAGATTTCGGGAATTGTATCCGGAAATAGAAATCGAGCCTGAAAATTTGGTAAGATCAGTTGAGAGCTATCGAGTGGATCTTTTAAAGTGGGGTGCCAATTATGATTCTAATAAAAATAGGCCTTATTTTGAAGTGCATGAAAGAGAGGATGTTAGCTCGACAAAAATTTATTGAACATTTGATTAATTTAAAAGATTTTTATTATGTCCCGAAAAAAGACATCGTTTATTCTTGGATTTCCCCGATGAGAAAAAAAAGAATTTTAATTTCTCACGATGAGTCAACTTTTAGGTCGGGTGAAACTTCAAATTTTAGATGGATTTTTCCAGACAAAGCCCCATTTTTTAATAAAGGACGTGGGAGAAGCATTATGATATCTTTGTTTATGGCCTCTCAAAATGAAACATCAATTTTTGAATTAAGTGATGAAGAATACCACGACGCTTTAAAATCTCATCGTGAAATTTCTAAAAATGATGGTGTAAATTATTTTCCCCGTTGGACAAACGCCTGGATTGAGCCAAGAAAAGATGCATATTTTGATAATGATCAAATTTTAAAACAGTTTAAAAGACTTTTTATTTTGATTCGCTTCAAAAAGACGTTTAAAGATCATGATATAGATTGTATCGTGGATAATGCTTGAACTCATTCTGCAAAAATTTATGACGTAAAAATGCTAAATAAACATCCTAATACAAATTGTATTTATAATGAAATAAGATGGACTGAAGGAGATAGAGAAAAAAGGTTTTTTTTAAGCTTTTTTTTTTCTTTATTTATTCATTACAAAATTTTTAAGTGTAAAATGTCTTAACGAAAGAGGTCGCTATAGAGGTTTAATAAGAATTTGTATTGATTTAAACTTTATTAAAGATGAGGAAAATTCAAAACAATTGAGACTCGAACACTTAAGAGAACTACTTATGGAACATCCAGCATTTAATAATGGTAATACTCATCTTCAACGTTTAGCCTCCGAACATGGGTTTAACGTTTTATTTTGTCCAAAATATCATTGTGAGCTCAACCCAATCGAAGGAGTTTGGTGTTTTCTGAAAGGTTTTGTAAGAAAAAAAAATGATCAAGATTTCAACAAGTTCTTAGACTTAATTTTAGAGGCCATAAATGAATATAAAAATATAGATTTGAATATTAAGCTATGGAATAGATTCTGGAGAGCTTTGGAAATGTATCAAAGTGGTGCAAGCTATCAAAATGTCTTAGAAAAGCTATTTGGAGCAAAATCGAGTAGTAAAGTTATTTCTCATAAAAAAAGCAAAGATTTTAATACATTAATATATTCAGAACAATAAATTTCCTATATGAATCTATCTATAAACTTTATATTTATTACATAGGTATCTTTAAATGCTTGTATTTTACTAAATAGACAATATTATCCAAAAAGCCCACCTATTCCTATTTCTTAATAAATTATCTTTAATTTAAGCCCAAAATCACCCTACTTGAAAAAAGTCTTATATACGAAATAAAATTTAAAGGCATATTTTAAAAAAAAAACATTTTTTTAAAAAAATCGCCAAAAAAAAAGGAAAAATAAACTAATGGATGATAAAAAACGACTAATCCGAGTAAATTTAGGGTAAATTTTCATAAAAAAAAAAAGTAAATTTCTATATGCTTCACATTTATGAAACAAAACGTTTTTTTGAACCCCCACCTGAAACTCGGGTAAAAGATATAAGAACCCAACTTTTTCACTAATAAAATCGAATTCTGCGTCATAATTAACCTAAAAAAAGTTTTTGGGGTGAATTTTTGATAATCCTAGCTAACTAGTGTTTATGACTTGGGGCACCTTACAAAATATTTAAAATTAATCTAATATTATTGTTAAAATATTCAATGCTTTAAAATTGATCTCTTGATCGCAAAGGTCTAAATAAAATTCTTACTCATTTAAAAAATTTTTGTTTTCATTTTAACTAAATATCTCTTTTTTTTATTCAAAATTAATTAGTTTAAAGATTTTTGTTTAATTGTTCAAAAATTCACAGAATTTTAAATTATTTTTAATTTAAAAAATTGTCTTTATTGTAGGTGACCAGTCCAAATTTCGATTGAACATCTAGAGCATTTAGAAAAATGGACCATCATGTAGGCTAGTTTAAAGACCGTCTACCAGCCAGCACTAATTGTTATCATT
The DNA here is from genome assembly GCA_025491095.1 of Brachionus asplanchnoidis. Taxonomy (NCBI): domain Eukaryota; kingdom Metazoa; phylum Rotifera; class Eurotatoria; order Ploima; family Brachionidae; genus Brachionus; species Brachionus asplanchnoidis. The sequence goes on from JAILYF010000015.1 coordinate 3,267,100, forward strand.
ATTCTGACAATCTTTGGATAATTTCTGTATTTTTTATAGATCTAAAAGAAATTTCTTGTGTCATTATAATTTTAAAATAATTTTTTTAAATTAAAAATTTTTTATCTTTGAATAAAAATAAATATCTCAATTTATTCAAGAGGAGATAGAAAGCATTGCTTAACTATTAACACATGATATAAGCCTTGTAAATCAGTCACGTTACTTTATTTATGAAAATTCAACTCTTTAAAATAAGATTATGCAATATTTTAACAAAAATAAAAACCAAAGAAGATGATCATATTTATGTAAAATTAACTAGATTCAGGGTAAATAAATTTCGTATTATTTTTAGATTATTAATGTAAAGATAACTTTTGCATTTTTTTTGTCCACAATTTAAATAAAAAATAAAATGAGTCTGCTTGAAGATGTCCAAGTAAATTTATTTTTTAATTTTGACTAGAAGAGCCTAATTTAAATTAAGTGTCGTGATTATCATCACTATGATTATAATTCGTCGTGGATTTGTAATTTCATGAAAACAACTGAAGACTGCCAAATTGATGATGGATTTGTAAATTATCTAGTTTTTACATATTGCTCATTTAACTTAAACATGACTTGGTTCGCCGTAATGATCCTAGTAAATTTTTCAGGCCCAACTACTAACTAAATAAATTTAAAGCTAATATTAAATTAAGACTGTTTGGCTGATTTTCTTGTTTATGAGTTTGGGTGTAACTGCAGACACATTGTAAATTTTAAATTTTAGTTTTCTAAAAATAATATTTTTATATTTTAGCTTCTGTCCATCTCTCAGAGTAATAGCAGACAGCATGAAGCTGTCACAAAATATAGCTATATCCTTTTAAATATTTTTCAAATTTTTTTATTTTTTGTCAAAATTTCTTAACTGTAATTCTTACGGAGTGACATTTCTTGCATTTGGAAATGGTGCTCCCGATGTTTTTAGTTCGATAGCTGCTGTTGGAAATGCAAAAGGAGGTGACGCTGGTCTTGCATTTGGAGCACTCATGGGCGCTGGCGTTTTCATTGTAACTTGGTTCTTAAAAGCTAAATAATTTTTTTTTGTTTAAATATTTCAAAAGAGTACAATAATTGTTGGCACAATTTGTTTTATACGACCCTTCTACAGTGTTCAGAGGCCTTTGCTTAGAGATATCATATTTTTTCTTATATCTGGATTTTGGCTTTTTTTGGTTATTTGGGATGGAAAAATAGTTCTATGGGAAACACTTGGTATATTTAGGATTATTTGTAAAATAAAAAAATATATATTTTTTTTTTATTTCAAAAGGATTCTTATTTCTTTATTTATTTTATATATTTGTTGTGTTGACTGGAAGATTTGTCAACCAAAGAATAAAATTAAAACGTGGCATTGTGTCAACTAAAAATGACTTCAGTAGTGAGACGATCATACAAAGAAAAGAAAGAATGCCTAGATCTCTGGTAAATATCCAAGACGATGCAGAGAATGAGAACGAAGCCGAAGAAGAATACGAAAATGAGGAACTCACCCGGCCTCTTCTTTCACGAACTCACTTAGAAGAGTTGCCAGAGATTGGATTTTCAGCCAAAGATGCTGTCACCATGACATTTATGCCTATTGAAAAATCTGAATGGGAACAATCAAATTGGTTTTTTAAATTTATTATGGTTTTAAAAGCTCCCATAATAGTCTTACTAAAATTGACCATTCCACTTGTTGACTACGATGGACCGAACCATAATTGGAACAAAATAACAACCATGATTAATTTTACACTAGCACCTTTGTTCATTGTTTTTGCTACAAAAAGTAATTTATAATGACAAATAAATTTTAGATAAATTAAATTTTTATTAAATTTAGTTATAAATTACAAACTGTTTGATGCAATACCAATTTGGAGCGTGGCATTGACAATTGGTTTACTTGGAGCTGCTTTAGTGTGGTTCTATACCGATTTTTACGAGAGACCAAAATATCACTTAGTATTTTTTTCTTAAAGTTGATTTAAAATAATTTAAATTTTTCTAAATTTTTTTAGGTATTGGCTTATTTTGGATTCATAGTTTCTGTTGTATGGATCTATTCTATAGCAAATGAAATAGTCAACATATTGACGGTAAGAGCTGAAATGCGATTTTACTTAAAATTTAAAATCTTTAATTTAATTAACTTTAGGCTTTCGGAGTGATAATGAACATAAGTAATACAATTTTGGGCTTAACATTTTTAGCCTGGGGAAACAGTATGAGTGGTAAATATCAGATATAAATTTTATTTTGCCGACTCTTTTTTTAGTCACAAGTCAAGTAACTGGCTTCACTTAAATTTTTTTTAAAATTAAATTTAAACTAGTCACAAATAAAAAAGATTGTATTTCTTTTTTAAAGTTTCAAGGTTAATCAACAGACTAGTGACCTATTGAATAGACTGATTAACTAATCATTTATTTCAATTAAAATAAATAATTCATTAAAATATAAAATATCAAAATGTTTTATATAAAAAGATTATTAAAAAAAAAAAGAAAAATTTTAATTAATGTGATTTAATTAAAATTTTTTGCAGACCAATTTAAATAATCAAAAATTTTAATTGATTTAAGAAAAATTATATTTATATTATTAAAAATAGAAAATAACAAAATTATTTTAAAATTAATTTTGTAAAAAAAATCATAAAAAGTTAGCTCTCCAAACTTTGTTTTTGTTTTTGGTACAATTAAATTATTTTCTTAAATTGTATTTAAGGTTTCTTATTTTATTTTATTTTAAACTTTCTTTTAATAAACTAGGACCATTGTCCAGTTTAAATATTTTAAATTTTATAAAAAATTTATTTAAATATTAAATTTCAGATATTTATTTTTTTGCCAACTCTTTTTTAAGTCACAAGTTAGTAACTGGCTTGAATTAAAAAAAAATTTAAACTTAAAATAGTCAAAAATAAAAAAGTTTGTATTTCTTTCGGAATTTAAGTTTTTATTTTTAGATTTAATTGCGGATGTATTTTCAGCTCGTAAGGGATTTCCTAATATGGCAATTTCAGCTTGCTTTGGAGGACCTCTTTTTAGTAAATAATTTAAAAAAAAAATTTTAATTAAAATTTTATATAATTAAACAGATATTTTAATTGGAATCGGTATACCATTTACAATTAAATGTATTCAACTACCTGATGGATTTATTGTAATAATTGTCAAATATAAAACCATACAGAAATTAAATTCAAAAAATTTATTTAGATAAAGCATAATTTTTTGCAATATTTTTTGGCTCTTTTCTTAGGCATCAGTTTATGCTCGTCATTGATATTTTTGCCACTCAACAACTTCTTCTTTAGTCGAAAATATGCTTTATATTTGATTACAATTTATGCCATATTTATAATTGGATGTGTGCTAATTGAAAGTGGTGTAATTAATCCTATGTAAAAGAATGGGTCAAAAAATTCACCTTTTCCGGTTTAAATCAAAAAAATTTGACAAATTTATCTCGTCAAATTATTTGAAAATGTATTAAGAATTTTGAACTATTAATTTTAAAAAGTTATTTTTAATTCACAAAAATATCAATTTGTTTTTTTTTTCATTTCTGTTTTTAAATAATAAATTTTAAATCAATTAAAAGATTAAAAAAATAGCATTTTTTATTTTATTTACAAAGGATTTTGAAACTGTTTATTTGTCTTTAATTTCGTCCTCACTACTTGTTCCGTAATCATTTGAAACCAAAAAAGACGTAGAATTATTTATGCTGGACGGCTCCTGGGATATTGGGGTGGTTTTCTCTGATTTCTTAACAACTATTCCAAAATTGGTTAACTTGTCGTATTTAGTTGAAGTTCCAAATTTAAATCCGTCATTTAAAATTTTTTCATTCTTCGAAGATTTTTGCAATTGTTGTCTCAAACTTTGAATAGAATTATTTTTCATGTTACCTTGTTCACTATTTACATCTGAAATTTTTTTCGAAAAATTATCAAAAATCGACTCGGACTCGATTGATTTTCTTTTTTCACTTTTATTCTGTTCAGGTTTTTCAATTGTATTAAACTTAAACAATGACGCTATTTTTACATCCTCTTGATTCTCTCTAACTAAATCTATATTAATGTTCCATTTGTCCAAAAATTTTTTGTCGTTGCTTTTTATTTCTTGAATTAATTTCTTTTCATCCTTATGATCAGTAAAAATAAAAAATTATTCTAAAAAAAATGTATACGACCTACTCTCAATTCTTTTCTCAACATAGAATTAAGTGCATAATCATCCTTCCATTCGTTTTTTGCCATCTCTAGCTCTTTGAGAGTAGGCACCAATACTCCAGCTTTTTGCTTATCAATGGTTTCATGCTCTAAGCTGAACATAGGATCCAAATTCAATCTTTTTATATCATTTTTATCTATAAGGAAAAAAATGATTGATAATTAAGTTTAAAAAAAAAATAAATTTTTTACCTTCTGTCACTATTTGTTCATTTTCCGCCATATCCCAGCGTTGTTCTTTTCTTTTTGCCCCAGTCATTATTACGTAATCAGAATTAGCTGGGTCAGTTCTAATCTCAAAATATTGATCACACAAATGGCACTTCATCCTAAACTCATAAATTGGTGTACTGTAGTACATACCAACTTTTTTTTTTTCAGCATTGTATCGAACACTCATTGCTATGTGAGCATTGCAGCCATTGCACCAAATGTTGTATGGCATTTCGAATCTTATGATGACAATGCCTTTATCGAGTTTACGAGCTCTTTCTCGTAATGCATGAGTCCCATGGTATCGATTTAAGTTGCCATGTTTCTTTGGATCAAAGTCTGGAGGATAATATTTATTTTGACCTTTTCTTTCGCCCTTTTAAATAAATAAAAACTAAAAAAATCTGTCATTTTTTAAATTTGAAAATACCATTTTTTAACAAAAATCTAAAAGTGAATCTTTGAGTTTTCTTGAATAATATATTTATGATTTTTATAAACATATTTATATTTTTTTGAAAAAAATTTCAATTGTTTATAACAATTTAAATAACTTAACATTCGTTGAATTTAAATTTCAACTATCTTATTTCAGTTTTTGGATTTTTAGCCTAAGCTAAAATAAATTGGATACAAAATGTAAAGGTATATCTGATCCTTACTTAAAATTGAAAATAAATTTTTGGACTTTTTGATTCATTAACTTACTAAAAATCATAAAATGAAAAAATCAAGTTTTGTGTTTTTTTTTAATTTTAGCAAAATCATTGAAAAGGTCTTGTGAAAGTCAGTATAAATTGAAAAAAAATATTTTCTTTTAAGAAAATATATCCAAAAAGTGCATATGGTTTAACTTAAACAAAACCTTCCTTTTTAAAAATTAATTAGGATGGAAAAAAATTATTAAATTGGTTTACAATATAGTTCTTATCATTTATCAAAATAAAGTGCCGGTATTAGAGTAAATAAGAACCCTCAGCTGATATCATGTGATACTAATATTTTTTTGTTGCCAAAACTGGTGTCAGATAATTTAAACTGATAAAAGAATCTATCATTTTATTTGTATCTTAATATTCGAAAATTTTTCGAGTTTTATTAAAAAAACGTAATTAAAATTGTTTTTTTTTCAAATTTTTAATATTACCCCCAATTTGGTAGACATTATAGTTACATTAAATTTTTATCCTTTCCTTTTATATCAAATTTAGTTTAATAAATTCAAGATCTAGATTATTATTTTATATCTATATGATTTTTACAATTGTATATAAGATCACTATCAGGGTCACGATCACTATAGTTTACTCTCAGTTGATATCATCTGGTATCCCATGATGTCAACTACAGGTTGTTACAAACCTGTAGAATTTTTCAATTTTTGCATTCATTTTTTAAAAATTTTTATTTAAATATTTGAATTCAAAAAAATTTTGCAAATAATTAGCAATAAATTTTATAGAAAAACATTTAAATAAATGGTTTTATTTTAAAAAAAATAAATACAAATTCGTCAATTACAAATACAAAGTCTCAAGCCAATTTTCCAGTTAATAGTCTTTACGAAAATTTTCGAAAAATTTTCAAACTTAGAAGCTTTCGAAAATATTCCGAAAAAATTTCCTTAAATATTCTTGTTTTTTTTTTTAATTTTTTCAATAGATCAATCAAAAAAATAATAAAAAAGCAACAAAAATATTTACGAAATTTTTTCGAAAATTTTCTGAAAAAAATTAGTATTATTTTTGTTTTTTTTTAATTTGTTTTTAATTTTTTCTTTAATTTTTTAAAAGCCAATTAGCGACTGGTGTGAACTTTAATTTATAATAATTGATTTTCAAATCATGTAGCTCCCTATGTTCATGAATTTCACATTTGTCTAAATTATAAAGATTATGCTGCTCTATTATAATGCATGATTTTTGAAAATTTAAAATTTTTATCCACATAAAATTAAAATTTTTGGCGAAAAGATAAAAGATGTTATAACTCAGAGGTGATAGATTTAGTTTTTTGAAGAATTTATAAAGATCATTAGAAATTCAGCATAAGTTCTCCTTTTTTTTAAGGAAATCTAGAGATCTTTTAAGAAATCTTTTATTCAGAAAATTTTAAAGAAAATTTCTTTATTTTTTTCAGAACTAAAGTAATTAACAAATTTATAAAAGAGTTTTCTCAAATAGAAATAAACAATAAAAGCGTGTTTCCTTAAAAAATTTATAATAGCAAAAATTGTTTTGTTTTAATTTAAAAAAAAATTAAATTTTCAACGTGAAGTTTTCAACATTTAAGCTTCAATTTTCAATTTCATAAATTAAATAAATAAAAATTTTGTTACCATAATAATTAAACTTGAATACCTTTTTGTTAAATTTTTAAGATATTCAATTAAGCAATTAAAAACTTTAATTAACTTTTATAAATTTATACTTAAAAAAAAAAATATGAATATTTTTTTAAAATGAATTCAAATAAATGAAATGTTAATCAGTCTCTGTTGATTAACCTTGAAACTTCAAACTTTAAAATTCATTTAAACTGGATTTTAAATCGGTTTTCGAACCGCTTTTAAAATGAAACAGATTCTACCAACCAACTGGTTCAATTTCGGAACCAGTTTTTTAAGACTGATTCCATTTAAAAGCGGTTCGAACTTCGAAGACCTGTTTTTAACTATGAACCGGTCTCTACCAGTCCTTAATTTATTTTGCACCTTATAAAGCCCTTAGTAGTTTTTTTTTTTTAAATGCGCTTAAAATTCAAAAAAACATTTTTCATACTTTGACTATTTGATTTTTATTAAAGGACATCCAGATCATCCTACCTTATAATTTTTAGAGATAAATAATTTTACGGTGATGGTACCTAAGACCTTTGTTGCTGATAATGATGACATTATTCTTAATGATGGAAGAAGTGGTAAGCATGAACCAACTATGCCTACGATTATTGAAGACATAGCTGGAAACTTGAATGAAAGGGACTAAATAATTATTTTCTTAATTTAATGTTTAAAAATAAATTTTTTCTCAAAAACAGCTGCTAGTAAAAGGCAAATATCTTGGCAAGTAGGGATCATATAAAAAAAAGCTCTTCATTAGTTTGTGCGTATTGAGTAGATCTATCTACTGATATACAATATTAGATATATTCACCTGCCAACGAAGCTCGGCTCTCTTTTTTGTGAAAAAAAAGGTATAAAAGTAAAAAATAACCAGGTAAATTAAGAATATTTTTTATTTTTAAATCAAGACTAATAAAATTTAAAGCATTTAAAATCAGAAAATGAAAAAAAAATATACAAATCGGAGTATTTTTGGGAGAAAAAAGGGTTTTTAATGTCGCTATGCATCAAAAAACGCCTTTTTTCAAAGTTAAATAACTTTTTACCTGAAATAGGTAGAAACATAAAAAAACCACCCAACATTGGTTATCATACATGGGGAACACGAATATGTAAAAAAATTTAGAATCCCAGAGTAGTGACGTAGTTTTGCCTTAAATGCACCTTACTTTAAACGAAAGAAAACATTTTTTAGCACTTTTTGAGTTATTAATGATTTTATTTATTTCTTTATCTTTTCAACTAAATGCTTTAAAAATTGACGTCTAGGAATTTTCAAAATATATTTAAAATCAAATTTAAAAGTTTTTAAATAATTAAATAAAAGCTTTAAATCAAAATTTTATTTGACAGTTAAACTAAAAATTTAATCTAGGATTTTAATTATTTTTTTGAGGAATCTTGATTGTTACACACTTAACCTCAGTATAATTGCTTAAACCATATTCGCCTTTTTCGCGGCCATATCCGGATTGTTTAAAACCTAAAAAAAAATCGAAAACTTAATTTCAGTTTTTTTTAATAGGCTTATTATTTACCTCCAAAAGGTGCAGCAACATCAAAATTATCATAGCAATTCACCCAAACAGTTCCTGCTCTTAAGCTGTTTGATATCTGTAAAGCATTATCTATGTTTTTGGTAAAAACCGATGCTGCAAGTCCATATTCAGCTTTTAAATAATTAATTTAAAAAAAAACCTTTATTTATTAGATATAAAATTACTATTGTTTGATCTCTCAATAACTTCGTCAATTGTCTTGAATTTTAAAATTTGCATAACAGGCCCAAATATTTCTTAAAAAAAAATTAAAAATTTTCTATCTAGAAAGACAAATTTTTCAATACCCTCTTTACAAATTCTCATGTCATCTTTGACATCACCAAAAACAGTTGGTTGCACAAAATATCCTTCTTCTCCCCATCGAGAACCACCTGTCAGCAACTTGGCACCTTGTTTTCGACCAGAATCGATCAGATCCAAAATCTTTTCCATTTGCTCATTGTCAACTTGTGGTCCTTGCTCAGTCTTTGCATCAAACGGATCACCAATTCTAATTTTTTTAGCCCTTTCAACACTTTTCTCCAAAAATTCATCATAAACATTTTCTTGAACGAAAATTCTCGAGCCAGCACAGCAGCATTGGCCCTGGTTGAAAAACAAGCCAAAATGCGATTGATTCACAGCATAATCCAAATCAGCTCCTTTCAAATCTCCCAGTACAATATTAGGAGACTTTCCACCAAGTTCGAGAGTCACTCTCTTAATTGAATCAGCAGCTTGTCTTGCAATCAATTTGCCAACTTCAGTTGAACCAGTAAATGCAACTTTATCTACATCAGCATGATTCACGATTGCTGCACCAGCAGTTGGTCCATAACCAGTTAGAACATTCACAACTCCTGGCGGAAAACCAGCTTCTGCGATCAGTTTACACACATACAAAGCAGATAGAGGCGTTTGTTCAGCAACTTTCATGACAACTGTACAGCCAGCTGCCAAAGCTGGTCCTAGTTTCCAAGATTGCATTAGTAATGGAAAATTCCATGGAATTATTTGGCCAGCTATTCCTACTGGTTCATGTCTAGTATATGAAATAAAATCACCACTGACTGGTATTACTTTTCCATGAATTTTATCAGCCCAACCGGCATAGTATCTTTTTTAAATAATTTTAATATTTTGTCTTATTTAGTAAAAAAAAAAAGGCATTTTGAAGTTTAGGATCAAAAAAATCAGATCAAATATTATAAAAAAAAATATATTTGATAATATAGAAGGATTTCGATGAATCTTACATATGAAAATAATGTTCTCTCTAAAAAATTACAAAACACGCCAAAAACGTCTAATCTTTCTCTCAAAATTCCTCTCCTTATTTAATTCTATGATTCAATTCTTAAATATTTGCTTTTTTGAAAAATTTTTCTTTGAATATCATTTTAAAAATATAATCAAAAATTACAAGAAATTAAAAATTGTTAAATATAAAATGTCACAAGCTGAAACTATTTTTATAGAATCATCTTCAGAATCAAATGAAGATGAAAGGGCGAATACACAAGAAAATAATATATCACAAACTGATTCTACAGTTAAGTCTACAATGAAGAGAAGACGAAATGAAAGTAAGATATGGGATCATTGCATTGTTTTAGCAGACGGGAGTAAAAAATGTAATGTTGAATTTTGTTCTCAAAAATGGAAGGCGTCAACTGGTAATTCAAACGTCATAGATCATTTTTAAAAATATCTGAATTTATGGCATATAGTCTGCCTAACAGATTTCACGCTCTTGTAGCGTTGCATTATATTACTACTACTATTACTCCTACTACTAAAATTTGAATTTATTTAAGTGTAATTGAATTGAAATTAAAACGACTGAGCCGGCTTGGAACCGGTTTTTAACCGGTTTTATTTTTAAAATCGGCTTTAAAAACCGGCTCCATTTATTAAAACCGGCTTTAATTTAAAGCCGGTTTTAATAAAAAACCGAATTGAAGCCGGTTTCATGGAGCCGGTCTACCAGCCCTAGTATTTTGTTTATAACTTTTGAATGGTTTTTGAATAAATATCTCTGCAAAATAATGCAAAAAACATGCTAAATATTAGATAAGGCTCTGCAAAAAAACTCTGCAATTTTGCAGGAAAATGCACGTCATTAAAAATTATTTAATTCGACTGCGCAATTTAATTGCAGAGTTTTTTCAGAACCTTATCTAATATTTAGCATGTTTCGTGCATTAGTTAGCATTTTGCAGAGATATTTAATCAAAAACCTGCTAAACACTATCTCAAATCTAAAACCTTTAGAAGCACGAGTCAAAAAACTTGTAAAAAGCTTCATTAAAAACTCTAGCGCCGTTTGCAAAGGAATCAAGAGTTTAATAAGCAGTTGTGATTGGAGTAGAAGTGATAAGAAATCCATCTTAAAACACTACTTATAAACTATTAACTACTTTTTTACTTTATATTTAATTTTTTATTCTTTTTTTATTTTGAAAATTTTTACTTAATCTAATTAATTTTCGTATTTGAAATTTTGTAAATTATTTTTTATGCTGAAAGAAGAGCGCTCTTTCTTCAAGCAGCAGACCATAGGTCACATTTTAATTTAAATAAATATAAATAAAATCAAAAACCATTCAAAAGTTTTAAACAAAATACTATTTGGTCTGATTTTTTTGATCCCAAACTTCAAGATGCCAACAAAAAAATACCTTAAGTTGGCAATTGATCCAGGAACATCAACATTTAGAGCAATGTGATAAGGCTTTCCGTTGTCCAAGGACTCTAATGCTGCCAAATGAGCTGCATCACGTTCCATAAGATCAGCCAATTTGTTCAACAAAAATCCTCTGTATGCTCCATCAGAACGTCTCCATGGCGAACCCAATTTGAATGCTTCTTTGGCTGCCTTTACAGCTAAATCAACATCAGTCTTTTGGATCAAATAATAATTTTATTTAAAAAAAATTTATACAGAATAGTTTTTACAGAATCAGCTTCGGCTATTCTGGCAATTGGTTTTCCACTTGCTGGATTTAGAGTTTCAAAAGTTTTACCACTTTTGGCATCCACAAATTCATTATTTATAAAAAGCTTTTAAAGTCAAATTTTTTGATTAATTGAAAATAGAAATTTGAATGTTAAATTTATAAAAGTGTGTACCCTTGTGAAATGAATATCTGGGTTTGAATTAGGTTTAGCTGAGGTTGCTAGCGTTCTTTGCAAGCTTGCTCTTCCCAAAGGAATAAGCTTTCCCAAATCTCTTGTGCTCAATTTTAAAAAAGACATTCTAAATTTATTTTAAAAAAATTGGTAAAATTGATAAAAATAGTTCAAACAATAATTTAAAATAAATATTTAAGCTACACCCTATATTTATTTCATGTTTCACTACCCACAATATGAATCTAAATGAAATGGGTAGCAAAATTAAATGAACAATACTTAGTAATAATATTTAAATAAATTTGAAAAATTGTGTTCATTTAAAAAAAAATGTATTGATGCTTGAAAAAATATCAAAATAATCCTTAATAAAAATTGAGTCTAAAGTTTTTGTCCATTGTAAGCTTATTAATATGAATAAAAATAAAAAAGATTTTTTTTCAAAGCAAATAAATTAAGGTATTTTTTCAAGTAAAATTAAATATAAATGTTATAAAGAATTTTAAATACGATTGCTCAACCAGCATAGATCTAAAATACAAATTAAAATTTCAAAAATCTTATCATAATTTATTTAATGATTATTTAAATTATTATCATTCTTTTTAATTATTTCAATAATAATTTATAAAAAAAAATGCAATTATAGCAAAAAATTGTCAAGTAAGTAAAATAAAATTGATAATCTAAAGAAGATAATAAATCATAAATTGTTGATATTTTTACGCCAAAATGAGCTTTTTTTCGAAATTCTTTTTATTTTTTTTATCATTTGATTTCATAGACTTTATTGATAATATAATTCAGAAAGCAACTATAAAATGATATTTTGATGCTGCACATCAAGTGATCAAGCTCATTAAAGTTTTTTGCATACTACTATCAAAGCAATTAAAATTTTTTTAAGAAATTTGCTGACACTTTAAAAATTTTTTCATTCTTTTTTAAATTTTCTATATTTTCTATGTTAGAAAATTAATTAGTGTTTTAAACTAGAATCGTACTATTTTTTTTCGGTTGCTTCAATATCATTACAATTTAATTATTTTGTCTTAATTTTTCATATTAAAAATTTTATTTATTTTTAACAGCGCCTTTAAATATTTAATTGGAATAAATAATAATAGATTGTTAAAAAAATATATTTTAATAGATTAAATAAATAATAAATTAAATAGATTTATTTAAAATTAATCAAGACAATAAAAAATTTCGATAAGCTTACATAATTAATGCAATTAGGAATTAAAAAATTTCATTAAGTTTACAAAAAGCCTGCAAATTAATTTGCAAAAATTTTTAAATTAAAATCCCTCTTAGATTATGATTTAATAATTAACATTAATATTTTAAAAAATTTTTAATTTTATATTTTACACTTAAAGCCTCTCATTTGTATTTTGTGCATTTTTAAAAGCCATTGCTTAAAATAGTAAGGGATATAATACAAAAAATAATTGAAAAAATAGAAAAATAATTTTCTCATTTTTATTTTTTAACTCTAATGATATCAAATTTATGCATAAAATAAAATTTTTTTTTTCCAAAAACAACAAAAGAAAACCACCAAAAAGTGAAAATAAAACAAAAACCAGGATGTGAAAAAAAAATTTTAAATTTAAAAATTTTTATCAAAATTTAGGCATGTTTCATTGTTAAAAATTTAAAAAAGAGTTTTTAGTAAAATCTTTAACAATTCATTTGTGGAGTTACTTGTAACTCGTTTACCAAAAATTTCATTTCAAAATCTAACTATGGTCAACGCTGAAATTAAAAATGCGATTCGGAAAACTAAAAATGAAAAACATTTGTCTATTTCTTTGTTATCAATATTATGGAAAAAGTAAATAAAACATTCTTGTCACTTGTAAAAAAAAAATCTCTATTTATCCTTTTCGCTTTCAACACCATGTCCATTTCCGTTTGCCAATTTCACATTTCCATTTCCATTAACATGAACCTTTGATTTTGATTTTGGTTTGGGAGCAATGTAGGCTTTGTAGAAAAAATGGAAAAATAAAACAAAATACGAAAAGTACATGGCAAACGACCAAAATATATTTTCGTAGCTTACATCACAAGCACGGTTCTGTTTGAGCTGAGAATAGGCGATTAAGTTAATATAAATACCAAAAATCATTTGAGATATTTGACCACTAGTGATCGCTATATTTACCCATTTAGGTATGTTAAATCGCAGAGCTCTAAATCCATAGTATGAGTACATGACTGCATGAACAGTGTAATTCATCAAAACAAACCAGCGTCCTGATCCAGTGAAATCTTTGGATGAGTACCAACAGTATATCAAAACGGTGGCATGGTGGTACCAGTGAAGAAATATAAGCTGTTGCTTTCGCAATACGATAAATACAGTATCTACAAGTTCTGGAACTTTACTCAATATGAACAACCATGACCAGCACCCGGTAACTCCATAAGTATAGTCCTTTGAGCAAACTGAGTGAACTATGCCTTTGTTTGAAATTGTGTAGAAAAACTCTGGCCAAACACGAATTGTTCCCATAATGCTGAACAAAGCTAGAACAAAATTCCAAGCCACCAGAGCTTTCCTCAAGTCATATCTGTCTCTTGTTTTCATGTAAGCTTGGCCGGCAAAAATGGCCACTATATAAACAAAAGCATACATGAAGCTTGTGTGCCAATTTTCTAGCATCCAAACGCGCTTAGAATCTACATATTTTTGGCTGAAAAATTTTTTCTCATAAAAAAATAAATTTGAATAGTTTATTCCACTTTTGGACTGATAATATCCATTTGTCATTAATGGTTCATACAGTGGACCGTTTGGTTCAAAATTCATTTTGAAATTTTGTTTTAAAAAATAATTTTTATATTTTCAGCACCTTGTATTTATTGTTCACCTTTTTTGAGATATTTTCTCCTAGTTGCTATATGTTGCTATATTCGATTAAATACAATTTTAAAAATCTAAATATTTCTGGAAAATATTTTTTTAATTTATATTCGTTGATATTAGTTACTTTCGAAAAAGTAAGCCCTCTATAACTTAAACTATGCATAGAAATTTTCTATCCGAGCACTAAAAGGTTGTTTTTTAAAACTATGGAAACCTGAATTTTTTCTAAAATTTTGTTCAAAGTGATTCTGTATAATTGATCGTTGTCGTCATTTGACAAATATTGTTTCCAAGAGATTTATACAAACTTTCTAGGTAGAAAAATAAACTAAAGCTGAAAAAGCAAGGCAAAAAGTAATCCTTTTGAAAACAATCGCAAGATTTTAATTTATTATTCTATCACGGAGCTATAATTTTTTTTTTATTTTTTGCAAAATAAAGTTGATAAAATGACATTATTCAAATGGTTCTTTTAAAATAATTATTTATTTTTTAAATATTGATTTTAAATGAATTTGGAGAATAAAATAAATTACGCACAGAACAAAATCATACAGAATCATTTATAAATCTACGATTTGAACTCTAACCTAAATGCTTTGACTCATTAAAACAAATATCAATTTATTGTGTTCGAAATAAAATAAAAAAAATAAAATTTAGAGTTGAATTTATTTGTAAATTTTAGCCTGAGTCATCTTGCACACGTTTGAAATTAGTCTATAATAATAAAAAATTATTGATTGAATTGAAACAAATTAAAATTCTTATAAAATAAAATTGAATAGCGAATTACTTAAAAATTAAAAAATATTCGCTTTATAAACTATTCATTAGATTTTTTTGTTCATGCTAATAAACAGCGTTTTTAGAAAAGGTTTTTTGAATAATAAAAACCTAAATGATTTAGAAAAAATATTTTATTTTCAAGTTAAAAATGATCAAACCTTTGTGTTTTGCAGGTTAATAAACAATTACTGATTGTCGTAATCTTTTAAAACAAATTAGGCTTTAAAATCCAATTAGGTAAAAATTTAAATATAAAAATACAAATTCATGATTTATCAAATGAAAAATGTTTACTTTTAATTTAAAATTTAAATGAATTACTCAGAATCTTCTTAAAAAAAAAAGCTAGCATAAAAATTTTTTTTCTTTAATGAATGACTCGAAATTTTCGAGGCTAACCTTCGAAATTAATTTATTATTAAAAATTCACTTGTCTCTTAAATTAGGTCGCGAGATTTTATCGATGTTTTCTTTAAAATCTCCACATTTTTTAAATTAAAGTGATCAGCAATGAAAATAGTTGTTATACTATTTCCTAAGGCACCAATCTAAACTATTCACATTTAAATTACGATAACTACTTTGGTTACCTTCATTTATTGAATTCAACATTAGAAGGGTTAAATGGCTTCTTAAAAAAAAAAATTTCCAAGCATATTACATGAGGAAAAAATATTTTATCTTCAAGTAAATGATTTTCAATTTAATAAAAAAATTAAGGAAAAATTAAACAATATTTTTATTAAAGAGAGTCTAAATTTTTTAATTCATTTTTTTTGAATGATAAAAATTAGCACGTTTGAATTTTTTATTTTCTCATAATTTATAATTTTATTTTAAATTTTTTTGCTGTTTTGTTCATTTAAAATTTAGCATAATTAATTTTAAGCATTGCTTAATGTAAAATTTAACTTTAGAAATAAATCTCCCATATTTTTATTCAATTTTGAAAAATCATCGATTGAAGTTTTATGAAAGCCTCAAACACTCCCAAAAACGTCAAGCGTAAGAATCAGAAAAATATTAAAACAAGAAAAATAATTAAAACCAAATATAAAATTGAATTAGATTATTAAAAATTATTAATAAAATAGTCTATTAAACAATCTTCTAAGAAATTTTATCAATTGTTCTTTCTTCATCTTCAGTCTGAGCGTTTGATTCAAAAAGATTATTTTTTTATTTTAATAATTTAATGAAATATTTTTAGAATTTTTTTTAATTTTTTTTATTTTATGCCCTTCATGAAAAATGGTCATTGTTGAATTTAATTCTTGATTTTTATCTTTTTATTATGCAAAACTTTTTTTCATTTTTTAAGAGTTTTTTACTACTTAAAAAATTGTTGTTTCAATTTCTCAACTATTTTTCTTGTTTTAATAGTGTTTGGTTAAGATATTCTTTGAAAAAGAAACAATAAATTTTTATAAAAAAAATCTTGAATTCTTTTTTTTTGCTGTAAAGTTTTTCTTAAAAGATTTGATATCTTTGTTTTTGTTTTAATTGTTTCATTTATTTTAAGAAATAAAGTCACTTTTAAAAGATGTATTTACTAAATCAAACCTTCAATGCAGCAATTTTACTTAGCTGGTTAGTTTACTTTTTTTTCTTAAAAAATTAAAAAAAATTCAAAATTCAAAAATAAAATTATTTGACAGAGACTTTGACAATTGACCAAATCTGATTACTAGTAATAATTTTTAAGAGCCAGTATCAAAAAGAACGTTAATAATTGCTTCGTTTGAACTGACTGCTCACAACAAGCATGATGAAATTAGTAAAAATTTAGATTAAAACCTAATAATTCTAAAAAATTATTTTTTTTAAATTTTTGAAATTTTATTTGTTTCATTTATTTCCAAGGCAAGTTTACAAATATTATAACTAATGTCTTTGAAAATAATTTGCTTAAACAAAAATTATTAAATCATAAAAAGTGATTTTTTTATTTTTGATCTTAAGCAAAATTGCTATTTTGTCGTATTACAGGCATACTGAAGTCTATCATTAAATTTTCATGATCCTTCTATAAGATTTTCATAAAACAAAATTTTTTTAGCAGTTTTGAAAAAAGTATTAATTGAAGAGACATAATTTTGGGTGTAGCAATCATCATGCTTTACCAAATTATTATTTATTTAAGCTAATTTAAAGCTCCATTGGAAGAATAATTTTTCTAGAAAGTGGAAAGTAGAAAATAAAATTTAAAAAAATTTTTGTAAAAATATATTTTTTTAGGAGCTCATTTTATATAATAAAAATTATAGTAGTCAAAATGCAATTCCACATTCTTGCAATTCGTTTCTTGTATGTAAGAAAATTTAAGATAACACCATCTTACGTAATTTTATGTAATATTACACTAGTTTAAGTAAGTTTGACCGAAAACGCTTACGACCAAAAAAAATTTGATTTTAGAGGAAAAAGAGGAAAATAAATAAAAATATTTGAATTTTATAAAACAATTTTTGAAAAAAAACATTATACTTTATTACATTTTTTTAAATCATTTTACGTAAAATTTCACAATTTAATGTTATAATATGTAATTTTTTGTGATATTTTCTAAATTTATGTAAATATTAGTAAAGTACTTTTTTTTTTTTGCCAAAAGATGATTTTAAAAATAAAAACACAATTTTTGCAATTAAAAATGATTCGAAAAGTGAAAAAAAAATTAATTGTAAATAAAAAATTAAAAATACAATTTTATTTTATATCTTTATTTTAAAAATTTTAATTTTTTTTAAAAATCAATTTATTTTTTTTTGGTTGACTTTTCTGTTATTAGGCATCTTTCTGTTTTTTTCCAGCATTCATTGAAAGATTTGTCCGCAGGCACCAGTTTACACGTAGGAATGTCAATTTATTTCAGCACATCGAGCTTTCCTTTAACTTCTTCAAGAAGAATATCTTATGTTTCATGTATAGTTCTTCTGCCATCTCCAATTTAAAAGTTTCCAACAGAGGTATAATCCTTACAAATTTCTTGATTCCTAGTGCTCTTTTAATTAATAAATTTTGTCTTGTGTCTAATTCTCTTAGTATATTTTCAGTAATATAGACCAAATCTAGATGGTAGCGAAAAATTGATTGACAAAACTTTTTTATAGAAATCTAACTAAATAAAGACATGCAGATTTTGGTTTACAACCAAGTCCGTATAAAGAATAACCCCTTTAAGCTTTTTTCCACTTTTCTTCAATAAATTTCAATTTAAATCTTTCGTAATAGTTATTACATTTAGTTTAGTCATCTTTTTTTTACTTAATTTTTTTTATGCTTTGATGTTTTTATGTTTTATAACAACTTAATTTAATTTTTCTATTCTCTTTTTTTTGTGCCTATGAGGCTTAATTCACTTAAATAAATAAATAAATAAAGTTCGAAAACAATGCAATAAAAACTCTGCAATGTATTGAATTTTTTAATCAAATATTTTTTGATGATGTGCATTTTACAGAAAATTGCAAAGTTTTGCAGAGCTTGGAATTCGGTTGTACAAATTTGTACAATATTGTACTTTTTATAGAACCATTTTTGCACAATTAGAAAATAAATTATAAACTTTTTACTTTTTGTACTAAAATTTCACATTGCCTTGGAATCGAGTTAATCATTGAAACATTGAATAAATTGGTAAGAAAAAAAATCTTGACAAAGCATTTAAAAAACTGCCAATTTCCCAGAAACAAAAATGAAACCTTAACTATAGAATATTAAAAAAAAAGCGACCCAACAAAACCTTTTTCAATTTAAGTAGAGGATCTAATCAATTGTGTTAAAGAAAATTCTCTTCAAGAAAAATGGGGTTTAGCTATGGTTCATTTTATTAAATTGGGGGTCAGTAGGGTGTCAGGTTTCTTTAAAAGTAGATTATAGTTTTTTCCCCGAAAATAATACCGAAATTAAGAAAACAAACATAACAGTCAAAAAGCTTAGAAAATTCTTGATCGAATGAAATATCGTATTAAAAATTTTAAAATCAAATTACAAAATAACTAAGGACTTTTATTATTATCAAAATATCTCAAAAACTATACTTCCTGGAGAAAAACTGGGCACATTTTTGGAAAGCTCGTTAAATTCTCTTCAAGAAAAATGGGGGTCAGCTGGGGGTCAGTCGTAAAAAATTGGGGGTCAGGTTTTTAAAAATATAAAATTATCCAATTTTCACAAAAAATAAAAATTTTGGAGAAAAACTAGTTTAATTTTCAAAAAATAGAGAAAAATTCAAACTAAATGATATTTTAAAAATATTTTTGCTTTGCAAAATAAATGGGGGTCAGAAAATTTTAAAAAATTGGGGGCCAGTTTTTTAGTAGGAACCAAAACAACAGCAGGATTAAACATAAAATATATTTTTTTATAAAAATTAATTATTTGATAGTTTTTCCGGTTATCTTTTTTTAAATTTGAAATATCTTAAATGCGCTTTTTCTATATTTTGTCGAAATTTTGGGAATAAATTTTTGGAGAATTATTGAACAGATTTTCTTTAAAATTTAACAAAATAAAGTTTGATATGTTTAAATTAAATTATTATTCTGTTCGATTTTGTTGTTCGATTTTTTAAAAATACAATATATTATAATTCAATGAATCTAATTACTTATTATTACATTTAAGATTATACTTTTTTTTAATTTGCAAAATCAATTATTGTTTATTTTCAACAATACTTATTTTTTAAATTAATTATTTAATTTAGTTGACTATCTTTACAAAAACAATTGTTCTAGTAATATTTAAATACTTCACACACAAGTTAAATAGAAAAAAATCTTGCCATATTAAACACAAAGGGAATTTTTCAAAGATGTTGTATCAGTTATCGAAAGATAAGAAAACATAAGATTAAAAAGGAAAACTATGGAATTAAATGGGTTTAGTTGAATTTGAAGGAAATTTTTTTAAATTCCAAGTTTTAGAAACGGGGAAAAATGGAATTTTACAAATAATTAGTTAATAAGTTAATTTGTCAGTAGAAGTCTAACACATTCGACAAGAAAATATTTAAAAAAATTAAATGAGGAAGGACTTAAAAAAAAAGAACTCTACTATAGTGGTAAAATTTTCAAAAAAGTTATCGATGCCACAAACTCGGACTAAGAAGGCAAGTGAAAAAAAGCATTGTTTTTGGATTTTTTTTCTGTAAAAAATTTCCACATCCTATTTTAAATAAAAAAAATATTCGCCATCTTGAAGTTGATGATCAATTCAAAATATCATTTCAATTCAAAAAGTTTATCTTTAGATATTAAAATAAATCTTTGATTTAATTTAAATTATTCTAATATAACATGCTTTACATGCAATGTTGATTTAGAAAATAAAGAAAAAATTGAAAAAACATTTTCTCAGTCCATTGATAATCGATTTTATTATTTAAATGTATTAACTGAATTTATGTAAAGATTATTTGAAATTTTTTATTTCAAAAGTATTTGTGGCACAAATACTTTTGAAATAAAAAATTTAGTTTAGCATTCACAATTAAATTTAAAAAAAATTTTAAAAAAAATTCAAAATAAGTTATAAAATGAAAACAAAACTTTACAAAAAATCAGTTAACTAAATTGAAAATCGATTTTATCAATGGATTGAGAAAATGTTTTTACAATTTTTTTTATTTTCTAAATCTACATTGCTTGTAAAGCATATTACATTTAAATTATTTAAATTAAATCAAAAATTTATTTTAATATCTAAAGATAAACTTTTTGAATTGAAATGATATTTTGAATTGATCATCAACTTCAGGATGCCAAATATTCACCAGAGAGTAAAAAATTTTATACAAATTTTAAAAATATTCCAATTTTATCATTGTATATTGGGTCTGAAAGAACTACAACTTTCTACAAGGTAAGTTATTTCTAGACCACAAGCTTAATTTTTTTTTGATTTTCTTCAAATAGACTTTTTTTGAAATGGATCAAAAAAAAAATTATTTGAAATTTATTTGAAATAAAATTTGGGCTTCAAAGGACGTATTTTACGAATTTAAAGCCAAAAATTGGAAATTTAGATGGCACTTAAGTTTTAAATTATTGTAACTTTAATCATGACAATAATTCAAAATAATTTAAAATGGATTTTCTTAGTTAACTAGTTTGATATTAATCCTTATAATTAATTTTAATAAATCAATCAAAAAAAATGTAAAGTTAAATTTAAAATTCAATCAAAATTAAAATAATTTATTAAATTTTTAAAATTTATCTATTAAATGAAATATTTAATTTCTATTCTAATTTTTTTTAATCCAAAAAAAAACTATAAACAAAATAATTTGGCTTTAAAAAATCTAATAGAATTTTATTGCTTATTTTTGATTTTTTTTTAATTCTTGAAACTTCATTCACAATTTTATTTACAAAACAAAATGGTCGTTAATTTAACAATTTTATTTTCTTTTTAATTTAGCTTCATGGTCAGTTGGTCGTACATGATAAAACAATTTAGTTAGAAAGCTGATCATCTGGTCAAAAACTTTACCAAAATTTTTAGTAACTCTGAATTTAGTTTTGACTTGCAGACTTTACTAACAAATTTATCTAAATTAAACTAAACAAAACCAAAATTCTTTCTGAACTTTTTAATTAGCCTTGATTAAATTTTATTTTAAATATTTTTTAAAAAATTTATTTTATTCTTTTTTTAATTTTAAATCAAAAAAAAAAAAGCATTAAATTATCGAATAATCAAATCTCAAATAAAATAATTTGATCGTTTAGAAAATTATCAGGACTACAAATTTGAACAAAAAAATTAAAAATCTAAATGGCAACAATCGAAATAAAAATCATGACGAAAACTTAAACTTCTCTTCGTCATTAAAAAAATAGATATAGACTCAGAAGATTAATTTAAGCTCCGCAAAAATTGATCCATTCAACTGACCAAAAAGATGCTAAATACCACTTACAAAGTGACAATTTAAACTCGAACAATTCGAGCAAAATAAAAGACTGCTATTGCTTGGGCCACATTTATCTTTTTTATCCTCATATTCAAAGTTATTTATCCGCTATTATTATTCTAATTTTATAAATTAAAAAATAAGATAATAAAAAATAATAAATTTTGTTGTTTTTTTAATTATATTTTTTGCCAGACATCAATTTCTTTTCTGCGTCCAATGCCTTACCATTTTGCTTGGCCAAACTTTTCCGCTTGAGGACATAAGCATTGAAGAAAAACTGAAAAAATAAAGCAAAATAGCTTAGATACATCAAAAATGAGTAGAAAATGTTGTCGTTGGTAATGCTGCATTGGATGTGTGGCGAGCTGTTTTTTGTGTGATAAGCAACCCAGTTGACGTAGCAGCCAAAGATCATCTGAACCAGCTGTGATGTAGTGATCAACTTGGAGACAAATAAAGGAACGCGTATCTTAAGAGCTTTGCAGGCATAGTAAGAATACATTATCGAGTGAACAAAATAGTTCATGGTCATAAACCAGCGGCCCGAAGCCGTAAAGTCACTATAGCTGTACCAGCAATAGACCAGCACTGTCGCATGATGGTACCAATGAAGAAATATGAGCTGCTGCTTTCGCAAGACTATGAACACAGAGTCAACCAATTCGGGCAGCTTGCTCATAATGAACATGAAGGCCCAGAATCCTGTGATGCCATAAGCGTAGCTAGAGTCACACACTGAGTAGACAATGCCCTTTTGGGTGATGCTGTAAAAAAATTCTGGCCACGTTCTGATTGTGCCCATGATGCTGAATGATGCCAAGAAAACATTCCAAATGATTAGCGGCAGGCGCAGCTCGTATCGAGCTTTGTTTTGCATATAATACTTTACCAGGAATATGAAAATGACATAGATCATTGAAATGGTTATGCTCATGGTCCAGTTTTTGCTCATCCATTTTCCCAGGCCGTCCACAAATTCTTTGGACTCGAAGAGCTGTTCAAAGCCGAATATGTGAGAGTAGGAAAATGTTAGATTTGATTGTAAATGATCGTCGACAGGATTTAGATTGAACATTGGTTTGAGAAAAAAAAGCGAATCTAAAACAGATGAAGAAACTTTTTCAAAAGCCAAACTCATCGTTGACATCTTTGTTTTTTGTTTCTATCTAAAAAAAAATTTTTTGCTAAAAAATAAAATGATAAATTTAGATAATTAGAATTTTTATTAAATTTTTTTTTTAGATTTGAAAATAACACGCCACTTTGATGGTTTGACTGCTTTTGAATTTTAAATTTTTTTTTTAATATTCTGCTTTCTATTTCTGTATCAAAAACCTACTAGTACACCACATTCGATGGCTGAACAAAGCATTTGAGATATGCAAAAGCAAAGTTTCATTTTTTATTTCAACAAAAAAAGAGAAAGAGATCAAAATATTGATTTTTTTTCTACTTTAAATTTTGAAATTAATTCTAAAAAAGAAACAACTAGAAACAGTTAAATTAGAAATTTAATAATGAACTAGGGTATCTAAGACCGATTGAAATTTTAATAAATTATTTCGCTTAGATATCACGTTATGCAGACATGAAATTCTTTCTATTTTTTCACCAATTTAAAAAGCTTCTGCTGAACACAAAAAGAAGAGATTTTTTTTATCTCAAGTTAAAACAAAAACTTTCGATTCTTTAAGTCTTAAAATGTATGAAAGCTCTAAAACAAAATGCCTTAAAATATTTGAAAAATTAAAATAAATCATGCAATAATTGATATTTTTTGTATTTGTAAAATATTTTTTTACAACGGTTATCTGTTAATTTATTACTCTAAATTATGATAAAAATGTATGATAAACTGACTGATACATAAATGATAGAATTTTAGTTGCACTTTATTTGATAAATATTTTAGTATACATTAAAGATTAGAATTTTATTTTTGAAAAAAAAAAACAAGAAAAAAAAAAGAAGAGGAGGCTTTTTTTGCTTTAGAAACAAATTTTGACAACAATATCTCTTTTTGTGTAAAAAAAATCATAAGAGAGAAAATATTTGCTCTGATTTGTTTTTACTTTAAATTTTGTCAATATATTCTAGTTAAAAATGTTGAAATTGGATCTTTATTTTTTAATTTTTGTTTCTATTTTTAATTATTACGATTTTGAAAAATTATCTAGCATCAGCCTAATTAGAAAAAAAATCATCATTTTTCAGAAAAATAGTTTAATTTAACTTGCTTCAAACGATCTGAAAAGTTGTGACACACCTGAAACAATATTAATTTTTTTAAAAATTAGATAAAAAACTTTTGCCAGTTAAAAATATTTCAAAATACTTTTCTTGGATACTGGAAATTTTATTTGTAACTAATATAAATTTACTTTATAAAAAATACTACATGCATTTAAAATAACTTTTTATAGATAAACAACTTTTTTTGATATAAGAATTTATTCCAAAAATTATAATATAATTTGTTCACTAAATTCCAAAATGCTTGATTTTTGAAAATGTACCTGAAAGAATGGACACTCAGGAAATTGCTAAATAAAGATAAAGACCAAAAAGAAAGAAAATTTTTTACTTAACTAAAGATTTAAGTTTTTGGCAATGTAAATTCTGGAACAAAGAACAAAAATTAAATTTTGTATTATTTTTTTAAGTCTAAAATTAGTTCTGCAAATTTTAGTTGATTAAAATTGTGATTAACTCAAATTTAGTCTCTGAAAAAATTCTGAAAGTCTGCAAAAACTATAGGTATATTGTAATTTGTGAGATAAAAATATTTACCAATGATTGCAGATTAAATTTTTGATCTAAACAAAATTAATATTTCAAATTTTAATTATTTATTAGTTCTTTGTTTTCTAATTTTATTATGAACAATTTTTTAAAATATAAAATAAAAATCTATGGATTTTTCAAGAAAATAAATTCTGTTTTTTGCTCTGATTAATGGAGATTTAATTATTTTTTATTATTTATAAATATATTTTAATGAAAAAATTTTAAATTTTAAATTTTCTAAATAGTGTATAAATGATCTTTTTATAAAAGAATTAATTATCTAGAAAACATATTTATTTATTCACAAAAATTACGCCATATTCTGCGATTACAAAAAAAATTAAGAATAAAAATATAAAGGAAATTAAGCTCCAAAATGAGTAAAAATTTTAAATAAAAAATCTTAATTAAAAAAAAAATCAATAATGTAAAAATTTTGCGCTTTTTGAACAAATCTTGAATCTATTAAATTATTAAAATTGAAATTAGTACGCATTTTGAATTTTCACCTACAATAACCACTTTTTTTAAAAAAAAATTCTATTTCCAACAATCTACATCGAAAAAAGTCTCCTAAAAAATAACAAAAAAATTTTAAATCAAAAATAATAAGCTTAGTTTATTGAATGCTGAAGCTTTAAAATATGATAATTTTCTGGTATTTTATAGGTTATTAAATATAAAATATGTTGTCTCTATTCATCTGAATATTAATCTTTATGAATAAATAAATGTTTCCTAATACCCAATTGACTACAAAGGTAAAATTTTTTTTTGAATTCTAAGTTTCATGAACAGATTAAAAAAAATATATTTATATTTATTTATTTTTTTCAGTCAATCCTGCTATATTTAAATGGAAGTTAAAGTAGCAAAAATAAATTCTGGTAAACAATAAATATTTGAATTCAAGAATATACCAAAAAACATTTTTTTGGTATTCGAGAATGAATTGCCTTTTCTAGAAAGTAAAAAATGCTTTTATAATAAATGAACAGAAAATTTAACATTGTTTTATTATTAAAATTTTTAAAATATTGCTACAATATATATATATATAATAGATAGAAAAAAAGAATTACTTGTTATTTGTATTGAGATTTAAAGTAACACCGTAATGATTGATTTTCTAATGACTTAGGGATAAATGTGCTGCATTATGAACATAGGTGAAAATTTTTTAATTTATTTTTTTTTAAATATTTTCAAAAAATATTCAATATTAAATTCATCAAAAACGATTAAGTTGGTTGTTTCGAAAACAATCAAAAAACGTGAGTTGTTACTTTGATTTAAAATCTTTAAGTTTATGTTAGATTAAATTTTTTTGTTTAACAAAAAGCTTTTAAAAACTGAAATGAAATTTCACAATTTTATAGGTGAGAATTAAAAAAAAAAATTATTGCTTAAGAAGTAATTTTTCTAATCACGATAGAGATTAGTTTATTTTATCATGAGAGCATTGGTGAATGGAAGGAATTTTAATAAGCTCTGACAATTTTTAAATTTCATTTTGAATTTGTTATTTAGAGTTCATTGCGGACAATCTTAACTTAAATTAAAAACAAGAGAAAAAAAGGTCTTAATAAATTAAAATTATTCTCACAAAATTTTGAATTTTTTTCGTTCCATGTCCTAAAACATAGAATTTGAGCCATAAATGGCTTTTAAATTTAGTTTAAATAATGAGTAGCAGCTTTGACATATGCGCATGCATGTGCGCAATGCGGTTTATAAAGGTGCACTATATCAGATGGTGCCTTATATGAATTTATTTAATTTAGGTTTTCTCTCAATCGACCTGCTGTCATGTGGTTGTCAAGAGCAGCTTTAAAACTGTTCACCGACTTGGCATTCACTACCGTGGCTGGTGGTAAATTTCAGGTGGTGGCATTTCAGTTTGGTCAAGAGTTTGCTTCTCCTCATGCTTTCTTTACAGATTTGAATTACTAACTGGAATGTGTGTGACCTTTTTCCCCTCTTTAACCCTATATCCACCCCCTCTCTAGTCCGTTGACTAATTTATAATAATTTTCTCCTTTTAATTCATCCACCTTCTTCGTAGCTTTGTGTTGCACACTTTCTAGCTTTGCATCCTCGCATGCAGACATGTTGTTCCAGGCTGCTAATTCTAGATATGACCTTACAAATGTTGATATAGTTTCTTGAACAGAAGTATGTTAAAGTAATTGAATGTCCTCCTTATTCTATCTAGTATCCAGCTAGCTTTGTTAACAGCTGCCTCAATCTGCACTGTTCTTTCTGTCTACGGTTATCATAATTCCCAGGTCCCTCTCATCTTCCTCAGTAATCAGCTTCAGTAATCAGCTCCTGCTCTCTCACCCAATATTTTGTGCGTTTATTATTTTTGCTGAAGTGCATTATTTTACACTTGGCATTGTTCAAGCTCATAGATCATCTTTTACACCAGGATTCTAATTCTTTATGTCCTGCTGTAGTCCATTGTCTTGTCCATCTTAATTCCTTGCTAGGATCTTGTTGTCATCCGCGTACATCTTAAAGTTGTTCCGCAGGTTGTCTGGCAGGTCATTTAAATAATAATAATAATAATAATATATAAAGCCGCATTAATGACCATGTATCCATGGCCACTGCAAGTATGCTTAGGCGCACTATGGCGGCTGCTGAATTACGCTTTCGGCAAAATTCATTTTTTTTTTTTTTTTTTGTGTTTGACAGATAAAATTTTTAGTTTTTGATCATTTCGTATTTCTCATTTTCATGTGCTTATCGTAGTTCGCTTTGAAAGTGTTCTTTGATGGAGAGTTGACTACAAAATGCGGTAGCTAGTTCCAAACCGGAATAATTCTGTTTACGAGGAAGTTATGAGTTATGTTAGGAATTTATGTAAATTACAAACAGCAACGGTCCTAGAACCGTTCCTTGTGGGACCGAACTCGTCACCGATTGCCAGCTTAACCCACTGTCTCCTAGTACCGCCCGTTGCTTCCTGTCACTCAAAAATGCTTTGATCCATTTTAACATCTGTTCCCCTTTTTCATATGCTTCTAGTTTCTGAACCAGCTTGTTGTGCAAGAATATGTCAAGTGCCCTGGAGAAATCCGTACAGCACGTTCATTTAGCGTTATTCGCTTATGCATTATATTCATTTTTATTTTAATAATTAAAGCTATGTGATTTTTGAAATTTTTAACAAAAAAAACAGAATAAAAATATAAAAATTGAAATAACTTTTTCTGTTTAGGTCCAAAATTACAAGCTATTGTATCTCAGTCAAATTTTTTCTCTGCAAAAACAGCGCAAGTCTACAATTATGTAAAAGAAAATCATGAAATTTAAATTGTAGAGTTGTTGTAGAGAATTTTAAACCCAAAAAAAATAAGTTATTTCAATTTTAAATTCTTGTTTCAAAATTTACAATGCCTTAAAATGTATGCATATTTAAATAAAAATTAATTTTAAAATAAATGTGTCTGTTGATGTATTTTTTTTAGCCAAACAAGCTTTTTTTTTTATTCCAAAGCTTAAAAATAAAAAATTCAATTTCATGTTAATTAGTTTGGTAATCAGGGATTATTCTTTAATAAAAATTTTCAGAAAATAAATAAAACAACCATAAAATAACAATAAAATTGCGTATATATATATACTTTAATTGTGTATCCTCTTTTCATTTAAAGATTAATTCAATGGAAAAAATAAGGCTTGTTATTTCATAGTATCTTTAAAGTAGTTTCTTAAGAGTAAAAACAAAAATGATTAATTTAATTTCACGAATAACAAAATTATGCATTTGTCAATTTATGTAAAATTATTAATATATTAATCACTCATATTAAATAATATAAATGTATGTGATTTGTCAAATGAAAGCTAGGTTTATTTTGAGAAAAAAAATATCTTAATTTTAAAATCTGGCTGTATTTTTAGGCTGCTCTTTATAACCACAGGCAACCTAGATTTTTCATTTAAATTTATTGATTTTAAAGCCAAACTCAAAGCCAAATTAAAATTTCGTACTAATTTTTAGTATTTCAATTTTTAATTAACATTCGTTTGCTTAAAAAGGTATAAGTGGCTCAATGTTAGCATTTAAATTTTCAGTTAAGGTTTTACTCAGAGAGAAGAGAGAGATCAAATGAAGAATAAAAAATCGATAATTCGATTTTAATTCAATAAGTTCAGCATTTAACCTAAAATCGGAAACGATAACAACCAATTTCGACATTTTCACTAAGGACATTTTATTCTAAAAATTTTTATTCAACGCCTATTTTTGGGGCTTAGCATACAGACTCAAACTTTTTGAGGAAAAAAAGAAACCATTAATTTTTTTCTTATTCTAAATAAACAAAGTCGCCTTTTGCAAACAAACCTTGAGAATTTAGTTTTTTATCATACACAATCGCCAAGTGAAATCAATTCAAATTTTTTTTTATTTTTTTGCTAAAATTTATATTTAGATTTTCAATCAACCATTAGATGCAACAAAAAAATCGTCTATAAAATCAGATTAAAATGAATAGGGTTACAATCAAATCATGATTTTTTTTAGTTAGAGATATGACAAAAAAATTAAATTTTTCTAATAGGGTAAATAATAATTCGTTCAAGTCTAGACTTGAAATTGATCTTTGATCAAGGTCTAAACATATCATGGCCAAAACTAAAGAGCAGGACTTGTGGCCAATGCCTTAATTGATTTTAGAACAAAGCTTAATCAATTAATTTATTAAGGTCACGTGAATTTGAACTAAAATCGAAAAATAATGTCAGTTATTTGCAAATATATTCAAGCTCATTAGCAATAGTATACTCATTTTGTTTCCCATTTAATTCTTGTGTTCATAACAACCAAAATTGAAGTATGGACATTTAGCTCGAAGTTCAAGCCTAGTATTGTTATTTATTCAACTTTTGACTAGTCATTCTTATTTAGATTTTTCTTAGTCCAAAAGTGAGTTAAAAGAGCGTTTTTCACCAGTGATGCCATTTCTTGCTAAACCCAAATGAATTTTAAAGCTTGAGGTCCAGAAAGTTCAATACTTACTATTTTCCTCTTCAATTTCTTACAATTGAAATACTTTTTTGTATTTTTTTTATTTTAAATTTTAACATTTTTTTTTAATCGTCATGATTTTTTACTGGGGTGAAGTTTATACGTGATTTAATTAGTTAAGTGAATTAGTTAGAAAATTATTCAATTTTTTCTAATAAAAAAATATTGAATTGTATCGAATTATTTATTGAATAAGACAATGAGAGTGGTGGAAAAAAAAGTAAATTGATTGGCAAATTATTTTATTGTGTAAAAAGTGAATAAAACACAAAGCTAAGTTAAAAAACAAAATAAATTTGAATCAATAAAGATAAGTATAAAAATTAAATTAATGAATTTTTAGTTGCAAAGCAAAAATTAGTCTTTGATTGAATTAAAAGTTTTAGATATTGAGACAAGTAAACACCACACACCATTGAAAAATTCATACCTACTTGTTTATTGTATTCTGAATGTTTTCTTATAAACACTTTCACAATAACAGAGAATTTGATTGAATTTTTTTTATTTTTGTATTCAATTTTTTTTTTTACAATTTTTTGTTCAATATTTTCAATGCAAAAAAATATTGAATAAAAAAATTTTTCATTTTTTTTAACTAATTTAAATTTTTTTTAATTCACGTGAAAACTTTCCGCCAGTTGATTTTTTATTATTTATTTATTTATTTAATTAAAGTTTAAGTCCCATGGACAAATTGAAATAAAAATTAATATAAAATTAAATATCCATTTTACAATTAAGTAAAAAATTCAGTTTGTTATATACAAAAAAATGATTAAGATTATTCAACATACAATATTCTATTAAATAAAAATAGTATTTTATCGAGTCGGTTAGTCCATAGTTGTTACACTCAAGGCACCATTCAATCAAAATAACACTGAATGCTAAATCATATTCAGTGCAATTTATATGAGTCAGATCTTCTACTTTTGTTAACTGTTTAATAAAATAAGTATTTTCTCTATCAAATATCGTGTAATCTTTTCTTAAGAACTCAAATACGCTTTTACATAATTGGTTATTTATTTATTGAATTGAATTAACCTTCTTTAAGGAGAAGTAAAAAAATAAAAATAGAATTTTTTTTGTGTTTTTTAAAAAATGAGAAATTATTACCTAAAAATATAATTATACAAATAAAAAAGAAACATTAGTATAATTATAATTGGTTATTGAAAATTTGTTTGACAAAGAATATTTTATGCTTATAATAAATTTGTCTAATTGACTCCAATTTTAGTGCTTTGTTCAGAGGTTTTGTTTTTGTAAATTTACTCAGTCCAATAAATCGTTTTATTAAAATAAATTGCCGTATATCAAATTCCGTTAAACTCTTTTCATTATTAAAGATATTATCTAAATGATATCTAAAGATTTAATGAGAGAACTGTTTGCATAAGAAAGCTATAGTTTCTGGCTTCATTAGCTTTGGTTTGTATCCAACACTATTTAGAGAGTAAAAACTCTTTTCAACTTTTTTCATCTTATTTTCCACGAAATCATTTATTGATTTTTGATTTCCAATAGGTAGGCCTAGATAAATCAAACTTTGAACTTTTGGAATTGCAGAACCATTTTATTTAATATCTGTTTTAAAACCTGTACTTTTTTTCGAATAATATTAATTAATAACTTCTACTGAAGAAGGTTAATTAATTTCAAAATAAAAAAATATTTTGTTGTTCATCAAATTCGAGTTAACAGGCAAAATTATTATTTCACATTTTGAACAACGCCTTAATTTGTTTATGTGTTTTGCTACAATCTTTGAAAAGCAACAAAGTAAATAAATTGGCCAATGTTAAGATCAAGACAAATAGTAATTAAGCTCGAAAATATTTAACTTTTAAGCCAAAAACAAACTTGCGACTTTACCCTAAATTTGAACGAAAATTTTCTTGCTTGATGGCTTAATCGATTTGAAGTTGGTTGTCGGGCTGAACTCGTGGCTTGAGTTTGGTTAATCTCTTAAAAAAGACATTTCTTTAAATTTTAAGCTAAACGCAAATAATTTGGCAATTTTTGTTGTTGTTGAATGTTCGACTAGGAAATTGATGATAAGTAGAAATGATGAAACGATTAGTTTTAAATAGGATTTTTTTTTTGGCGGTTCGAATTTAAATCTTATTAGGACCAGCAGAATTTTAATTGAGGTCAAAATATTGTCAATTTTGGCTTCGTTTTTTATTAAGTTTTCCACTTAACACTGCTCTTGAACTCAAAATTTTTTTTGTTCAAGGAAAATTCAAAATAACAAATTGAGCCAAGAAATTCTTATGGGAATGAGGAAAAAATGAAAACAATTTCAAGACTTTTAAATGAAAACACTTTCATGAGTATGATAGAATAAATTTTTTCTAAATTTTAAAAAATGACAGAATTATTTTTTTAAAGATTAAGATAAAAATTTTACGAGAAAAAAAAATTCACTATTTTTTTTACAAAAATACAAAATTAATAAACTATACACACATATTTTTCATCTTTTTTTTTTTATTTTAGCTAGAACAAGAATTACTTGGCAAATGTCATTAAAATTTAATTTTTAATTTATTTTAAACATCGCCAAGACAGGCGCAAGTTTATGAAATGAAAAAAAAAATTCTCTTAGAATTAATTAAATTAAATGTCCAATTAATCGGGCAATCAATTTTACAACAAAAGATCACTATTAATAGATTTTATTTCAAATAATAGTAAATGATAGTTGTATTTTAGTATTGCATCATCACATACTATTAAAGGCAAATTTAATAAGATCAGTGTTTTAATGTTTAATATTAGATTTTATTTAAAAATCAACATACTAAAATAATTACTAATAAATAGATAGTTATAACAAAAACGTAAACGATGGTAAATTCAAATGACAAAAAACTCTATTCTACTTAATCTTATGTTTTTTTGTATTTTTTATAAATTTATCTATTGATTCAAATTTTATTCAGAATTAAAAAAATTTAATTTTAATTGAAGTTTATTATTATTCGAATACTTACTTTTTTTTTGATATTTATCCTCGATATGAAATTTTTAGATAAAATCATACCTAATTTTTATCAATATATAATGCAATAATATTTAAAAAAAGTGACGATTCACTAAACCAAGTTATTATTTTTTTAACGATGATTGTCCATAATAGAAAAGTGATAGGTAATTTCATTTCTTGAAGATTTATTTCATCACTTGTTTCATTTAAAAAGAATTCAAAACTAACCCAGCATGGTAATTTAAAAGATGATTTGATGACATTTGTCCTGTATGTGAAAATTTTTTTCGATGATTATTTATAGTACCAGGTAAAAAATATAGATAAAAAGATTGAATAGCATATTACTTAATTTTCTCTTTTTTTGTAATCCTCTGTATTCATCAACTTAAATTATTCAGTGACGACAATTTTTAATTAAAAAAAGTGACGAAATTTGCAAAATATTTCTATTAATAAAAATAAAGTTGAAAAATAATATATTTTTTTATTTTAGATTGTGAAAATCGGTCAGATTCATTGCATTCAAATTTTTAGCCGTTACAATTTACGAAATGATTTTTCCTAACTAAACTTGTATCGTTGAATTAAAGTTTAATCGGCTCAAAATGAAGAGGATATTTATTTATACAATGTTTACTCGCTTTATAAAATATTCTTTTTATTGTCTTTTTTTCTTTACTTTGGCTTCTGGTGAACTTGATGGATTCAAATCACACAGCACTAACGAATGCAATATAATAGACAACGAATACTGCATTCATAAACCTTTAAAGGGTAAATTATTTATTTATTTAAAGAATAATTTGGGACAAAATCCCCTGGCTGTTTGGAATGAATATTAATTCTCCCTTTCAGCCACGTTAGCGTTAATTTTGAGATTTGTAAAAGTTATTTTTGATTTTTTAAAAAATTGAAAAAACACATAAATTAGAGCAAAAAGTAAATGTTATACAAAAAAATTGAAAAATTTTGAGTTAATTAAATTAAATATTCTTGAAAAATTGCTTGAAAAAAAAAAAATTGTAAAAACATAAAAGATTGTTTATTTTATTTGAATTTTTTCTTTAAATAGGTCGAAAGGGGTTTTCCATTTTTGATTTGTGCTTTTTTGATACTCTTCTGTTTCTTTTACGATAAGTGTGTGGGTTAATTTGCTAGGTAATTTATTTTTAAATATGTAATATTTAATAACTTTTTTATATCTTATTGTATTCATTAATTTGTTTATAAATTAGTTGAGTATATGTCATAACGGTATGTAAAAACCCTCTTTTCGGTCCACATTTTTTAAATTTACTGGTAAAATAAATCCCGGTGTGAAAAAAAATAGCTAACTTTTTGACACTTGAATTATTAAAAAAAAACTTAACTTTATGAAATTGTTCCAAAAAATATTAAACTTTTTTGTTCTAAATATATACCGCAGAAAAATAAAAAAATTTTAAATAATTAATAGTCAAGCACAAAAATTCAATTAACAGCATTTTTTCTTTAAAATAATTGCTTTCCTTTTGAATTTCTTTATTGAACTGGTCAAAATTCAAATCTTTAGTATTTGAAATGACTCATTTAATTTCTTTTAAATTTGTTATTTTATTTTTCTTCGTTTTTTTTTTTAAACACTAAAATTAAATTTTATAAACTTATTTCAGTAAAATTTATCTGAGGTTGGTAATTTTTAGCATTTGACTCAGCTCAATAAAAGACAATTTAGATTTTTTAACTAAATTAAAAAGGCCGTGTGAAAACTAAATATTTAAAAAAAATCAAAATTTATATCGAAAAATTGTTAAAATAAATTAGATATTTTTTCATATTTTTTAAATTATTTTGAATTTGTACATCGAAATGCCGAGAAATTTTATCTCAGTTTTTTATTTTTTAATTTTTCACATTGCCATTAGTAAAATGTTGTGTTTTCGGGAAAAATAATAAGAAAAAATATAAGTTTTTAAATTAAATTTAATTTTCATATTTAATTTTAAGCGTTGATAATTTTCATTTCAAGTTTAGATTTGTTTTAAATTTTAGAAATAAATAAATTTGATCTAAAACAATGATAAATTTCGTTGTATTAAAAAATAATTGATTTTAGAAAGTCCCTACAAATTAAGGTATTATCCAAAGATAAGTATTTTACTTTCAAAAGCCATTTTAAGTGTTAGAAAAGTAGCCAACTTCTATCATACTTAAGATTTTTTAATTATAAAGATAATTTAAGTAATAAAAGCAGATAAAAACTATCGTAAAAATAAAATATGATATTTACGACTTCTTAAAAATGATGATCAATTCAAAATATCATTTCAATACAAAGAATTAATCCTTAGAAATTTAAATGAACCGTTGAATTTGTTTATATAATTGTAATGTAACATACTTTACAGTGCAACTAAGATTTAAAGAATAAAAAAAATAGAAAATTACTTCTCAACCCAATGAGAAAATCAAATTAAAAATTTAAATTTATAAGCTGATTTCCGTAAAATTTAATTTAAATTTTTATATTGCACAAAATTTGGTAGGAAAGATCTATCCTTTCATTCTATTCCTTAGTTGTAATTTAATTTTTAAATTTAATTTTTAAATTTAATTTTTAAATTTAATTTTTAAATTTAATTTTTAAATTTAATTTTTAAATTTAATTTTTAAATTTAATTTTTAAATTTAATTTTTAAATTTAATTTTTAAATTTAATTTTTAAATTTAATTTTTAAATTTAATTTTTAAATTTAATTTTTAAATTTAATTTTTAAATTTAATTTTTAAATTTAATTTTTAAATTTAATTTTTAAATTTAATTTTTAAATTTAATTTTTAAATTTAATTTTTAAATTTAATTTTTAAATTTAATTTTTAAATTTAATTTTTAAATTTAATTTTTAAATTTAATTTTTAAATTTAATTTTTAAATTTAATTTTTAAATTTAATTTTTAAATTTAATTTTGAATGCTAGTCACAAATACTTTTGAAATAAAAAAAAATCAAAATAAACTTTACAAAAAATTATTTTTTAAATTTAAATTTAAAAATCGATTTTATCATTTGAGAAAAATTTTCTTCTAAAAATGTTTTATTTTTTAAATATACAAAGAATGTTCCATTAAAAATAATTAAACCAATTCAAAGATTAATTTTAATATCATAAAGTCTTAATAAATACAAATACAATCCAAAAATATTAAATTTAAACTCCTAAGCCATCATTTTACAATTAACTGGATGCTTTTTTTATTTAACAATTAAAAATTAATAATTTCATAAATTAAAAATTTCTTTCTTTTTAAAGATGATTGCACAGTGACAATCATCTCACCGTTTACTTGTGCAAGCCAACAAAATGAGACCTCCTGTGACTTTTTTCTCGACTGGAGCATAATCAATGACAATGTTGTAAAATTTACTTTGAGCAAGTACAATTATCAAATGAATGAATGGATCGCTCTTATATTTTCGAATTCAAATATTTCCAATAATGATGTATGTATTAAAACCAGAGTTGTTCAAAAGTCTCAAATCAAGTTTAAGTCCGGACTTTTTTTTAATGACTCGGACTTTTTTTTTGGGACTTTTAAACAACTCTGATCAAAAAATAGAATTTAAAAAAAATATAAATTATCTTATACTGAAAAATGTAGAAAAATAACAAAGAAAATCAATTAACATTAAAAAATAACGTAGAAAGCCATAGAATATTTTTTTTAAAATAAAAAATCAAGATATAGAAAATTGATGGCTGTTAATTGATAGGCTAATTGATTTTTCAATAATCGTTTCTTTATTTACCCTTATTTTAATCTTTTTTTAAGATAATTTACTAAATTTAATTTATAATCTTTATATGTTTTACCTTTCTATGTTTTGATTCATTCCCGTATCATTTTGCATTTAATTGTTCCTTCCTTTAATGTCATCCATTTAAATTAAGGTAAATTCTGACATAATAATAGCCTTGTTGCCATCGACTAGCAGTCCGCGGATTTTAAATGGGTAAAATGCTAAAATAGAAATAAAAATAAAATTATCTTAATTTTTTCCAGCATTATCAAAGGTTCGGACGTGATTCTGATTGATGACCTACAGGAAGCTGATTCATCCTTGTTTGGCTATAGTGAAAAAAAACTACTCACTGACAAAATATCATTTTCCAAGAATTATGTTGATATTGAATTTTCGTTTAAATATACTTCCGAAAATTCAATAAATCTCAACAAGTGCTCCAACGATGATCCGAGCAAGGGATTCTACATGTTTTTGATGAGTGGAAAGTTGGACAACAAATTTAATATTCTGTTTGAGACTGCTACTATTCCTAAAATATTCGGACCGTTCTGCTTGAATTCATGCTCGAAAGATTTATCTTTCCTCGAAAACAAGTCACCACAGAATCAAAGCTTAAATTTAAAAATCCAAGAAAAAAAACAAGCAATTGGTAAAAGTGAGCAAAACGCAAGTTCTGAATTGGCTTCAAATGGGCCGACAACTAAAAATACTTCTACCACTTTCAGCACAAAAATTTTGCCAACTAAACCAGTAAGCATTCATTCAGATACAACTCTTACAACCAATTTAGCCAGACTGGTTTTAAATTCAACCACAGACTCCACTACATCTACTAGAAATAGCGTTCAAACTTCAATTCATGTGACTTCAATCGAAACTACTACGGATAAAATATCTAATTCTACA
Organism: Brachionus asplanchnoidis; assembly: GCA_025491095.1. NCBI lineage: Eukaryota > Metazoa > Rotifera > Eurotatoria > Ploima > Brachionidae > Brachionus > Brachionus asplanchnoidis. The sequence continues at coordinate 3,304,714 of JAILYF010000015.1, forward strand.
GCAGCAACCATTGAGTTTTTTACCACAGAAGAAAGCAAAAATCAAAGTATTGCAAGCACCCAAAATACTGATTATGAATCAATACAAATAAGCACAAATGATCCAATACCTTTTCAAGATGCTACTCAAGTGACCCAAGAAATGACCACAAGTGCAGTTAATTCAACTAATTTGTCAATAGATTTTTGCTTGGATCAAGTGCAAAATTTGTCTTATGTGAACTTGGAATTTATATACGATCATCGAGTGAAAACCATCAATTATACTGTGACATTTAGTTTAAATTTTAGCTTTATTAGAATGGGTATATTCAATAAAAACCCAGAAAATAATGTAAGAACTTGACAAATTTAAAGATTAGATTGGAAAGAAATTTTTTTCCCAAAAATTTTTATTTTATTTAGTAACTAAATACTGCAGTCCTATGAGGTTAAAGCTAATGGAAGTAAATATTTTCTTTTTGAATGTAAAACTCTTTAAAAAAACTTAAAATTTTTCATGTTGTATCCGTTTACTGGGGATTTAATCAAAAGTAGTATGTATAAAGTTATAATTGTGCGTTAATAGTTTTATCTTGAAAAAATGAAGATAGAAGTAGTGTCACGTTCCTGTGAGCCACTAAATTAGAAGACTGTAAATTGTGTAAATATTGTATATAGAAAAATTGTAAATAATGTATGAAGTTGAATGTTATTATTTATTGTGTAGCTGGTCGAGCCAAAGCTCCTTCAGCAAAGTTAAAAAGTTTTAAATTATATTACAGAATATTAAAAAAAAATGTTTAAGAATAAGATAGTATCGTTAAAAATTTAAAAATAAGTTCAAAAATTAGATAAAATAGGAGTTTGAATAAGTGGATGTAGTTGATCAATTATAAGATAATAACCGCACAATGGAGTAGGAATGCTCACTTTATATGCTTTATATAGAAATTGAAGTGACACGATACTAATATGCTTGTGGATAAATACATTTAAATAAACTGGGTTATTGTGAATTTAAAAACAAATTAAAATAAAATTCTTCATTTTTTAATAAATTAAAATTAAAGTTCATAAAAAATATTTGAAAAAATACTGCAACAAACTTTGTTGCACCTATTTTGCCTAAAATTAAAATTTTATTTTCTTTTTTTAGTAAATCAAATCTATAATCTATTTAAATATTATTGATTCTTCATTTTATGTCATTTTTTAGATGAGAAAAATTATTATAGGTAAAAAAGGTAAAACAAAGTATGTTGCAGTATATTTTGGAATACTTTTTATTTAATTTAATTTTAATATACAGTACTGATTTGACACGTGGATTTACAAAATTTTAGTAATTTTACGTAAAATCCACGTTTCAAATCAGTACTGTATCAAAAAATGAAGAATTTTTGTTCAATTTGTATTTGAAATTTACCAAACCAATAAACAGTATGTTTATGTAAAAGATCAGGCGTAGAGGTGTTACAATACTAGTATACCAATTGCACTATCCTGCATTCCATTCTTTCTTTTTTATTTTTTCATTTTTGCAAATCTGCAAAACACTAAATGTATTAAAAAATCATTAAAAATAAATTGCAGAGTTATTTCAGAGTTATTGCAGATACTAAATATGGATGGTACAAAGTTTTTTTCAGCTGAACCATTTTGCAGGACAATCTTTAGACTCATAATAAAAAAGATATTTCAATTTTCAATTTTTATTTCTGTTTTTTGTTCCAAAATTCACAATGTCCTTATCTCTTAAGAATCATGTGGCAATATTATAATTATATAAAAAGAATATATTGACTGATCCTAAAAATAATTTTTCCCGATGATTTTTCTTCAATATTTTCAACTTTTCTGAACAAAGATGAACAGAGATGGACTGTGAATTTCACCAAACGTATAACATGACTTTTTGACAATTGATTCTCGACTAAAGAATCTGTAGCGATGGACTTATCTTCTATTTTCTGTTTTTTTTTTCATTATTTAGGTATTTACAAACCAATACTTAATAGCCATATCACTTTTTAGGCGATTTTCATAAAATATATTTATTTAGTCTGGAGTACTCTTTTTTAAAGATCAAATTATTAATGCATCCAATGCCAGACTTTTTTTTAGTCACAAATGTAAGTCAATGATTTGGCTTAGCTTAAGATTTTTGATTTTAAAAAACTCTTTATTTCTTAATTTTCTTTATTTTAATTTTTAAACAAATTTTGTATTAAAGTCAAAGAACCCTACCGGTTTTCCATTGAAATTGTGCCCCCTTTTTAAGTTACAAAAAAAATAAAAAATGTGACAAAAATGATATCATTTAAGAGCTTTTTTTATTCATTTTTGTTTTCTAAATTTTTTTTAACAAAAAGTTACTTCCATTTTGACAAAATTAAAAAATCAAAAAATTTAAAAATCTTTTCAAATCTAACATAACTTTTTTTCTTGAATATATTTCTCTAAGAAAAATTTTACTTTTTATTTTATCTTATTCTCTTACACTCCTTTGAATAAAAAATATTTCCCATAAGCTATTTGTGTCTCTTTTAAATATAGTTTAATTAGCTTTTATTATTTTATGGCCTTAATATTTTAAGGGAATTGGCTTTCCAATGCACATCAACGCATTAAGTTAAAGCTTTACTTTTTTTATAGGATTTGAACGTTAAGTTAACGACACTAATTCATTAGAGATATTCAAAAATATTTTAATTTAGCCTTTAAAACGTTTTTTTAAAAAAATTTTAATGATCAATATAATTGATAACCACCAAATATGAATGTAGCTGCTTAAAAAAATTCCAATAGATAAATTAGATAATATTAGCTTTTATACAGTTTTAAAAAATGGACTTTAAATACGAAATAACAGAGAAGAAAGAGTTAAAATAATATTCTTTTTCAATTTTTCCGAGTTAATAGTTTATTTTTGAGTAAAATAAATACAAATTATTCAGCATATTTTACTCCTACTAAATTAAAAATTACTCCAAAATAGTATTTTTCACATCTATTATTTTAGACTAATCAATCTGATGTTTTTTTTTAATCAATATTAAAAAGGGCTGGTAGACCGGTTCTTAAAACCAGTTTTATTTGGAAACTGGTTTCAAAACCGGCTTTAAGAATGGAATCGGTCTACCATCCCTAATATTAAATAAATAAATAATATCTTAATGCAATTCTAAGTGGCAGTACTTTCTTTTTTCTAAAATCTTAAAAAATAAGAAATTTTCTAATTTTTTCATTTTTTGAGATGTTTTAAGAAACAAAAATTTTTGTTCATTTATAAATAACTGAATTCGAAAATAACGAAATAATCAAAGATAAAAAGTAAATATCACCTAAAAAGGTTTTAAGATTTTAGAAAAAAGAAAGTACTGTCACTATAATTTGTATTTATTTTACTCAAAAATAAACTATTAACTCGGAAAAATTGAAAAAGAATATTATTTTAACTCTTTCTTCTCTGTTATTTCGTATTTAAAGTCCATTTTTTAAAACTGTATAAAAGCTAATATTATCTAATTTATCTATTGGAATTTTTTTAAGCAGCTACATTTATATTTGGTGGTTATCAATTATATTGATCATTTTTTTAAAAAAACGTTTTAAAGGCTAAATTAAAATATTTTTGAATATCTCTAATGAATTAGTGTCGTTAACTTAACATTCAAATCCACAAAATAGATAGATTAAAAGAGACACAAATAGCTTATGGGAAATATTTTTTATTCAAAGGAGTGTAAGAGAATAAGATAAAATAAAAAGTAAAATTTTTCTTAGAGAAATATATTCAAGAAAAAAAGTTATGTTAGATTTGAAAAGATTTTTAAATTTTTGATTTTTTAATTTTGTCAAAATGGAAGTAGCTTTTTGTTAAAAAAAATTTAGAAAACAAAAATGAATAAAAAAAGCTCTTAAATAATATCATTTTTGTCACATTTTTTATTGTTTTTGTAACTTAAAAAAGGGGGCACAATTTCAATGGAAAACCGGTAAGGTTCTTTGAGAAAATATTTTAAAGATGAGGTAAAGCTTAATTGTGATAAAAGGTTGACAACATTTGAGGATTAAGTTTTTTGACCGATTTCCATCATTAAGGTATAAAAATAAAAAACCAATTCTGGTAGTTCAGGATCCTAGACTTTTATATAAGATACTATTTATCTATAAAATCCCTAGTCTAGATTTCTAAAAGGATTAAATGCGTAACTAATTAAAAGTGTATTTGGTTTGTTTCTAATTAAAAGTACAAAAAAATGATTAAACGTCAGTGTAAAATTTGTCTCATTTTTTATTTTTTTTCTTCTCTTTAAAACATTTCATCTTTACCCTTTTATAAAAAAAATTATTTTTAGATTAAATTTTTCCTCGAATAAAATTTTTAAATAATTTTTTTTTACAATGGGGTTAATCAAATGAGTTTGCTTCTTACAATAAGTTACAAAATTAATGCTTGTCAGTTCTTTTAGGATGATCAATTAGATTATTGAGTATTATAACGAAATGCGACAAAAAATTTCTTTCCAAGCTAATAATAGTATAAAAAGTAAATGTTTTTTTTTTCAATCAGAATGAAACTTTTATGGTGATAGCCGAAGCAAATCAAACTTTTAGTTCAATGTAATTTCGTAAAAATATTCTTTTTTTTTAATTAAAAATATTTAAATTAAATAAAATTTATTTTCGAAAATTAGATATGCAAACCAAAATGAATCGGGAAGCATCACATCTTCAGTGGATGGAAATAAAGTGATTTTTAGCATAGGAAGAGAAGTGGTGTTGTCAAATGGTGTTTTTATGAGTGATTGCCAATACTTGAATTTTTATATTGGAAATGATAGCGAGATAGACAGATCAAAATTTATCAAAAATCCAAGTGAAAATTCTGTGTTAATATCAGTGGCAGAATCTGTTTGTTTTCAATCTTGTTCATATATTGGTAAGCACATTAAAAAAGTTCAAAATAAAATTATAAAATTAAAAAATTTAAGATAGAAAAAAAGTCGAAATAAATTTAAAATTCAATGTCAACAACTATTTGTATCACCCTGATTTGGAGAACTTAAATAGTGAAAAAACAAAAAATTTGTCCAAAAACATCATTGAAATTGTAATTTTAAATTTCGAATTTAAAAAATATTTGTCACGAATTTTTTAGTTCAAGACCGCTTTGAATGATAAATTTGAAAGTTTTGTCATCATCAACATTTTAAAGGCAAATAACAGAAGAGGCTCTTGGAAAAGACAAATAATGGCTGACATTATTATTATTGAATCAAAATTGACTGTTTGGTCACAAAACAGTCAAAAATATACACAAAATAGTGTGCTGAAAATTCTGCGCGAAAGCACTGCTTTCTCTCATTTATACCAGATTAATGGATTCTCTATAATTGAAAATTTTTCAGACAAAACTTCTGCTTCAATTCAGACTACAACTTTAAAGCGTAAGTCTAATTTGATTCAAAATCTTTCAATGAACTTAAAATTAAAATAAAAGTAAAAGTTTCGAAAATTTTTTGGATGAAAATTTATCTAATTTAGTAATCTAATAATTCTTGGTACTATGAAAATCATGGAAATAATTTTTCGTAAAAAAAAAAGACAACTCATATGCAACTGAAATGTTAAATTTATTTGAATAATGTTAAATGTTAAATTCACATTCGGGTCACCTTAGCAGTACACTTAAAATTAAAGCAATTATTTTGCGTAAAAAATATTTTTTTATTATGAATTTTTTTATTTTTCACTTTTATTCAAAGTTACGAAGTGACTAAAATTGACATGCTTTTTAGCGGCTTGTCAAATTTATTTATTCACTAATTTTTCTAAGATTTTTTTTCAATTTTTTTTCTTTGTTTAATCCCTTGCATTTTATTAAATGTTAAGATAAAAAAATTTTAGAAATCGTGACATTAGTAATATTAAGTAGAGAAATTGTCCTACGATATTTTGAAAACTCAAAGAAGATGAAAATATTGATTTTGTTAATTTTAGCATGGTTTGAGTAAATAATGATTAAAAAAGAAAATTTTTTTATTCTAAGCTTCCTATTAGCTTTAAATAATTACATCCAATCTAGTAAATAAAAAAAAATATTTGATTAAGTTTAAAAGTAAATTTGATGAATCTTTCACTAAAATATAATTTTGATAGTCTAAAACTTTTAACAAAATATGAAGAAAATTTCTAAGGTATTGAACATGAAGAACATTTTCTCGGCCAAAGATTTTAATTAGCATGATTCAAATTCCTGGTTAGACAAGTGAAGCTGATTTATGTTATTTTTCGTGTTTTCAGTAAACTTTTGATATTTACGTTACTAAACCCTAGATTTTTAACAAAGATAAAATATAAGTTTAATCATTCTAATGAATATTTTATTTAATCTTAGTTTAAGTTAAGTATCGTAAATATCAAAATAAACGATAACGTATATATATTCATGAAATTATATAATTTTTAAATTGACTCAAAATTTAGTTAATTAAAAAAAAAAATTAAAAATTAAATTTTTCACAATTTCCTTTTAGCTTCTATAAATACGTTCATAATAATTAACTTTAAAACTAACTAAATATCTTCTATGTTATTTTTCGTTCTTATTTGAGTTTTTCTAATTTTTTTTTATTTTCTATTACATAAGGTACTTTGCAGAGACTTAATTTTGGTGAAAAAAGTTTGCTTCAACTAATAAATTTTGAAGAACAAATTTAAGAGCTAAATAAAAAAAATAATTATTTAAAATAATTTAAAAATTTAAAAAGTCCAAAAAGAACTTTATATTTGGTAAAATAAGGTAAATTTACGCATGTTTACAAAAGTCAAAAATCAAAAATTTATCCGATTTTACCTAAAGATAAAGTAAATCTTCATTATTTTGCATGAATTGTTGTAAAACAGAAATGCTCACAAATTTTAAGATCTTTTGCGTCTTTTTTGTTTCTTTAGGGTTTTGGAACTCGATGTTTTTTTTCAAATCAATTGGACTTAAACTTAAATAAAATAAATAACTATAATATACAATAATATTCTTAAGAGTAAATATTATTTATACACGAATTTTATTTTTTTCATACATAATTTTTTTTTTTTCATACAAGCATAGTAATTTTTTTATATATATATTTATAATATTTAATTTATACACTCAAAAATAATGTTTCATACATCATTTTTCATTAGATTGTATTCAAGAAATGCTCGAGGAAAAGTGTAAATATATTTGTCATCTAAATTTAAAATTAGTTAACGAGCCTAAAGTAACTACAGAGATCAAAAAGGAGGCAACTGATAAAAATTTGAAAAAGCTAAAAGAAAATTTATATATTTTGACTATAAATCGATCAAAATTTCAAGTTAACACAGATACTCTTTCATGCCAATGTGCCGAATATTTAGATAATGCTGTGTGTTGCCATTTAGTATTTTTGGCTCACAAACTGGGTTTTAATATAGGCGATTATAAACCGGATGGACAATTTGTAACTTTAAAGAAACGCGGCCGTCCCCGCTTAGCTTCAAAAGCATTAAAAAAAGACTAATTTTGAACTAATTTTTTTTTTTTTTTAAACTAAAATTAAACATTTTGTGTATTTTTTATTTTTTTAGTGTGTACATTTCATTAAAAAATTGTGTATAAATAAAATTATTTTTTGATGTGTATGAAAAAATTATTATGCGTGTGTAGTACAGGCCGAGTGTGTGAATAATAAGCTTAGTATTTAGTAAAACACTTTATTTAAAATAAGTTTAGAAATATAATAACAACTCTCTTCTTTTGAAATAACAAGTATTATTTATAGTCTGATCATCTCACCATACTACATTCCTCCCTCCTTAGAGTGGAAATTGTCCTCAATTTTCATAAATATCTAAAAAAAAGACCAATTTTGAACTAATTTTTTTATTTTTTTTTTAAACTAAAACTAAACATTTTGTGTATTTTTTATTTTTTTTTGTGTGTACATTTCATTAAAAAATTGTGTATACTTTACACAATTTTTTAATGAAATGTACAAAATAATTTTATTTGAAAAATAATTTTATTTGAAATAAAATTATTTTTTGATGTGTATGAAAAAATTATTATGCGTGTATATCTTGTAAAAATGGTGTATAAAAAATATTTTTATCGTGTATAAATAATTATCACCCATATTCTTAGTCATAAAATAAATAAAATTGAATCCATTTAATTTACATTTTATAAACTTAAAAGACGTCAAAGCTCTTAAATTTTTTGGATATTTTTGTTTTGCCAACAATTTACCTAGAATATTAAAAGTTAATGATTTTTTTCTTTTGTAAATCTACAAAAATTTATAAAACAAAATGGTGAACATCACTCTAAGCTCATGTAACAAGCATCAGACCAATGTTCCTTTCTTCAATAAACACTTTATATTTTAAAAAAAAAATTTTAATTTTAAATAATTAAATTAATAGAAAAACTTTGAATTATTTTTTTTACAAAATTTGTGAGAATAATTTTGATACTTGTATTTACTAAATTGCATTTTTTTGAAGCTGTTGACACTGAATACCCTAAAGTGTTTGCTTTGGCACTAGTGTTCAGTTTGTTGGTGACTGTTTTGGTTCTTGGAGGAGCCTTGTTCGCGTATCATCGTTGGCAAAAGTCAAAATCCAGCGACAATTGTCCAAATCGCGGTTTTAGACTGGCGATGCCAAATCGACGGGCCAACTATGAAGATCAAATGCTAGATTTAGATTCTTCTCGCGATAACAAATTTCCAAATGGCAGTTTAGACCTTGAATTCACTAATCCTGCATATGAAGAAAATAAATTGGAAAATGATGATTTGAATTTTACTGACTTTACAGGAAGTCGAGAAATGGGAATAGACATCGGTACCTTAGAGGGACCGATGCCACCAAAACAACCTGCAATAGTGGAGGAGATAAATGAAAAAAAAGACGATCTAAAACATTTACGTAACATTTTAAACGAGTGTTTAAAATCAGAATCGCTAGATTCAAACGATGATTCCTCAAATGCTGGAATGAATAAATTGTATCGTACAAGTAACTTGGAGAATTTAAAGATTGAAGAAGATGAAATCAACTTTGAATACTTCGAAGAATTTAAAAAAAATCAACACACTGAAGATGGAGGAAAAAAATCCACGCCAAAAGAAAAGCCTGGTTCAATTGATGAGGAAAATTCCTTTGATGAAAAAACTGAAAGTGTAGCCAATATTTTTAGCACAAACATCGAGCAAAATTTGCCAGAACTGTTTGGTCAATATCTGGATGAAAATAAAGCTAACCAAAGTGAGCAAATGGATAAACAACTTGACCAAGAGTCTCTTGAAAGTGTTCCAAAAGACTCGTTGAATGTATCTACTGACGAGCCGTCCGAAGACGAAGATTTCAAGCCAATTGACAAAAATGCATTCAAAAATTTTCGGGTTGAGTCAAACAACAAATTTGTGATTGACCAAAGTAAGAGTTCTTTTAAAGAGTTGATAAAACTGCAGAGCGAAAGCACAGAAAGCAATGTTAGTTTTCCAAAAGAGTTCAACCATCAAGAATTAAAAGACAAAGAGAATAAAATTGATATGTTCAAGTTTTTATCCGGCGGAATTGGTAATTTTTAAATAAATTTTCATGCTAAAATTTACCAATTTTTTTTTTCCCAAGCTGAATTTTCTACACCCAGAGTATGCACCTTGAAGATTCCTACGAAAAATGTTAATCTTGGCATCCATTTATGTGATAACAACATGATTCTAGATATTGACAAGAATTCGCCAGCTGACTTAGCCGGTGTTAAGCCTGGCGACAAAATTTTATTCATTGATGGTGTGAGTGTTGAAGCTTGGACATGCGAGGATGTCAGGAACAAAATTACACAAGCTGTATTAAACACAAACAATGATGAGTTGACCATTGTGGTAATGAATGCAATTGAGTACAACATTTTTAAATCAAACCAAGTGTTTGTGGCAAACAAGAGCCAAGACAATTTCTTGGAAAAGAATGCTTTTAAAGAAAGTTATCCAGCTGATCAAGGACATGATTCAAGTGTATTAAAGTCTCTAAGTGAAACAGAATTTAATCCTTTCGACGACATTCCCAACCAAATGATTACTCCATTTCTGCACTATTCATCTATACCTCCACCTGAAACTTTTCAGCTAGTTGACACAAAAGTAAAAGAGTTCGACAGAGACGACATCAGAGATGACTCATTGGAAGAGTCTACCAGTGAGACAATATCAAGCTGTATTGATGTCAACCAAAAGAAGGAAGTTTCCCACAATAACATGAATGATTTTGATTTTTCATCAAATTATACTTCAACAACTAATATTAATAATGACACCCATTCGAATATAATTTTTGATGAAAATTGTCAATTCAAAATGCCTTGGTCCTTGGAAAACTCGCTTTCTGAAACTACTGAAAACACAGTCAAGACAATGTCGGCCAAAAATAAAAAAGAATTGTGAAATTTTTTGAAAATCTTTTTTATTTAACAGTGAAAAATGATTAAAAATACACGCTTATACGGTCTATGTACTCTAATTTTGTAACTTTAATTTATTTTTTTCCTTTTTTTTTTTAATACATGATATACATGACAATTTTTTTAATTAGTACTTATACAGCTAAATTAAATCAATATCCGTCGAAAGATTTTGAAAAAAATTATTTAAAAAATTTTTTGCCATTTTTTTAAATAGCTTAAAAAAGAAGAAATATTAAAATATTATTCTCTACTAATAGCTCATAATTTTTTTACAAATCTTCTTAATTTTTTATTTTGTTTTTATCATAGAGTTTTTTCATTAAAGCTTTTATTATTTCAAATTTAGTATTTAATAAATGAATTAAAATTTTTTTTTATTTTTTTTTATTTTTTCAACCTTTGATTTAAATATCTAAATTTTCTCGAGAAAAAATTAAAAAAAAATGCGCATAATAAAAATATTCAGTCTTAAACTTTCCGATGGGGATTCAGTTCGAGACGTCATTAATTAATATTCAATTTTTAATTAATTAATCTCAAGAAATTAAATGCTTAATTCAAGTCCAACAACAAAATTTTTATTCTTTTATGTTTAATGCTTTTAAAATGTCTTCAGCATTAACCATTTGAGAGGCATCTTCTTGTTTGTATTCAAACAAAGCTTTGCCATTTTTATCTATTACCAAAGCTCCGCCATTTTGAAAGCCATCTCCTTTCATGTCTGATTTGATACCGAGACTTTTGCTTCTGTTGTTTGCATCGGTCCAAGCTTTTGACAAGAGCTTTTTGAACAAATCAAAAAAGGAAAATCTTTGAAACTGAAGAGCTTTATAGCATTCCATCTCTGGATCCACATAAAGTTCTAGCAATAAAATTTAATAGAGATACAAACATTTATTTATAATATTTCTAAACTAACCTCCGGCAAAGTATCCTTCTTGAACAAACGGCTGAACAAAGCGTGAGTCAAATCCAATTCCAATAAAACTATTTTTTATTAAATAATAAATGAATGAAGCTACTTTTAGATTACAAACTTACCGAACATTATTTTTATCTAATGCTGGTTTTATTGAAGTGGACAACTCTTTAGCTGCCAGCCGACAGAACTGTCATCCAAATCGGCGAAAAAATAAAATTACACATGGAGATTCTTTCCAAAATGTCTCACATGCTGTTTTGGTCTAAAATATTTTAAGCATCACTTTGAAATTTAAAGAATTTTTAAAAATTTTACAGCTTCCACTTCACCAGTACTGTTAACTCTTTGGACAAGAATTTTCGCAATCTTAGATGGCGAAGACATTCTTGCTGACTTAAAATAGTAAATTGGTAAAATAATGATTTAAAATTAAATTTTTTTGGTTAAATTTTGTTTTTTAATCACGTTCTTATACCATGTTAATTAATTCATAATATTTAAGTGAAATTATGCAATTATTATTGTATAAGAAAAAAAATAAAGTTGAAACGTGATTTTAAAATCTAGAAAATATCATATCAAACATTCTTTTAAGTCATTAAAAATAGTGATGGGATAAGCTTAAATAATAAAATTTAAATCAAACCCTTTTTTTTGATTAAGTTACTATGCAAGATTTTTTAATCATTTTATTCTTTAGAATAAAATATTTTAGAAATTTTCACATGTATAGTGTTGTCGCCATTTGATCCGGCAAAAATATGTCTCATTTTGTTTTATTCGCCGAAGAATTACAGAATCTTAGATTGTTTCCAATTTTTAATTAATAACAACTTGGAATTGCAACTCAATTAAATATTTTTAGCCAGAATTTAAATTAGCTAAAAAATAATTTTGGGAGTATTTTGTAAAAAGCTGATTTAAAAAGTCCTTAAAAACATTAAATTGATACCTTAATACATGCAATATATTTTCTAAAACTCGAAATTATAATTATTGACAAATTGAAGTTTCAGATCAAATTTTAAGATCAAAATGATCATTTAAAATTTTAAAACTTAATTAATCTAATGATTTGATAATTTTTAAGAAATAAATACTAAACATTACTAGACATGTTATGTCTAGAGTAATGGTTCATTATCAAATTAACATCAAAATGATGGATCTCTAATTCATTTAACAAAAACAAACAATAATTTAAATAATTCAGGTTAAGTTGATTCACAAATTCAAATTTATAACTTTTATATCAATTCATTCAAACAAAATTAATTTTATTTTTAAACCCATAGATAAAAATGAAATGGTATTAAGTCTGGAGATATTGAAGACCATTTTTTATTTTCCATTGATTTGTCTTTAAATTTGATTCTCAAATAATTTTGGACTTTATTTGCTGTGTTAGGTTTTCCATCATCTTGTTAAAAGTTAAACTTCTTGAAATCCTCTCTTACTACTTTTGGCCAAAAAACTGATACTGATTTAGTTATCGTGGTCACAAATTTTGTCTTTTAGAACCAAAAGTTTGTTTTAACACATGATTGTCTGGAAGTTTGTTTGGTTTAAGACTTAAATCCTCTTTAACTACCATTTTAACAAATTCAGTTGAAATAGAAGCTGTCTGAGCTAATTTTTTATCGAAAAATCGATTTTCGCTGATACCACCCTTTCCAACATCATTTAAGCACCATTTCGTTTTTGGCATTAAGAATTTTCGTACAAGTGCAAGTCAAGATTTTTTTTTTTTTTAATTAAAATTTTTTATTTTTTTTATTTTTTGAATTAAATTATTCATTTTTTTTAAATTTTTTTGAATAAAATTTTTTGATTTTTTATTTTTTGAATTTTTAAATTTTTATTTTTTATTATCTTTTCACCAGACCGTATAATTTAGACCGTTTATTTTGGAGGTCCAAAAAAAAAATCGCCGAGCTGACCGGCCAAATGACCGCAAAAAAACGTCCGTGTAATGGACCTGACTTGATGTTTTTTTTTTGAAAAAAAAAATTAAAGTCTTTGGTGGAGCTTTTGAAAAAAAAAAAAAAAAAGTCCGGACTTGGACTTGACTTGAGACTTGTGACTTTTAAACAACTCTGACACTAATTATATTAAATAATTACAATTTATTTAATATTTTAAGTTTGATTTGATCATTTTGAGCATCGAAAATTGATCATAAACTTCAAAATGCCAATTTGTAGCTTTTTGAGTTATAGTTTACTCCAAATAATTTCAATTACAGTTACTTGAAGATTTGCATTTAAGATATCATGTAATCTCAAATCATAATATTTGTGCACAAACTCAATATGTTGAATACTTAGGTCTCTCGATTGAAGATAATAATTTTATTTGGAAATTTATTGAAGAAAAGTGGAAAAAAGTTGAGAGGGGTTTTTATTCTTTATACGGTATTGGTTGTAAACCAAAATCTGCATATCTTTATTTAGTCAGCTTTCTCTACAAAAAGTTTTGTCAATCAATTTTTCGCTACCATCTAGATTTGGTCTATATTACTGAAAATATACTAAGAGAATTAGACACAAAACAAAATTTATTAATTAAAAGAGCACTAGGAATCAAGAAATTTGCAAGGATTATACCTCTGTTGGAAACTTTTAAATTGGAGATGGTAGAAGAACTGTACATGAAACATAAGATATTCTTCTTGAAGAAGTTAAAGAAAAGCTCGATGTGCTGGAATATCTTTACATTCCTACGTGGTAACTATAAAGACTTTGATGATAAAAGCACCTCGTTTTGTAAACAACTTAATAGTGTGGAGAAAAAAGACTCATATCGATATTACCGATTATAGTTCCAAGACTTCAATCGAAATAATTAATCATCTATTAATGGATATAAACCATGGTCTAGTTGATTCGGTAAAGTTTGCTGTTTCTCAAATCAAATTAAGTGTGGAATTACATTTTAACTACCCAAATTTTTTTTAATTTTTATAATTTATTAAATGATCTCCTAAAGATATATTTTTTTACATAATTGTATTTCTTTCATTTGATATTATATTTTATATTTTATTTTACTCTATTCTTACTTTTTTAAAGAATTGTTATTCTGTCCAATTGGCTTTAAATTTATTAGAACGAAAATAAAAAATAATTATTTAAGTTTATAAAATGAATTTGTCAGCAAAAAGAATATAGTGATTTACAGTTTTGTATCAAAGTCTGAAATTTTATACTTTATTTCTTTATCGAAATACAATGGTAAATAATTAGAGAATGACTACTGAAAGATATTTTATCTTTATGTAGAAGTCTTAGAAAAGATAATTGCATGAGCAAATGCGTCAAAAGAGGCGCTTGAAGTAAATCTCGCTTTTTTAAAATAAATAACAGTGTAATAAATTTCTAATCTAGTAGCAGTAGTAGTAAGGGGTAGGCTACAAATCGCGACTTGCATGCAGGACGATGCAAAACGCGATGGGTGACGGCACCCTGTGTGGTAGCCACTTGCCGTAATTAAGTTACTGTTTTGACAAGCTTGCTTTTGAAGTCGTTGGTGCTTTTGGCGGTGATGATGGAGTCGTGAAGATCGTTCCAGTTATTAACAATTCGGTTGCAGAAAAAGTTATGTCGTTGATTACAGTTCTTCACCAATTCTCGTCTCAATCTCACTCTCCTATTGCCTCTAGGCGCAGAAATGGAAGTCGGTGCGGCAAATTCAACATGCGCTATTCCTTTTACATTTTTAAATTGCTGTATCAAATCGCCCCTCATTCGCCTCGCCTTTGGATTGGTCAAAACCAGCTTTTTGCAACGTTCAACATAACTCTGGTCTCGAAGACGACCAGGAACTTTTGTAGCCCTTCGCATTACACGCTCGACCACGTTGATATCCCCGTGTTGGTATGGATTCCAGACTGAAATTGCAAATTCGACATGTGGTCTTACGTACGTAGTGATTAGCTTCTTCCATACCGATTGGTTTCTTGTTCTAAAGGACTTCTTCAGAATGCCAAGCACCTGACTTGCTTTGCTTGCTGAACTAGTAGCTTGTTCATGCCATTTCATGTTTGAGGTAAGAATTATACCAAGGTCACGTTCTCTAGTTATTACCTCGATAGGATAAGAAGGGCCGTTAATTTCATTTAAGCTGTACATGAAATTACTATTGCGTTTACCACAGCGCATGATTCGGCATTTACTGAAGTTAAGCATCATCGACCAATCATTACACCACTTCTGCACGGCCTCTAGATCGCGTTGAAACCTTAAACAGTCTTCAGCATTACTAGCTGTTGTCAAGATCCTGCAATCATCGGCAAAAAGTTTGCAAGTATTCAGAATAGTATCTGGTAAGTCTTTGATAAATATAATAAATAGGGCAGGTCCGAGAACGCTGCCTTGAGGAACTCCAGAGCGAACGTCACACCACTGTGATACCGAGCTGCCAAGGACTACTCTTTGCCTACGATCAGATAGAAAGGCTTTTAACCAACATTTGCTTTTCCACGCACTCCATACGCGTCTAGTTTATGTAGTAAGCCTTGATGCGACACCTTATCGAACGCTTTCTCAAAGTCTAATAAGACTATGTCAGCAGGGACCTTTCTACTTAAGTTGAGTGTAATGAAGTCGATGGTCTCAAGTAAATTGGTCGTACAAGATTTTCTCGGGACAAATCCGTGTTGCTGTTTGCTAATGAGACATAAGATTAGTACGTACAATTGACTCCATCGTCTTTCAGACAATTGACGTGAGTGAGATTGGTCGGCAGTTGGCCGGATCTAGTCGACTGCCTTTTTTGTAGATGGGGCTAACATTCGCCTCTCGCCAAGAACTTATATCTGAATCTGAATTAATAAATGCTTAGTATTTAAAAAAATTTAAAATAAGTAAAAATTAATGGAATTTTGTTCATGTTAGAATTTGTATTCGGAAAAATATGATATCCTTTTGAAATTATTGAACAAATTTTTTCCAGTTCTCTTGTTCAAATACTGGATCTACTCAATTTTCTTACTAATTAATTCAAAATTTTTATTTTTTCTGTAAATCTGCATTGAGATTACTAAAAAAAAATAAGTAAAAGTGTATAAAAATATAATATAAAACAAAAAAGGTTGGCGTCATTTGGAGGAGATTATTTATATGGCTTTAATTTTTAAAAATCAAATAAAGACTTCATCTGCACTAAGAGTTTAAAAGTAAATGATTATGGTGTTATAATATGGATGCTATGTTTAAGAAATTAAAAAATAAATTAATTTAGAATGAATTTTTTCAGAGAAAAAAAAACAAACTTGTGCCAGGTATCAAAAAACTAAAGTATTTTTATCAATAAAATCATTTCGTCTTGAAATCATTAGATATTAGAAGATTGATGATTGTCTAAATGAAACATAAAAGTTCAAACAAAGCTCCCACAAATATCCAATTAAATTAAAAAAAAAAAAATTTGATTCACTTTGAGTTTGAAGATCATCAATACGTGAATAGAAAGATAGTTAAAAAAAAACTTACATAGATAAAATATTTTTGACAACATAATTTCGTTTTTGTGAAATTCATTACAATACAACAGAACAAATGAAAAAAAAAAGCATTACTTTTTCTTTAAATTCAAAATTAATGTGATATTCCGCTTTCTGTTTTTTAGGCAGTTAATACAAAAAAATTGTGAATTTACCGCAATCTATCTCACTTATCAAGAAATTATCTTATGGAAGGAGGCAATAATTGGTGGGACCAACAGATTTTGAATTTATTTTTTAATAAGGTAAAATTTTTTGATCAAATTTTAATTTAAAAATTAAATAAATTAAAAAAAAATGCCAAAATTTTCCAATCTTTTCGGAAATTTTAGTCTACGTAGTAAATTACGTCAAATATTGAAAATTTGCTTTTTTTTAAGTGTAATTTATTAACTTTTTGATTATTTATTTTTGTAAATATATATGAAATTTACTTTTTTACGTAGTTTAAGGAAAATTTTCAATATTCTATGTAAATTGTCGTAAACAAAGCAGAACATCACTCTATTTCTTTGAATGCAACAACTACAATATATTTTTTAGAAGCATATCAAACTTTAAGAAATTTGAATAAAGCATAAATTTTATGATGGTTAGTTTTTTTTAATCTTTGCTTTGACATCTTGTTCAAAATTTTGTCAAATTTTTATAATTATACTTAAAATTTCAAAGTTAACCTAGGAAGCCATTTTAGTGTGTTTTCGACCATATCATTGATTTACTTATCATAATTAAGTTCAACATATTTTAAACTTACTTTAAGACAAAATTTAAAAAATATTTACAAATAATACTCAAAAGTAAAGTTAACTTTACACTGACGAAAATTTATAAATATTTTGTTCTAAAGTAAATTATGTTAAAATTTAAATTTCTATTTTTTAAATGTGCAATTGCAATTATTTTTTAGTAAAACCAAAAAACAATATTGATGACGATTTTTTATTATTTACTAATAAATACAACTTTTTGGATTAAAATAATAAATAAAAGCTAGACTAATACTAATAATCAAAAATCTTAATATTAAAAAACTATATTTTTCGAACAACAAAAAAAATCAGTTCCTATCTCCAAATTATAATTTATGATAACACAACCTCATTTTAAATAAAATTTAAATTCATTTTTTTTCTATAATTTGTTCAATAATAATTTATTTTTATTATTCTGAATTTTTCTCTTTCGTGTCGTCAGCATTTTATTAATTTTAGCTTTTATGTCGCGTTTCAGTTTTTCCTAATATTTTACCTCTTAACTTTAAACCAAATTAGATTCCCAAAATGAGAAAAATCGTGGTACAAAAAGAAATACCATAAATGTGCATCCAAAATTCAAATTTTTAAAAAAATTTTATTCAACTTTTTTTCAGATTTAGACATAAAAATAGCATAAAAATTTTGTGATGTGGTCAACGAAATCGACGTTCTTACAGACATTTTTATGTGTAATTTTGTTTGTCCTGATTAGGTGTGATGAGCATGACCATAAATACGAACCCAATGAAGAAGTAGTTTTATGGGTAAATACAGTGGGACCTTATCACAATCGCCAAGAGACATATCCCTATTTTTCTCTGCCATTTTGTGCTGGTCCAAAGCCGTCGATTAACCATTATCACGAAACCCTTGGTGAAAATCTGCTTGGTGTTGAGCTTGAATTTAGTGGAGTAAACATTGCATTTAGAGGGGATTATACCAAAACTGAATACTGTTCTGTCGATCTGACCAAGGAAAAATATGAGTTGTTTGTTTACGCGATCAAAAATCACTACTGGTACCAGATGTACATCGATGATTTACCTATTTGGGGCATTGTTGGCGAATATGATGAAAAGGATGAATCTTTTTGGCTGTGGACTCACAAGAAATTTGAAGTTGGCTTCAATGAAGACAGAATTGTTGATGTGAACCTAACCAGCGAGGCCAAAGTAAAACTTTCGCCAGGAATGAACATTAAATTTTCGTATGAAGTAAATTGGAAGAAATCAAGCATTAAATTTGAGGACCGCTTTGAAAAATATCTAGATCCGGGATTTTTCCAGCACAGAATCCATTGGTTTTCCATATTTAATTCATTTATGATGGTCATCTTTCTTGTTGGAATAGTGAGCATGATTTTGATGCGGACTTTGCGCAAGGACTATGCCCGATACAATGAAAAAGATATTGATGATTTAGAAAGAGATTTGGGAGATGAGTACGGTTGGAAACAAGTTCATGGTGATGTTTTTCGATCTCCGCCATATTCAACTTTTTTGGCTTCTCTGTTTGGATCAGGATGTCAAATAGCTGCAGTTTCTTTGATTGTTGTGATATTTACAATAGTAGGAGAATTATACACTGAAAGAGGTTCTTTGTTAAACACAGCCATTTTCATGTATGCTGTCACAGCTCCTGTGAATGGATTTTTTGGTGGTGGTCTTTACGATCGTCTGGGAGGAAAATTGTGGATCAGACAAATGGTCATTGGAGCATTGTTGGTTCCTGGATTTGTCAGTTTGACTGCTTTTTTCATCAATTTTATCGCAATTTATTATCAAGCTGCTAAGGCTATTCATTTTACTTCGATGGTAAGTAGTCTCAATTTAAAAAAAGAAAAATTAAAAAAAATTTCTTAAATTTTTATTTTAGCTGGCCATAATTGCAATCTGTATCTTTATTATTTTGCCATGTAATTTGATTGGAACTCTTTTGGGACGAGCTTTGACTGGCCAAGCCAATTATCCCTGTCGAATAAATGCTGTACCTCGTCCGATTCCGGAAAAAAAATGGTACACTGATCCTTTAGTAATTACTGTTTTTGGAGGGCTTTTACCATTTGGTTCCATTTTTATTGAAGTGTAAGCTTTAGTCTTTTGATTTTTTTGATTGTTTATTTGAAAATTTTTCTTAGTTATTTTGTCTTCACATCATTTTGGGCATACAAAATTTATTATGTCTACGGATTTATGCTTCTCGTTTTTTTGATTCTTTTGGTAGTGACTATTTGTGTAACAATTGTAACTACATACTTCCTTTTAAATGCTGAAGATTATAGATGGTAAGTATTTGTTTATAAATAAATTCACTTTTTTATGAACTTAAATTTATAAACAGAATTATTTGAAATTCGGCATAAAAAAAGAAAAAAATTATTAAGTTTTTTATCAATAAGTTAAAAAAATATTTTCCTTAAAGTCCAAAAATATTTAATATTGCGGCAAGATACATTACTCTAAAAAATAGTTAATTTTTTTTGCACCAAATTTTACATAATCAAAAATATAAATTAAAAAATTTTTAATTTTGTATAGCCACAGATAATTTGCTTTTCTTTTATGTTAAATGGCTTGTATTTAATTGAGCATTAATCAAATATGATTTTTTATACTACCATCTATTTAAAATAAAAATTAATTTTTAAAAAAGACAAACTGTTTGATTGATTTAGGCTATATGGAAAATAAATAGCAATTTTAAGTCTCAGATTTGAACTTTTTTAGCACAAAAGACCAATAAATCGATGAAGTTTATTCAGAATCAGAGTTAATAGAAAAACATTGTTGGTTTATAAAACAATTAGAATGTGTTTTTTCTATTATTTATTTAATAGACTCCTTCAAATTGAAAAAAAAAATTAAAATAAAGCTAAATATAAAGTAAAAATTAATAAAAAAAAATTAAAATTGATAAATTAAAATAAGATAAAAATTTGTGTGTTTCTATAGCTGCTATGTAAAATTTTGTATCCTCCAAATCTGATATCTGACCATGGACTTTTTTTCTTGTACATGCTCATCATTTAAAAAAAGCTTTGTGACACTTTTACTCTCGCCAAATGAGAAGCAAAAGAGTCGTAATTAAACATTGATTTGGACATCTTTTAATTAATCTGTAATAAATTCGCTTGGCTTCATTTGTAATATTTTGCATTGAAAAATTACAGATGCCATATGATACCAACACTTTTTCTATTTTGTTTAAAACTTTTCTTGCTAAGCACTTAAGTTTGATTTTCTTCGAATTGTTCATTTTAATTTTTTGCTTTTTTGATTAATGCTCTTTTTAAATTTATTTAAATTAAATAAATTTTAATAATTCTCATTTAATAGAAATCAATATTTATTAAAAAAAATGTCATTTTTAATTAAAATAATTTTTTGTATACTTAATTTTAATGTTTTTTTTTAAACTCACAGGCAGTGGACAAGTTTTGCAACCGGAGCTTCAATTGGTTTGTATATTTATATGTATTCATTTTACTACTACTTCTTCAAAACCAAGTAAGAAGCTTGTATTAGCTTAAAAGCGTGAATCAATTTTTTTTTAATTTAAAAGAATGTATGGCCTATTCCAAACAACATTTTACTTCGGTTATATGGCTTTACTCAGCAGTATTTTGGGAATAATGTGTGGCACATTTGGTTACACGGGTGCCAGTTACTTTGTTAGAATAATATATTCAACAGTTAAAATAGATTAAAATAGAATATAACTAAATCAATCGAACTTCAGTTATTTTTCCAAATTAATAAAAAATTTAACTCAAAAATAAACTGTAAACTAAATAGAAAAAAAAAACTATCATCGATGGTAAATCTCAATCGATCAAACGCGACCTTTAGATATTATTTAATAGTTAAATTTTTTTTTTAATAAAATGAAAAGTACGAAAAAAACCTTGAATTTGTTTTTAAAAATTGTAATTTATTGCTTTAAGTAAGTTGTCTTTGGATATCAATTTTTAAAAAAATTATATTAATTATTTTTAAAATTAGAAAAATAAAATTTATTTGATGAATTTACAAAAAAAATATTGGAGAGGATTTTTACTTGTCTAAAAATTGTCGATTATAAAATATGATAAAAATATTGATGAGCTTATTTAGAACTAAGAAAAAGATTCAATTTTAAGTCTGATATCTCCAATCTTTGATTTTAAGTTAGAATTTTTGCTTATTACATTTTTTTTAATTTTGATCAGAATAATTGAACAAAAATCAGAATTCTTTTATATTTGTGAAATGAAAAGAAAAATTCAAAAAATTTGTTTGTTTTCGGATTTTTGTTTTTCTTTACAAACTTTCTTTGGAAATTTTTTATTCATTTTTTACATTATATCTCCACAGAACATGATTAAAATTTACGACTGATAAATTATTTTTATAAAAATAAATAAATTTATTTAAAATAATAGAATTCGAGTTTTAAATGTTTGTTGATTGATTTTGATCAATTATTAAATTTTTTAATTTTTTTGCAAAATCAGTCAATATGCATTTGCCGTGTAAAATAGATTTCTTAGTTAGTTAGTTCAAAACAATTAAAATATTTTCAAGCTTTATTTGAAAAAGTGTATTTGTTTTTTATGTTCATTTGTTCCTGCAAATACAAATAATAAACAAATAAAAAAAAAAAGATATGGTTCCAAAGATAGTTATTTAGTGGTCTGATTACTAATGGAAAAGAACAGCCCAGTCCAGTCCTTATATGTTAATTATTCAATTGGAAAAAGCGATCCAAAATATTCAGCAGTTCTAATTTATCGAATAAACTCGCAAAATAAAATGCATTTGATTTTTTAAAACAGATCGATTAAAGATTGAAAATTTGAATTATTTGATTCCGGTAAGTGTAACTCCTTAAATATTCATTGTGAATTTAAAAAAATGAAAACGAAAACAAAAATAAATCAACCCAAAAACTTTTGTTACAAAAAGCCCAAAAATAAGTTATGTTAATTTGATCAGCTGATGCATTCAATGTATCACCTGATTCCAGCTTGTGCAATATAATCTAACAAATTATTATTTATTTTATCTATTAATTAAAAAACACCGCTTAGTTGATGAGAAGAGAATTGGAAATTATTAAAAAAAAAATTATATTTAAAAATAGGAAAATTTTTATTTAAATAAATTAATTGAACAAATTATTATTATTTTTTTTGAATACAAGTTTTTTATTTTAAGTTATTATTATCAGGATGAATTTTTTCCTTTTTTACGATAAGAATTATTCGATGAGGGTATTTGCTTCAATTCATTAACACTAGAAGCACCAAGGTGTCAAAATGACTCTTTTTAAATTTTCACTAAGTTATAATTCAATAGTCTGAAAAGATTAAAACTTGAAATTGTAAAGTTAACTTTAAATAAAGTTAAATTTTAAAAATTTTATCTTAACATATTCACATGATGCTTCATTTTTTTAAATTGACTTTATACTACTAGAAGCACCAAAAAGGGTCAAATGACTCCTATTGACACACCTAAAAGACATTGACATACCTTAAACACATAAAAGTGTACGTAAAAGAGCCCAAACTTTGGGCCCCAAAGTTTGGATGATCAAGAAAACAGTTCTCCAAAGCGTGTTAAGTGTCAAATTCGCCTTTGCAACAATAATAAAACTAATTTAATCTGTACAAACTGTATTAAATCAGCATGCTGACCATGTACAACGGAACGTGTGACTATTTGTACAAAATGTGAGAAATAATTTTTATAGGAATCTTTTTTTTATAACATGATTTAAAATTTATACATGATTAATTTAATATATTTTTTTTTCGAATAAAGCCTTAAAACATCTTTAATTTTAAAAAGAGTCATTTGACCCCGTTTGGTGCTTCTAGTATTTTTTTTTTGGTGCTTCTAGTGTTAAAAAGATGCATGGATATTTATGCAGTTTTGTTAATGATTATACTGATCAATCCTTTTTCACTAAATCTTGACTATTGATTAGTTTCTAAATTTTAGTGTAATAAAGTTGAGAAAGTTTTTAATATTATGTTTTCTGGTCATACAATAAGTCTTTCACTAATTCAACTTTTGTAAATTTTGCTACCTTTTTCAGATAATTCAGTGAGAAAATAATTAATGAATTATTTAGTAAGACGATTAACCCACTTGATTTGAAAAAAAATCGATTTTCTCCTTGAAAGCATGATGTCTATGACAGACCACATTTTAGGCAAGTGTCAAATACAAGATAGTTTAAATATTTTTTCATAAATTTATTCGAAATTTTCTTGGTTTAATCATTACATTTCATTATCAAATTTACATCAAAATGATTGATCTCTAATTTATTTAACAAAAGCAATCAATAATTTAAATAATTTAGGTTAAGTTAATTCACAAATTCAAATTCATAACTTTTGTATTCATTCATTCAAACGAAAATAATTTTATTTAATTTTTAAACATTAAATTTTTTAGTTTTTAAAAAATTTTATTAAAATCAATTAAAAAATTTAGATCTATTAAATTCAATAAAAAAGTGATATTTTAAAATTATATATTTGAAAATAAACTTGACATAAAATGTCATGTAATTGTTTAGGAAATTTTTTTTCTCTATAATTAAAAAAAAATTACATTTTATATTTTGATCTTTTTATCTTGATCTCAAACTTCGATTTGCCGAACTGATAATACAAAATCAAAAAACATTTTTTCAAAGTATTTTGCGCTATGATGTTGTATTATTTAAATGTATTTAATTATCTTTGATTTTAATTTATCAAAAAAGGAAAAATTTTTGAATCAATTTGTGTTTGAAATTCACAACGCCTAGAAGAGAAAAAAAGCGATAGATTTCTATTATTTGAATCTTTGAGAAAAAAAACTCAAGTTAAAATCAGTCTTGACTATAAAATAAATGATATCAATTTAAATAACGAGGAAAAAGCCAAATTCTTAGGAATCACCCCAGTGATAATGTCTAACGTGAAAAAAACGTTAATAAACGTTGAGATTGGTTTTTACGTGAAATTTTCGAAAATTTTATATGAATTTAATACATAATTTATTTTTTTTTAAAGTGAAGTTTTTATTAGAAAATGATCTGTTTGTTTAGATAATAGGATTTAAATCAAAATAAAATATTTCAATATATAATAAAGGCAGAGTGCTTTATTAATTAACGTAGAAAAAAATTGCATTTTCTGAGTGCAGGATATGAAAATGTTCGGTTGCTTTGTTTAATTAAGAAATCGGTTATTTAAAGAGAATTAATTTTCAATCCTTCAATATAGTTGATAACAGATGTTCTGGTAGTTTTCGGTAAACTTTCATAAAAAAACGCTTGTCACTTTCAAAAAAAGCTTTTTTTTATTTATTACCCTTAGTATACAACTTTTTAACCAAATCTGACGTTTTTTTCACTAATTTTTCACGCTTTTAAGTTTCTCTGGGACATTAGACTTAAAACTTACATTAAATCAAATGGTGAATTAATTTAAATAGCGCTGTAATTCATGACTTAATGTAATAAGATAAATCTTAAATAGAAAATGGGGACTTAAACAAAAAACATTTGGTAATCATTACAAATCCTTGATAGTATCAATCTTGGATTATTCTTTTCCTTGTTTAAATTCATTCTCAGAAAAAAGCATCAAAAAAATACATGTTATTCAAAATTCAGCAGTTCAATATATTTTGAAGCTGAAATATGATAACCCCTCCAATATTATGCACCAAAGGGCCTTCAATAAACTTAAACTACTCACAGTTTCAAATCGGTTTTTTGAGTTGAGTGAGAGATATTTCAGGGCAGGATTGAGTCATTCTGTTCCATTGGTCATCAGACTGGTGGAAAGAATAAAGAGAAGGTTTTGAATCAAGATATATCCAATATCCAACTCCATTGTGAAATTGATACCTAGTAATTTATGCAAATTGAAATTTTAGATCAAGATCAAAAGATCAAATATAAATTGTAATATTGTTTTTAATAATAGAGGAAAAAAAAATTTGTTTCCAAAGCATTTACTTGACATGTCATGTCGAGTTTATTTTCATATTTAAAATTTTAAAATGTCCTTTTTTATTGAGCTTTATTAGATTTAAATCTTATAATTGATTTTAATGAAAACTTACTTTTAAAGACAAAAAAATTTAATGTTTAAAAATTTATAGTTTATTTAAGTGGAAAAATGAAATTAATTTTGTTTGAATGAATGGATATAAAAGTTACAAATTTGAATTTGTGAATTAACTTAACTTGAATTATTTAAATTATTGATTGTTTTTGTTAAATAAATTAGATATCAATGATTTTGATGTTAATTTGATAATGAACCATTATTAGACATTACATGTCTAGTTATGTTTAGTATTATTTCTTAAAAAATTATCAAAATCAATAGATTAATTAAGTTTTAAAATTTAAAATGATCGTTCTGATCTTAAAATTTGATCTAAAACTTCCATTTGCCGTAATTTATTCTTTTTTTCCTGAACTAACAAAAATTTAAACATGCCTAACCTCTAGTTATTTCAACATATCTTTTTTATTTTTCTTTTGACTTATTTATCCTTTTTTTTTATTTTATCTTATTAAACGTTATTTAAAGTTTTCTATGTTCTGGAAGGAGAATTAGCTCGGTAAAGATAAACAAATAAATAAATAGCACTTTGATGATCAAACTTAGTTTTATTTAAAAAAAAGGTAGTTTTTAATCATTATGTTCCGTGCTTTTGTAATGAATTTCACAGAATCAAAAAATTTGTAAATATCTTGAAATCAAATTGCTATAAGTGAAATATTTTACACAATCTGAAACAAATCAAAATTCAATAATATCGATAAAAAAGAGCTACAAATCACAAAACAATTTTATTTTTTTAAAATGTAATTTTTTTTTAACTGATTAAAATTACTTGACCTGTTCTTTTATTTTAAAATTTTGTTTATATTTAATAAGACAAATATGAGTGCCACTTAATTTTCTACTATAAATTTAAATTTATAATTTATATGTACGTACTAATTTATTATAGAAAAATTTCAATAAATCTCTCAAAAAATTCTAACATCCAAAATTGTTTTTATAAACATACACCAAAAGATATTTCAAATTTATTAATTAACAAAAAAAAATTTCCAAACAAATTAAACAGTTTAAGTTTTTGATACAAAAATTGATTGTTAAGTAATTTTGATGTCTGCCAATTCAAATTGTGACATGTTGGACTCGTCCCTTACAAAATCCACTTCTTTGTCCAACAACCCGAACAAAATCCAAGTGGCAAGCGAATTTTACCAAGAGCTAAATTCAGTGCTGAGCTCAAAGCCGCCAATTTCCAAAGAAAAAGTCAACAAAATTGTACGCGAAGCTCTCAAGTCACACAGATACTACAAACATGTGGTCTACTACGTGGAAAACTTTATCAAAACTGTAACTTTTTTTTGTCTCTCATTTGCTTTTATATCATTGTCTCTTTGTGCTAATAAAGTGTCCCGCTGATTACAAGCTGTCCGGACTGTATGTCATAGACGCGCTCATACGCAAACAGAACTCCAAATCAAACACCATTGAGAAAAAAAAGCACCAAGTCTGCGTCGATTTGTACACCAAACGCTTTTCTATGAACATATGCAAAACGTTTACCAACCTTTTTCTCAAGTCGCCTCAATCGGACAGAGTAGGATTTTAGCTAAAGAGCGTGATGGTGATTTTTCTAATTTTTTTTTTAAAGTCAAAAATAAATCGAGTGATTGAACTGTGGCAAAAGTACAATGTGATCGAACACGACCTCATTGACAAACTCAACCGCATTTCAAACACTTCCAAGATCGACATAGCACTCAGCGAAAAGTCAGCCAACAATTCAGATGACAAAAATAACACTCTTTCAAATGAACTTGACAGATCAGCAGACAAACACGGTGGCAGTGCAAAAAAACTAAAACCATCGGCCTCGCCGAACAAAATAACCAAAACGGAAATTTCAAAGGTACAGCAACTTTTTTCTTGTGAAATTTTTTTTGTTTTATCCATTTTTTCTTAGATCCTGGAATTTGACAAAGATTTTGACTCAGACTCGGACAATCAGTCCAGCTTAAAGCGAAAGTCCACATCACCTAATCTTTTCGATTCATCTAACCCAACAAGCATATTCCAGTCGACTGCTGACCGCCTTCAGAACAGCATCTCCAACTGCACAGCTTGGTTACAAACAAATACAGCTAAATTGAAGACACCAGCCGAAGATAAAAATGTTAAATTGGCTGATTTTGTTCCACCACTTTTTATGTCGCATTATTCGTTGACAAACATGTCAAGTCAACCTCCGCCTCCACCACCCCCACCGGCCCCAGTGCCCCCTCCGCCAAAAGTCGAAACCAGAAGCAACCCCAGAGAAAGAGAAAGGGAAAGACAACGTCGTGGCTTGCCTCCCTCAAAGGACAAACACATATGCAGTATTTTTTTTTCCTTTTTTGTTCTTTTTTTTCTTTTTTTTTTCTTTTTTTTTTTCTTTTTTTTTTTTTTTTTTTTTTTTTTTTTTTCTTTTTTTTTCCTTTTTTTTCTTTTTTTTTTTCTTTTTTTTTTCTTTTTTTTTCCAAATTTATTTTTAATTAAATTTTGTTAAAGTTTGTTCGAAAACCATTTGGTTGGGTCACTTGTCCAAAGCAACAACTGAGGATATTGTTATAGATGAAATTATTGAGCTTTTGTCGCCATCATCGTCTAACGATGCCGAGTCTATGCTGAACAAGAAGCGCTCATCTAGATCTGCCAATAGTCAAAACATAATTGTTGATGTTCACGTAATGATTTTAATTTTTGGCCTCTCGCAAACCATGTGACCAAAGTGAGGAATCGTAAACTTGTTAAATGTTTTGATATTATTAATAATATAAGTAGAGGTAGAAGTAATAATAAAAACTACAGCAGACTAACTGCGGAGTAAATTCTTTTTGGTAGCAAATTAAAACAAAATTCTTGAGCTTTTATTAAAGATTTATTTATTTGTAAAGTGAATATAATTTTTCTTTTGATTAAAATTATCAAACAATTAAAATAGGGTGGATATTAATAAAAGTAAATAATTTAAAAAAACTTAGGTTTTTATGTTTTGGGACACATATAAAATCACAAAAATATGATCAACTATGAGGTGCTTACAACAAATTTAATTTACAAACTTAGAATATTTTTTAAAAATAAAAAAATAAAATGTGTACAAAAATAAACTATTAAAGAAGAGTTAGTGCTAGTTGAAGTTTACAAATTGAAATTTTTGATCAAATTTTTTTGAACATGTTCAAAAATTATCATTAAAATAAAAAAGATTTTTAAATAATTTTTAGCCTTGAATTTTACTGCAGAAGCATATTTTCAAAGTAAACATACAATGTTTAACTGAATTTTTTAATTCTGCAATTCTCTGCAAAAAGTTTATTTAAGTAGAATTATGCACAATACTTGGATATGGCTTAAAGTGGTTTGCTTAACATGAAAACATGCTACTGTATTTAATTTTTTAAATAAAAATGCATAAAATCTTTTTAAATTATATTAATGAGCATGATCATAAATATTTGGTTATAAACTTTAATTTTCCAATAAGATATTGTAAGATTGGTAGTTTGAGAAAGATTTTTTTTGAAGCCTTCCTTGAATTTTTCAAGTCTATAGGTTTTTAACAACCCTGTCATTATGTAGCTCAAAAAGTCGATCTGAAACCATATTTAGATCAGCAGTTAATTTAGAGCCTGATTGTATACAATTTTTAAGGAGTATCATATTTTTTAAAGTATATATTTTAAAAAATTGTTATAAGTTATTTTTTGATAAGCAAAATCAGTAAAAAAATGCAAATGTATGAACAATTGATGTCTTGATTTTAAAAAATTTAAATATCTAGTTAACAAAAAAAAATAATTTACAATTGAAAAAATTATTTTCCACAATTTATTTTAGCAACTTAGATTGGTACCCAACAATTACATTAGAATTAAACTCCTAAGTTTTTAAATTCAATTTATCCATTTTTTACTCAATTTTTTACTTCAATGCAGAGTTGTTTTTAAGTCACAAGTCTTAAGTCAAGTCAATGACTTAAATTTTTTTTTTTATTAAGTCTAAGTTATGACTTGCACAAAAATTTTTATCAATATCTGCTTCATTTGGACCAGTTGAAAGAATTTTTCATAA
This sequence comes from Brachionus asplanchnoidis, assembly GCA_025491095.1. NCBI lineage: Eukaryota > Metazoa > Rotifera > Eurotatoria > Ploima > Brachionidae > Brachionus > Brachionus asplanchnoidis. The sequence continues at coordinate 3,334,557 of JAILYF010000015.1, forward strand.
TTTGGTTACATTAACAGACAACATGAGTCAAGATTAACAGCCAGGAATTTGGAAGCAACTACTTTATTGGTATCAAATATGGATTTATTAAATCATTGACTTGACTTAAAAAAAAAAATTTAAGTCATTGACTTGACTTAAGACTTGTGACTTAAAAACAACTCTGCATTAAAGTAAAAAATTGAGTAAAAATTGGATAAATTGAATAAAAAAACTTAGGAGTTGATTTCTAATGTAATTGTTGGGTACCAATCTAAGTTGCTAAAATAAATTTTGGAAAATAATTTTTTCAATTGTAAATTATTTTTTTTTGTTAACTAGATATTTAAATTTTTTAAAATAAAGACATCAATTGTTCATACATTTGCATTTTTTTTTACTGATTTTGTTTATCAAAAAATATCTAAAATCTCGTATTAAGATTTTTTTTTATAATTAAAAAATTTTTTTTTGAAAAAAAAACAATACAATTTTTCAATTTTTTATGTGACCAAATTTAAGAATCCGTCGGTCACCTAATTCAGTATGACTAACTAGCCACATGATGCAATAAACCCATATTTCTTTTAAAATTTATTAATAATGACAGAAATTTTGTTACTTTTAAAATTAAAAAATTAAAAACAAAATAGATTGAAATTGATCACATGTTTTGCCAGATCCATATTTTTATATTTGTGGTTCAAGAATTAACTTTGAAATCGTTTTAGTTGATTCCTCCAAGGGGATGCGCATTTGTGGAATTTTTTGATCGCAAAACAGCATCCAAATGCTTGGACAAAATGAGAGACAATTACCGTTTGGATGGAAATTACATTAAAGTGGCCTGGGCTACCAATAAAGGCATCGAAAAAGAAAAGAGACTAAAAGAATTCTGGAATGTGGACGTAGGTTGTACTTACATCCCATTGCACTTTCTCGAATCAAGTTCAAAAGAGCCTATCGATTTCAGCAAGTGGGCCAACGGAGGCATTGTCGACGAAGATTCACTACCTGAAAAATATTTGGCAATCTACAAAAGTCAAATGCTCAAAATGGCCAACTCCGACTCGGCCATTAGCACAAAAGCATGTGAAGACGAGTCTAAAAATGAGTCCAATGACATGGACATATGCACTGACGACAATCAAACCCATCAGCAAAAGCAGTCCGATTTGATGCCCAAATCCATTCAGTACCAGAACATGTTGAATTCCCAGCAAGTGATGCCCATTAATTTTTCTGCTCCACCTCCATCCCTAGGACCGCTTCAATCAAATCAAATTCTAAACTCAAGTTCATCGTTAAGCCAGAACCAAATTGGACTTCCATCATTTCAAGTTCATCCCATTAATTATCAAGCGCTGAGTCAATTTAATCCAGTTTTTCCCGCAACCGATTCCAATCAAGAATCTCTAGTGACACCGAACCAAAATTTGATTGATTTGTTCAATTCACAAAGAAATTTGATGCCTTTGCCAAATTTTCCTTCCACCCCGCCACAATTTCAGTTCTTTCATCGACCAATTCTCATGAATCCACAAAATCAAAACCACAGCCCAATGCCCAACCAACCTGTGGCAAACAACATGAGAAAAATACTGCTTCCCTTTCATGGAACACAGGGCCAAATGGATTTAAACAAAAGCGAGCAATCTGTCACCCAAGAGACAAATGAAATCAGCTCAACTACCCAGAACGAAGATAGAAGCGAGGCCAAAAACTATGACGACTTTAGAAACGCCAACTATAGGAAAAATAACTGGAAAAGTAATAATAATTACAACAACAAAAGACGGTCGTATGGACATGATTACAATAGAAACAACTTTACAAATAATAGTCGGTTTTCTAATCAGTCTGGTAATTTTAGGAATTACAAATACCACAATGGACAGAATAATCTAGATAGGAAATAGCGTTTAGAGTAAAATATTGAAAATCGTAAGTGGGTAAACACATTTAAACTGTACCTTGCTATTTTAATTTATCTTAAATATTTTTAACGTTGAAAAATATTCTGTTTTAAATATTTTAAATTTCAATTAAAAAAATTTTTCTTTTTTTTTTTTTGTTTTAAGTAAACTTTTGTTGTTTGCTATTTTGTTACTTTTGATTACATTAATTTATAACTTTGAGTTTACGATTAAAAATAAAATGCTTCTTTACTTATTTTTGAATTTTTTTGTTGCTTGGATAATTTTTAAGACCTTTTGGAGATTAATTAAGCTCTTGGTGATTTCTTTATTTTTTGAAACTCAAGAACGGTTTGGACTGTTATTATTATTATCAATATTTATTAAGGGAAAAACTTTGATGAAGAGAAAAATTTCAAAAAAATTTAGACAAAGCCATGGCAAAAACTTAAGCCTTTCTTTTAGCCACATGATATAAATAGTTTTGAAAAAAAAACAACTTATTATGAAAGTTTCAATGAAAAATCTTAAATACTTAAAAATTAATTTTATAAGATTAACAATGCAAATGTTTTTTGGATCTACATCATTGCAATCAAAGGTTCACACAAATTAACTAATGAATTAAGTGTTTTTTTTAATTTAAGACTCCAAATTACTGGGACCGGTAAAATGATGACACTTTTTTGATGATGTTATTAGCCAATTTTTGAATAAATAAAATATGAATATTAAACATAAATTTTTTACTATCTAAATTTTAAATTCGTTTTCATCTCTTGAAAAAAAACAAAAATAATCTGTTTAAATTGTAGGACTACTTATAAAAATAATCTAGCTAAGAAATGTTGTAATTTTTGAATTAAACATCGCAATTATTAATTAAAATTTAAATTTGCTAAATTTTCACAATTTGTTTTATTGATGAAATTAATAATAAAAATAAAATGCGAAAAAACGCTCTATAAGTAGGCAAGTTGAAGTTTATGATCAATTTTCGATGCTAAAAATGATCAAATCAAACTTAAAATATTAAATAAATTGTAATCATTTAATATAATTAGTGCAGAGGTACATTTTTTGTTCTAACATACTTTGTTAAATCTAAATGAAAAATCTGCAAAGGTCTGCAAAAAATTATCTACTTAAAATAGTATCAATTAAATGGTGTGCACTCTGCAATGTGCATTTTGATATTGCAGAGTTTATCTTGTTATTTAACAAAGTATGTTAAATCCAAAAATGTACCTCTGCACTAATTGTATTAAATGATTACAATTTATTTAATATTTTAAGTTTGATTTGATCATTTTGAGCGTCAAAAATTGATCATAAACTTCAACGTGCCCTAAAAGTATTGTGAAATTTCAAACAAAACTTCCAATAAAAAAAGGAAAAAATTCTATAAATTTTGTTCTAATCGTCAAAAACTTGTTCTAAAAATAAAACAAAGTGAAACAACTTTTGTTTCACTCAAAGAAATGTGCGAAATCAATGTGAATTCTAAAAAATTGCACGCTATTTAAAATTATTTAAAAATACGACGCAATTAATTGGCAAATATTTTTCAGAATTCAGCAGTACGTGAAAAAAAAGTTGCCTATCTTTGTTTTATTTGCAAAACAAATTTTTAACAATTAGAACAAAAGTTTTAAAAGTTTTTGTATTGGAAGTTTTGTATGAAATTATACATTGCCCTCTCTGAAGACGCTAAAGAGAATGAAAATTCAATGAAATTAAAAAAAAAAATCATTGATAAATGAATCGATAGTTTACCATAAATGCCTATTGTAGGTCAAAATCGTTTTTCATTTCTATTATTTTTTTAAATCTAATTGTATTTTAGTCAAATTCTGTTAGAAAATAAAGGCAAAACAATGATTTAATAGAGATTACAATTTTTGGAGTCGTGAAGTTCCTTTCAATTCGATCATTTCAATTCAGAAAAAGTTGAATAACTTTTTTTCTTTAAGGAATAATATAGTTCTGTAGGATGCTTGATTTTTAAGCAATTTAAGAAAATCCGGAAATATTTGTCTGCAAAACTCTGCAAAGTAATTGCACAGTTGAATAGAATATAATACTTTTCAATGGCGTGCAAAATGCAGAAAATTGCAGAACTTTTGCAGACTTTGCTATAAATTAAGCATTTTACAGAATAAAATTATCTCTTTTAGTAAAAAAGTTATTCAACTTTTCTGAATTGAAATGATCGAATTGAAATGATCGAATTGAAATGATCGAATTGAAACGAACTTCACAACCCCTAACTTTTTAAAATAAATAAATAAATAAGTGAACCTTTTATTACATTTTAATGTAGACTCCATTTCATGAAAATTAAAATTAAAAAAAAATAACTTTTGAAACAAGTAGAAGAAAAACTTATCTTTTTAATTTTTTAAACATGAATTTATCATTATTTTATTAAAAAATGTTTCTATCTGTTATAATAGTCCAAAAAACCCGTTCTCAAAGCAATTATTTTTAAATGAGATTCATCTTTTTATTTTGAATAATATGCGGCTTAACTATTATTATTTTTGAGAGACTTAATTTTTCTTATTAAAGAAGGTAAAAAAACTTTTTATTTAGCCATATGTTTATTTAAAATTAAGATAATCTAATTATTATTTCATTTTTATCAATTAATTTAGGTTAAATAACGCATATTTAAAAAAAATTAAAATATTTCTTTTTTCATAAAAAGTTAATGCTTTTCTTCGTAAAATAATTCAATCTTTTTAAAGATCATAAAGAAGATCATTTTTTAATTTCTCGCATTTGATTTTTTTAAATAGCTTTCCTGTGAATCCAAATTTTTTACTTTAAACTAGTTTTTCTTACAAAAAATAAAAAACAATAACAAAGAATTGCAAAAAATAATGTAATATTCGCTTTAAAAAATTGGCTATTTTTTTTGCCAAACTATAATTAATACAGTCATACTAAAAATGATGAAATTAAATTTAATAATGTGTAAGGAAATATCATATTTCCAATAAATAACTTATAGTATAAGTAATTTTAAGTAAGATAACATTTTCATCAGCTAAAATTGCATCTTTTTTTTGTAAAACCTGTATATGTTAAAATTACTGTATGTAATTATAGCATATTAATATGTAATTATATTATATTTTAATATTAATGCTGCTATAATAGGTCAAAAAGTATTTTAAGTTTTTTAAACCCTAAAAATAATACTAATAATCTCTTTCTCATTATTAATTGTTGTTTAACAGTCTTGATTTCTTTAAGATATAGTGAAATTAATTTTTTTTTATAATTTTAAAATTTTAAAGTTTTTCTCCAAAAAAATTTTTTGTGTAATGAAAAAAAAAGTTTAAGATAGTAAATTCAATTTAAATACAACTAATTATTAAATTATTACCACAAAGTTTTTTTTAATAATTATATTAAATACAGTTAATTATTTTTAATTTTTAATATAATTATTAAATATTTTAATTATAAATAAATAATATTTCAACAATTTTAATTATATTTATACGGTAAAGGAAATTAAAAAAATCGAATTCAAATATTGAACATATTTTTCTATTTTTTATTATTATTGAACGTATTTCAAGTCTCATGAGATTCAAAAAATTCGTTTAATAAATAAAAATATTAATATTAATGACTTTTTTTAATATAAATAGATATTTTATTAATTGATAAATTTTGGCCTAATATTTTTAATTAAATAGCATTTTGAGTTGGATGGCGTGCATTCTACATGGAATTAAGGTAACCAAAATTATAAAAGTAATGTTTGATTATATTTTTAGATTAAATAGAAAGTTTTTAAAAAAAATTATAAAATTTTGTAGAATTCAATCAACTAGACGATAGAGAACCGATAAATTATTTGATGAAAAGAATTTATAAAGAGAAAATAATCAAAATATTTATTCTAATAATTTAAAATGATAAAAAATTCAAGCTAACAAAATTATAATATTAATTGATTTTACAATCAATCAAAACTGTTCTTTTATTAATTGAAACTTAAATCGTTAAATAACATTTTAAATTTGAAGTGAATTCTTCAAATTTTCTAAAAAATTATATAAGTTTTTAGGTCTTTCTTCAAGTAATTCCATTTTTAGATCAACAGGACAAATAAACTTTTTAACATTTTTTGCACTACCAGAAATATTCGAAGAGTCTTCAATTGAACATTCTGATTCTTTAAGAAGCCAATGATACCTAAAAAAGTTTTGTGATCCATTTAAGTAAGATGCATTTAGAGGATCCACTACGAATGTATAAAATCTAAAATCATTTAATATTTGTGATTATTCTGGCAAAAAATATTAGCAATTACTTTAAATTCTTGCCATATTCAATATATTCCTTATACATCAATCTCCCAAATTTTCGATAAATTTGATCAATTTTTTCTAAATTCTCTAATTGAATATTTTCATCAAAACATTTTGCTAAATTTTCATCCATTATGACAAAAATTGCCTTATATTTTAAGTACTAAAAGAAAATCTATTAAAAAAACAATAAACTTTTGACAAATATTACCTGGTGCTGAACTTCAGTATTATAGCATGAAATCTCTTCAAGTTCAAAATTAATATAAGTTGATTCAACAACACATTTAAGGTTCGAAATCAAATTTTTATTTTCTGTTTTTAATGATCGATGAACTAACAGTCCTATCAAAACTTAAATTTTTAAAGACATTTTAATTGTGGTTTTTATTTCATAGGAATAATATAAAAGTCTAGTATAGTTCCATTAAAAATTTTAATTATTTAGTTAATTAACCAAAATTGTGTAAAAGTCTGCTAGCTCTTGAATTAAAAGTATATAAAAGATGATAATTTTCACTTCGAAAAAGCATGATTCAAATATTTCTTTAAACATAAAAGTCAATGTTTTAGAATTATCTATTTGATAATAATAGTTTACAAAAAGTAAAAAAAAAGGATTTTAAGTTAATTCAGTAGTAATTCTATTTTAAATAAATTTTAAGCCAAATAATTTGACTTTTATTTATAATTTTTAATTTGATTTTTTTATTTTTAACTTTTAATTTTTTTTCAACTTTTTTACAAATTTGCTATTTCCAAAAAACAATAATTTAAGTCTTTACTTTGGCTTAATGTCCATTGAAAATACTGCTATTAATTAGATAGGATAGCCTAAATGTAGAGCTAGCTTTACTAGACTGTTCTTATGTCTTAAGAACACTACTTGCCGTGTAATCGGCACTTAATGAGCTTATCTTCTTATAATAGTTAAACTAGTCCTCTTTCCTAAGCTAATTTCCTTTATTGTAGTCAAGTTTAGATCTGAGTTGGTCAAAATAGTCTAAAGTCAAAATGGTGAAAAGCCAAGTCAAAATCAGACTTTAAGATTGAAGAATTAGTTTGCATTAAAGACCAGAATTTTGAAAAAAAATATTCAAAAAAAATGTTTTTATGGGTAATGAACATAATTAAAAGTCAAAGCTTTGACTTGACTTGAAAAATATAAAATTCAAAGTCCAGACTTAGACTTTTTGCAAACCTCTAGTTTAGATTAGAGAGTCTTTATTCATATGACATGTCTCTGTAGCTTGATTTCTTATTTCTTAGTCACCAAAAAAAATGAGTCCAAAAAGTTTTTGGACTCATTACTTTTACACAACTCTGGAAGAAATTAAAGAATGCAACCATATTATCATTTTTTGGGTTGAAAACACTTATCAAAATATGGAAAAATTTTTGATCAAATTTGAAAAATGAAATTTGATCAAAAATTTCACTTAACAAAACATTTTTAAATACGTGATTAAATTTCATAACAGATTTTTTTATTTTTATAGCATTTCAAAACTCTATATTTGAATTTTGAAAAAGGATTGTAATTTGAAAAAAATATATTGAAATTTAATTGCGCCTTTAAAATGTTTTGATCAAATTTGAAGAATGAAATTTGATCAAAAATTTTACTTAAAATATGCCCAAAAAATGATATTTATTTATTTATTAATTTAATTTAAAAAAAATTTCCGTTTTAGATTTTTTTTGAAATTTTAACACGAATTGATAAAAAATAATTGCTATTAAATTCATACCTTTTTCTGAATTAAATTCAGCTAAAATATTATTTTGAAATTCCATTATCCGCTTACAAATTAACGGTGATTTTTGATAAATTGTTTCACATAAATTTTTGACATTAAAGCATCTTTGAACTGAATACTCTTTAAGAAATATACCAATCATTACATAAAACCAATTGTCATAATTATTTGCTGCTTTTACACACAAAATTCTATGTTCAGTTCTAATATTAAATCGGAAGCTAAAATAATTTATAAGGTCATCTCTGAAAGGCAGGATGTCAAATTCCCATAATATATTTTTAAGCGTCACAGATCGCTTAAGATACTTAGATAGATCGTAAGTCAATATTTCACTCTGTAGTTCACTTATACCATTGTCATAATTTGGCTCAAAACCGAAAAGACAATTCGAATCACTTTGATTTTCAGAATTAAGAAAAAGCATTTTTAAGTAACTAAAAATTTGTTGAGTGATTTTTATTTAGTTAAAAGAAAATTTGATAAATATTTAAATTATGATTAAATAGTTGCCAGATAAAATTAATACAGAAATTATTTTTCTTATCAAGTGAATAATTCAATTTAATTTTTCAACTACAATTTTTGGAAAATTATAAATTGTTTGTTATGAATAATTTTAATCTATAGAAAAAATTTGAAGAGCCATTTTTGGATCAAACCAAACAATTTTTAAATAAAATTTTATTATTGAAATTAAAATTTTAAATTAGATTTAAAATAAATGTTTCGGTCGAAACAGTATTTTTGAATTTTGAAATTTTCCAGTTTATTAAAAAATAAACATTTCATCTTCTGTATGTCCATTTTTATATAATAACCTTAAAAAAAAATGATAAAAACCTTCAGGATTTTCACCTTAAATTACTCTTTAGCTGTTTCTGTAAATTTATTTGGACCACAAATACAAAAATATGGATTCTTTGAGCTTTTGTTGATTAATTCACCTAATAACTCGTCATTTATTCTTCCTCGCTTACCTTTCCAATGTTCTTTACCATCTGACAATATGTTACAAATTTTCAATCTAAAAATTTTTTACTAGAATATTTTTTTTGATTTTTTGCTTAAAATTTACTTGGAAAATTGTTGGCCAAGTTTTTCGAGATCTTGCTGATAAATTATATCTTGTTCGGTTTTATTAAAAAAAAGTATCTTAATCATTTCTATGTTGTCCATTGTTAAGCATCTTTTTATTATTCGAATCATTGGTGTAAAACCAGAACCAGCACAAATCAAATACAGGTTAGAGCAATTTGATAAGACATCGAAATTAAATGATCCACAATAGTTGCTTATTTCTACCTTGGATCCAATAGGTAATTTATTTAGATCTGATGTTAATTCGCCATCAGAGTAATGTTTTATTATAAGACATATTTGGCTTTCAAGTTGGCTATTTTCGTGCAGCAATGATTCACTCACGACTGTGTATGGTTTTGCTAATTCTCTGTCTAGAAAAATTTTTTTTTATAATTATTTTGTAAATAATTCAAAAAATCAAATTACTTTTAGGTAAACGTAAAAAAATATGAAGTCCTATGGGCACACGCATTCTTGAGGTGTTAGGCATATCAAATTTATACAGACTTGTGTCATGAGTTAAATTGTCCCTTGACTTCAAGATGCATTCACGGAAATTGATGTCTTTTAGAAATTATTTTATATTTTTATATGAATGTTATATGAATACTAATTCACCTATTTTTGATTCTTCTATTTTTTCGGCTGAAAATTTTAGCTTTGGACACCTTTTTTACAATATGAATAAAGATAAAATTTAAAAATAGAGAAACTCACATTTGCCACCAATGTATTTGTTCTAGTTTGAACAAAATTATTTCTATTTTTCCTTCTTTAGAAAATTTAACTTAAAAAAAAATAAGAAAAAAAAAATCAGAATACATCTTTATTATTAATTTTAAAATATTATACCATCATAGTTTTCTTTTACAGGGGCCGGTAGTTCTAAATAAAAAAAAAGGCTTTAAACAAGAAGTCACTTTTGGATTTAAGACTCACCAAGACAATATTTATAAATTCCACTCGGAATATATAGAAACAAGATCAGAAAATTTAAATTAAGTGGATCATTTGATTTGTCAATTATCAAACAATCACTTTGTAAATTTTTGCATTTTGTATACAAAACAATATTGCACGATTGATTAGATTGATACGAATCAAGAACTGGTATTTCAAATGTGTTTTTTTTTGCTTCTACTTCTGTTTTTGGTTTCAGTTCCAGTTTTGCAGAATTTATAGGTGGTGGTAATGAATCCAAAGGTCCCAATAAGCATTTTTCAAGCATACTTTGAACATTGACCCATTGATGCACTTGAATAAATAAATCAGTAGCATTTTTTCCAGCTCCTTTCATCAACTCATCAACGCCTCCTGGATGATATTTCATGTATGGTGTAACATTGTACACTTTGCCAAAAATTGCCATCCAACAATCATCTTCTTTGTCATGTTTGGAAAGCTCTTCGATACTGATGGATCGTATAATTCCTTTGTTGCCAGCTAAATCAACTGTTGCCTTTGAAAAACGAATCCAATCCATGAGAGAATATCCTTTGCCAAGGGCGCATTTCTTTCGTTCATTCTCGATTTTAGTTTGTCCTTCATTTGTTCCTTCGTTGGGAGGCAATAGCAATGCATTGTTTGCCTTTAAACTACTGGACACACTTGTTTCCAATTTGTGAGTTTGATTAAGAGTTATCTTGCTGTTTTTTGTTTGATTGAATTTATCCAAATCTGTTTTAGAAATGTTCAAACTAGTATCGCCAGTGCTGTTATTATGAAAATTTTTGACTAAGTTATGAGGCTTATCTGAATTCGAAGTTAAGTGTGACTCGTCCAATATAGTGGACAAATCTTTGTTTTTCTCATTTTTTAATGACTTACTAAGTGAATTATTTAGACTAGAATTATTTTGCGGATCAGCAGCAGGGTCAGCTACCGACCCTTTCAATTTATCTGGATAACAACCCAGTTTGAAAACTGTTTATATTTCCTTATTAAATATTAAAGAAGTCTCCAGATAATTCTAAATAAAAATTGAACAAATTAATTTATAATTTTAGTGTTTTTTTTTTTAAACTAAACCCTAAGCATTAGCGAAAAAGTATTCCAATATTAAAGAAATAGATGAATGCAAACTGTTTTGAAAACGTGATTTAATTTGGTTTATTGAAGTTTGGGCTCATGTTTGAAAGCTCAATTTTAATTATATTAAAAAAATGTTCAGCTATCTACCAATTTAATAATTTAATAACATTTTATCAAATAGTTATTCCAATTTAACATAACTCTGAAATTTCCTGCATTTAAAAAAAATAAAAAGCAGATCAAAAAATTCAAAATAAATAATTAAAATTCATGATGTTTAATTGAAATAGATATCTTTATAATAAAAGTATTTTTGTCTAGCTTGATAAATAAATAAATGTCTTTTCAAATTGAAATCGAGCATTCCAAAATGATCAGATTCTTTTCAGTTTAAATATAATTATTTTATTTAAGAATTTAGAAAAAAATTTTTAAAAGTTTTTTAAAAAATCGAATTAATATCCTTAACTAAAACTATTTATTAGTCACAATTTCATTTAGTTTCTAAATAATTATTTACATTTTTTGACACTTAAATAGATACTGCTATTTAATTATTTATCTGCCAGTAATTTTTTGAAAATTTGTGCTTCATTTTTGAAAAACCAATTTGAAAAGTACGAAATTAAAAAATTTCACAAGAGAATATATACTAGGGTTTTAAGAAACAATTTAATCTAGGGAGAGTTGATTAAAGAATATTAGTTAAGAGATTAAAGTTATTTTGAACCTTATCTTCTTATTAATCATATTTTATTTGTTGGATGAAAAAATTTCATCGCTCATTTGATATTTGTTTTACCAAATACTACAATTAATCTTTCAATAATATTTTTAATCATTCGTACAAAATAATAATTTCTCTAATTAAAATAAGCCTGAATTATACTTAAACCATAATGTTTTTGGATTAAGTCATTAAAAATCGAAATGAGTCTAAAAAGATGTAGAATAAAGCATTGTATTATCAAAAAGACAAAAGAAAATCACTGACTTCAACAATGACAATAATCAAATACTTTACTTAATAAGATTAGTCAATCAGGAAAGATTTTATTTTTTAAAAATCACGGTCTCACTAATTCTTTGTAAAAAAGGATATGTTGGACATAATTTTTTTTTCTTCTAAAAACAAATATAAATGCTTATTTAGAATTTTTAAAAATTTAAATTCAACTAAAATAAAAATTAATTTTATACATTTTTTAAAGGAAATAATTATTATTATTTATTTAAATAAACACCAGGCGATGTAAAATAAAAAGAGATAAGAGTATTTAAATTATTCATAAAAATATATCACCAAAAGAAATAAAAAAGATTACATTTTTTTTCATCCTAAAGCTAGAAAATATTTTTTATTTTTAATCAAATGAATTTAAATTAAAAAAAAATTAAATATAATTCAAAATAAAACTGAATTAAAGATATTTTATTGCCCTAAAAAGAATTTACTTGATTAACTTTTTTATTTTTATATTACACTTAAAATCTATATTTTAATTAAACTATTTTTAAATTTAGATATAAAATATTAATGTTTACGATTACAGACGTTTATTTACGTGATTTGCCGTATTAAAGCGTGTAATAAAATTCATTAACCAAAATTAAAAATTTAAATGATGGATGCTAATCTTAAATCACTTTCTGAATCACGAACTAAATCACGAAAACACGAGTCTCCTTATTGAGCCAATTGACAATTAATTAATAAGTGCAATGTACCATTCAGTCAAATTCTCAAAAAAGTTTTTAATTATAGAATTGGAAATTTGATTCAGATTGTTTCTTTAGATAATCTTTATCAAATCAAGCAAAAAGTGAAACATAACAAGTTCTTAGATTTTTAATGAAAAAAATCAATCAACAAAGATCAAATGAGATTCAAAACTAGAAACTATATATTTTATTAAAAATTTGTTAAATAAACGAGTAAATTTTTTTGAAAACATCTTTATTGTTTCTTCCCAAAAAAATGAAAAAAGGATTGAATCCTATCTTAATAAATGATTTAATTAAGAAATAAATTTAATTTCAATCTTAACAAATAGACTGAATGAAATTCTGATTTTTTTATTGAGTTTCTGAATTAACTTATGGATAAAGTATCTTCTAGATCAACCCCCAAAACAACACTTTGACTAACTTAAGTGTTTTCAAAATTTTCTTATTTCAATAGCCTGACATTTCATATTTTAGAGTGTAGGTGTTTTATTAAGCAGACTAGATTATGAATTAAACTCTTTTGAAGAGGATATGAATTATCTTGTTCGCTACTTGGGTAAAAAAAAAAAATTATTAGAAATGAATTTATTTATACTTACAATCTTAAGTTGGAATTAAAAAAGCATTAGCTTTAAAGATGGCTTAAAAGATTCAGTCAAATTATGTTTCAATAACCTTAAGTTTTTATTCTTTTTAAACTAATTTTGTCATTGATTTTTTTAATTATAATTTTTTTTTCCCTTAAGGAGGTTAATTAATATAAAATAATAATAAAAAGTAAAAAATTATAATTATTTATGATAGAAAAATTTCCACTTTAGGATTTTAGATTTATCAATTGAAATTAATTAATTTTGTATCTTGTTGATTCATTTGAAAGCTTAGTGACGAAAAAAAATTATTTCTTTTTTAATTTAAATTACCACCCAGCATTTAAATTAAACCATTATAAATCTCAAAACAAAATATTCACATAATCAAAGATACCTATTCCCCAATCTATTTCCATACAAATTTAAATTGTTAAATTTACTATTGTTCTTCCAAATTAAATTAAGGAGTTTATTTTAAATTGTCCCCATAAAAGATTGGTATAAAAGTTTGACTTTTTTTGATTAGCAATAAATTTAAATAAAGTTGAAAATTTAAATGATACAATTTAATCAATAAAATATTTGGCAAAAATTAAAAATATTGATTTTTATTTTCAAAGTAAGAATGATTCCTGTAAAAATAATAAAAAAATTACCTGTCTGCATTCTTGTTTCCTTAATTACTTTAGTTGATGAAAATATTGTTTAACATTGTATTGATCTCAATTGAACAGCTAATATATTTGGTATTTTATATCAAATCTAAATTTTAATTTTGAAAAATTTTATTCTTGAAGCTTCTTATATGATCATAAATGTATTTTATAGATAAAAATAAAGCTTCAAAGTTGCATTCAGAGCTATTCAAGTCATATTCAGGTAAAAGGTTTTTTTTTGTTTTCCTAATAAACTTAGGCAGTGCTTAAAAGTTTATAAATTACTTAAAAAAATTCATTGGAGTCCAAAAAAATTTTCATCGAAGTATTATGTATTTGATTTTGTTTTTTAGAAATTCTAATTTTTCTCAATAAAACTGAATAGATTAAAAATTCTAATAAATTGAAATCTTTCAATTAATTTCTTAGCTTGAAACTTGAATCTGGTAAATTTTTAAACAAAATAAATAATAATAAAAAATTAAAATTTTTATAAAAAAATTGAAATAATGTTTGTAAATTTACTTATAGCCAAAATCAATTGCATATTTAACTTTAATTTGAATTAATAAGAGTTGTTAAAATCCATTTAAAATTCACAATTAAAAAACAAGTCCAATTGCTTAGAATTTTTTTAATTTAAAAAAAAATCTGCCAAAACCAGCAGAACAAATTATAAATTTAAGGAAATAAAAATTAGAAAAAATTAATTTTAAAAGAAAGCATTTAATTGTCACAATTATTATATGAGTTATTTTGACTCAATTGTTAAATTTTTTATATTTAAACATAATAAAAAAATAGATTTAAAAAATAATTTAGAAATATTCGTATTTTTTTAATGATTCATGTTTTTATTTAAAACACTTTGTAAACCATCCACTTGAACTTTTAACTTCATTCTCAGTTTGATCTTCTTTTGGTGCAGGATTTTTAGTCAGAGTTGATTTATTTGTTGTGTTGTATTCATTTTCTTCCAATGTGGTAGCTATTTTAAATAATGGATCATTACTGATTTCATAATTTGGAACTTTTAGCGTCATTTCAAATTTTTCATTTAAAAAACCAACTACCATATTTAATACTTGATCACAATAGCCATTGATTTTAAGTTTGGCCATTTTGTCTTTTAGAGTCCATTGAATGTTTACAATGTACAGATCAGTTTTTTTTTTCGGCCAAAGACAACTATAATGTTTAAGAACCTTCAAACTTGATCCAAGACAAATTATTAAATCTGCTTCTTTAACATTATTGCTAGCGCTTTCCCAATTATACGGCATTCCATCCTTTAGTTTTTCACCAAAATGAATTATTGAATCTTTGAGCTGACTATCTGGACAAGATTTACAAAATCTACCAGTTAGATGTTTTCTGAAAGAAGTATTTTCTGTAACATCAAATAACCTAACATATTCAGAACTACATTGGGTACAGAATTCAATAAAACAATTTCCATGCAGTTCTGAAAGCCTAGAGCGATCGATTCCGGACCGTAAATGCAAGCCGTCGCAGTTTTGTGAGACAATATGGCTAACAATGTTCGTGTTAACCAATTCCAAAAGAGCCATGTGAGAATATGTTGGTTCGACTAGGGAGAATTCTGGCATTTTGATTTTAACTCCCTTTTTTAGCATAGTCCATAAGCCATTGGGTCCACGGTAGTCTGGTATTGATGCTGAAGTTGAAATGCCAGCTCCTGTGTAAATAACACATTTTTTCGACTTTTTTATTGCATTTGCCAGCTCTAGACATTTAATTTTCAAAGTTTCTTCATCATCAATTACTATTTTTTGATGTAATTGAGCATTGATTCTTTTTATTTCAGTTAAATTAATGCTATCAACTATATCTTGAAAATTGATTATTAATTCTTTTTCATCTTCGGATCGCAATGACTCTGGAGTTTTTAATATTTTTTTTATCTTGACAGCAAGTCTTTTCTGTTGTTTTTTGGTTGAAATCGTCTCATAATAATCCGAGCTTGGTTTAATACAACGACCAGATCTTGTTTTCAGCATTTTTTTGGGGGTTAATCAATTTTTTTTTATTAATATTTATTAAAAAAAAAGGCTACAAATAATTATAATAATTATTTGAAATTTTTTAATCAAAATTTATAGATTATTGCATTGACGCAAAAAATGTCTTTTTTAGTTTAGAAAAGATTTATAAATTTTATATCTGTATCAGGGCATTTAGATTACACGAATAGAAAAAAATAATTAAAACAAATTTAAAATAATTCTTATAAATTAAAAAAAGTAAGAGTTCCTGATCATTTTAATAAAAAATTTTGTGATGATTTTTTTTTTCTTATTTTAAAGCATTGATATTTCTTTTTTATTTTATTTGATTAAATGGAACCCTTTAAAAGGAGAAATACTTTAAAAAATTAAGATAAACTAAGCATTAAGAAAAAAAAGAGAATGCTATAAAATATTTGATAGAGAAAATACTTCATTCATTAAACAGTTGTCAAAAGGAGAAGATTTGACTCATATAAATTGCATTGAATATGATCTAACATTGAGTGTTCTTTTGATTGAATGATGCTTTAAATGTAACAATTCTGCACAAAGACCCGGATTATCATTTCCTTAGATTTTACTTTCATGATTACACTCTATTTTACGCCTTTCAGGGCATGAATGGCTTGAATTGAATCGTTTGTTTACATATTTAAAAAATAATAATCTTTAATGTACGAAATAAGTGATTAGATTCATTGATTTAAGCATTTTTTTATTTAAAAAAAAATAGCAAAAGAGCATTTAAGATATTTTAATTTTTAAAAACGATAACCGGAAAAGCTATCAAAAGTTTTATTTAAAATTATTTGTTTAAATTAGTTTTTTATTTTATTCATCATTTATTATTAATATAATAATTCGTAAAAAACAAAATGATCAAAACACACTAATGTTTTAACATCTTAGATATCAAAAGTTCTGAAAAGAAAATTTACGATTTTTTTGATTTTTACTTAATTCTATCATTCTTTGGTATTTTAAATATTTTTCTTTAAATACATTCACTTTACGTCATTTAATTTTTTTTATAAAACATCCCTTTTCAAGCAAAAAAAAATCCTAATGTTTTATTTAAACTAGGCGATTTTTTTTGATGGATGTTGTTTTTAGAAGATACTTTTTTCAGTTGATAATGATTTATTCGAATATTGCTGGAGGTTTTCTAATTTTTTAGATAAAATTTTAGATAAAGAGTTTCATTTCAAGGTTTATTACATAAAAAATATTTGTTCAAATATAGAACTTACTTTCAGCATTATAACGGCCATTCACCTACTTAAAAAATTTAAAGCCCTTTGTTTTTTAAATTGATTTTAAATATTTTTAAGTTAAAAAATTTCTAATTTACTATATTCTTAAATATCTTTTATTTTTTTTTCAGATTTGTCTTTTTTTAAAGAAATTATTTTCTTAACTTTAAAAAAAATAAATAAATTTAATGATTATTATTTAAAAATATATAAAACAAAATATCCTTTGTTTGATATAATAGATTTAATTTCAATGTAATAAGATTGCAAAATTATTTTTTCGAAAAATAAATTTGAAACATCGCTCTTATTTTCATGCTTTTTCAAAATTGTATGTAAATTTTCATTAAAAGTCGAAAATATACACCATATTCAAATCTAAATTAAAATTACAATTTTAGAAATTATTTTTATGTCCAAAAATTTTGAAAAAACAATCAAAAATTTTTTTTTTTTTTTGTAAGCACTACTTCAGATTAAAAAATAAATATAATATATATAATCTCCTTGCTCCGCAGCTAGTCTGCTGTAGCTTTTATTATTATTATTATATTATTGTTATAATATTAGCAAAGAGATTTTATTTTAATATAAATAAGCAGAATTGATAGAAAGGAAAAAATCAAAAAAGTTTCAATATTATTGATATTACCGATATTGCACTTCGAAAAAACAAAGCTTTATCAATAATCAACCATTTCAGCAATTGGTTATGATAAGGAAATTAAGACGAATTATTTAAATTTCATAAAAATACCTTAATTCACATAATAAATTTATTTTGATTGAAAGTAAAAGGTGTCAGGCTATGTGATTAAAATAATGCGAATTATGCCTGCATTTTTTGCCAAGAGCCGACTTGAGTTATCAACTTTCAGTTTTTAATTGAATAAACTTTTTTAATTTTTATGTCTCTTATTTAGCTCAGAAGAATTTTGCTAGTATGTGCCGAGAAAATGTGAAAATTGAAAAATAGTTCAATTTTTCAACAATAACAATATAAAACATTTTAATTTTTAATTTTATTTATTCAATATTAAAATACTTGTGCATTCTAAAAACGAAATAATATACCAAATGGTTGCCATTGTTTTTGTTTTTATTAGGTAAAAAATTTAAATAAAAATTAAGACTATTGATTTAGGATTCCTTGTATTTTTAAACAAGGTTTTAAAGTTAATTATATTGAGTAAAAAATAGAGAAATTAATAATTATAATAAAATTGATATTATATAACTTTTAACAAAAATGAGTTTGATAAAAGGAAAAAATGTCGAAAACTCAGTTTTAATAAAAAAAAACTCTAAATAAGTTATTTTTGATAAAATTTAAAATTCAACTTTTCAAAATTGATTTTTTTGTTTTTACAAATATTGAGTTCCATTCAAGGAATAAATGATCATAGTTTCGAAAAAAAATCGCTTCAAAACATATTACCAAACTAATAAAAATTATTCAAAAAATAAATCTAAGTTTATTTTTAAAATATTGGAAATACTTTTCATGCATGTTTAAAATTAAGTGCTTTATTTTTAATTGATGGATTTCTCAAGCACAAAATATACTTCAAGTATTTAAAAATTCAAATTTGCTCTTCAAAAATTTTCAAAAACATTTTCCTAATTTTTTTTAATTCTTTCGGTTTCTTAATATAATTAGTAAATTTTAAATCTAACTGAATATCATATTCTTCTGAAAATAAAGCTCTTTTTTCCAAAATATTTAATTTTAATAAAAAAAAAGAAGTAAAGATATGTTCTTGATTATTTCAAACAAAATCTTGATTTTTTTTTTAAATTATTGATTTAAAATTCAATGGATAAAATATTTTCATTGCTATGGAAACTCGAATAAATACCTGTTTATAACCATTCACACTCCAAAATGATACCGAATTAGAAAAAAAAAATACATCATAATTTTTTTAATAATTCAAATTAATTTTATAAATTTTTTCTTTTTATTTTTTTATAAAACATTTTTGAAAGTTATTATACTTTAGGCTCATATTTGTTTTGTTTTTTTAGAGAAAAGATTATTTTGTTACCCAAAAATTTAAATGTTATTTTAGCAAGACAAAAATGCCAATTAAAGCCCAAAAAAAAATTGAGGAAAGCATCACAGAATTTAATGGAAATCAAACAAAAGACTCGAAAGGCATCATCGATGATTCTGAAAAGCTCAAATCTGATGGCGGTGAGCATCAAATCACAGTAAGTTAGAAATTAAAAATAGAACGTCAATCTAAACCATGAATATTTAGATAAGATCTAATTTAATAAAAATATCTAAAAATTTAGCTCCATCACTGTTTTGAAACTATTTGCGAAAGAAATTAATTGTTTTCAAGTTAGTGTTTATGAAAAAAAAATGTTATTAGATTTCCAAAATTAAATCCAAGAATTCAAAATTAACTTTTTTAAATTTTTTGAATTATTCTCTAGATCTTTTAGTGTTGTCGAAACAACTTCGATTTCAAGCACTTTATTTTAATTTTAACTTTAAAAACGTCAAGTTTTTCTTTCTTACATATTTTGGCCAAATATTTTCTAAACTTCGATTTCATCTTTATTGATTATTTTTTTCAAATTAGTTGAAGTAATAATGCAATTTAAATTTCGAGAGATTCCCATTAAGGTATGCTTTTGGCAAATAATTATCTAAGACCCATAAGAAGAGACAGATTGAAAGAAAAGACTTAATTTATGTAAAAGGTTGCTTGTCGCATTCGTCCACTAACAGAAGAAGAGATTCTGCTAGGCTCATCATTAATTGGACACAAAATAGCTGATGACAATATGATAGTGCTAATGGATCCGGCAGAAGACCATGATGACATTTTACGTGCAAACAGATCAAGAGAAAAGCAGTTTGTTTTTGATATGGCTTTTGACGCCAAATCAACTCAAGTATTTTATGTTTTTTTTTTGTTGAAATTTTTAAAGAATTATAATACGAAAATAATTTTATAGCAAGAGGTATTCGAAAAAACAACCAAAAATCTTCTACCAGGAGTTATAAACGGGTATAACGCAACTGTATTTGCTTATGGAGCAACTGGCGCTGGCAAAACCTACACAATGTTGGGCACCGAAGAGGAGCCAGGAATAATGTTTAGAACTTTACATGAACTTTTTATTGAAATTTCGAACAAAAGTAATAATAGTATATATCAGGTGTCAATGAGTTATCTGGAAATATATAATGAACTCATTCGCGATTTATTGAACCCGTCAAACGGATTTCTGGAATTGAGGGAAGATGCAAAAGGCGGAATCCAAATTGCAGGAATATCCGAACTTGTGGCTGAAACGCCCCAAGAAGTTATGTATATGCTGCATAAAGGTAACAAGGAAAGAACCCAAGAACCTACAAAGGCAAACAAAACTTCATCTAGATCTCATGCAGTGCTTCAGGTTAACATAAAACAGAGAGACAAAGTGCGACTTCATTCTCAAGAGATTAGATTAGGAAAATTGTACATGATTGATCTGGCTGGGTCAGAAAGAGCAGCCCAGACCCAAAATACTGGTAAAAGAATGGTTGAAGGTGCACACATAAATCGAAGTCTTCTAGCTCTTGGAAATTGTATAAATGCGCTGAGCGAAAAAGGAAATTCAAAGTATGTCAATTATCGTGACAGTAAATTGACCAGGATTTTGAAGGATTCTTTGGGCGGAAATTCAAAAACTGTGATGATAGCTCATATAAGTCCAGCATCTTTACACTTTGAAGAATCAAGAAATACATTAGTTTATGCTGATAGAGCAAAATTTATTCGAACAAAAATAAGACGAAACGTAATTGATGTATCATACCACATAAGTCAATACCAGCAAATAATCCAAGAACTAGCCCAAGAAATAGCTGTTTTGAAAGACCAACGTTATGATTTAGAATCTAGAGTATCGAATTTAGATCCCAAAATTGGAAATAGCAATATTGGCATCAATCAAATAGCATTAAATAATGAAGAAAAGTCAAAAATAGAAGATCATTTGAAATTGAGGGAGTCTTTGCTGCAGGCGTTCAAGCAGCAAATAAAACTAAGGAAAAACATTCTAGAATTGGACAATGCAATAATGGACATTAGCATTGAGGCTGAACGTCACAACAAAATTATTCAAAAGTATATCTTTTTTTTAATATCTTCTTTTTTGCAATTATATCTACACTAACACTCAAAAGTGTTTAGTAAGGCTGGTAGACCGCTTCCAATTTTAAGCCGATTTTGAAATCAGTTTCAATACAGAACCGGTTTAAAAATAGAACCAGTTTAAAAATAAAACCGGCTTATAAATAAATTTCATTTTCATTTTTTTTTAATAGAATAAAGTTGCAATTTATAAAGAATTTTAAAATTTCAAAAATATTTTTGAAAAATGTTACTTCTTAGAAAAAAAATAATTTTTTATTAATAATTATTTTAAAAACTAATCCAATAATTCGTATTATTCAATGATTTAAAAAATTAAAATCGGATACATCTAATTTAACTAAAAGTTTGCATATTTTAATTAAGTCTCCTTTTAAACGACGATTTTCAGGACTCATAAGATTTAAGTATTTCAATCTGTCTTCATAAGACTTAGTTCTAGTAGAATCAATCAGTTTTGTCGTTCTTCTTTGTACTTTTTCAAAAATTTTAATGTATGTTTTTAAATACAGACTTCTGGTTCCTACTGCATACTTATGAGGTCTCACAAGTGATGTATAGAGAATTCTTAATAATTATCAGCTAAGGTTCTTAAAAGAATTTCTTATCAGACCTTTCCGTATTCGGTTAGCTTTCAAAGCTGCTTCAGTACATTGTTAATTCCATTTTAAATCATTTGTAATAAAAAACACCCAAATCTTTTTCTTCTGCCATCTCATCTAGGAAATGAGATATATTTTGGTTTGATAATAAGTATTCGACTTTTTATTTTCTCTTCCTTAAACACATAGCTTTACATTTGTTCAAGCTTAGATTTGTTGACCAATTATCTATCCATTTCGTTAGGAGGTAGAGGTCTTTCTGAAATTTTAATGATCCTACGTTCTTTGTTAAACTTTTTTAACCATGTTAAATTTAAAAATGAGTCAAAAAACAAAACAAAAAAATCATCTAATTAGAATGATAAAAAAAAAGAAATAAAAGATTTTATTTTGGACAAAAAATAGGTTGCAATTTAATTTTGAGATTTTTTTTTGTTATCTTTAATTTTAATTTAAAAAAAAAATAAAATTTCTGCGCCAACGCGTTAAATAGCTGTGTGCTAAAATTAATTTGTTTTCAGCTGGAAATCAGGAGACAAAGCTTCAACTTCAAAAACACCTGATGAAGTGACAAATTCAAAGAAGGAATTGAAAGTAGTTGAACAAGATCGAGAAGAATTGGAGGCCAAACATCAAAATGTGTCCAAAGAACTCGAGGCAATTCGAATACGGACTAGAAAATTAAGAGATCAAGCAACAAAGAAATTAACAAATCAAGAGCAAAAAGAGATTTTAAATTTACTTTTAAAAAACTTTGAATTCGAAATGAAAAATATAGAAATGCAAGCAAATTTGTTTAAAAGAGATTTTAAAATCAGAGAACAAGACATGATCATACTAAGGTTGGAACAGCACAGGTCCTTGTGCGATACTCTCATTTATCAGCAAAGACAATTAATTGTTCAGAATGATCTAAAAATTCCGCATGATCTTGATGAATTATTTACTCTTTATGCGCGGGACGTAAACGAAGGTCAATTGTACAATGACATCAATGGTATTCGATCTGCATCGAATTCTTCTTTGATAAATACTTCACCAAAATCAAGCAATACACCTTTTTTAACTCAAATTGAGGAAGAAAATAATGACTTTTTTTCAACTACTCCCACTTTTTCCAATAAAAGTTTTAACCGAAATAATTATATTAAAAATACTTTAAATTCTAATCAATTGCTTCGTAAAGAAAATGACTTTTTGCAAAGAAACAAAAACAGCAATCGCAAAACTTCCAAAGAGTACAATACTTCTAATTTCACAAATCCAAATAACTTTGGTTCAGTGACTAATGGGCAGCAGTTGCAATTTAATGCAAGGAAAAATTTGTCAAATATTAGCAACAGTACAAATGAAAGCAATAATATGGAAATTCTGCTGGAAAATTTCTCAGCTGACAAACAATCGATTAAAACTACCGCAAACAATTCAAAAAGCAATCGACCTTTTGAGCCACCAGGACATGTCGAATCTCCATCGTTTAAAAAAAACGAGGACGCCAAACGACTTACCCAAGGAATAGCAGCAAAAGCAGCTCAACGAAAAGCTTTTCAACACCACAAGGACTTGATGCATGAATTGGGACACCAAGAAAATAGTGACTATTCATCATACAATCCAAGTTTAAATAACAATTTAACTCCAAGTCGCTTAGCAAGACATGATCAAATTTATGGCATAAATGATGATTTATTGGGAGAAAAAAAGAATAGTTTTTTGACTGACACCACCAACAAAACCAAAAAACAAGTTAAGATAAGAGAAGTTGTCGAATTCAAGCTTCCTGATGACAAATCGAATGATAAAAAAAATTTAATGAGACGAAACAGTTTTGATTCTGCTACTGCTTTTAAAAAGAGTAATATTACTTAATCACCAAAGGTGCATTTAATGAGTTTTTCTTTATTTCAGCTAATCATCCAAAAGGAACAAAAAAAATGGGAAACGATTCAAAAAAATCAAAATGTATACTATTTTTATTAAATTTTTTGAAAAGTTTTTTGTTCATAATTTTTTTTAGCTCAAAATAATCAGCATTCACCAAAAAAGACGAACAACAATTCTGTTAGCTTAAATAGTGTAAATAATGGATCAAACTTATCCAGCCGTTCAAATGGAAATAGTTTATTGAATATTGAAAATAGCACAAATAGTAAAAATAATCAAAACAAACAAATACCAACGATACCTAATAATACAAAAGGAATAGATTTATCTCTTTTAGGTACTTCGGTATTAAGCAAGTAAATAATGTAATTTAAATTGATTTATTCAAATCAATAAATTGTTTTAAAAAGAGTTTTTTTTTTTTAATCTAATTATTATTGATCTTCCAAATTAAAAATTTTTAAATAACTTATCTAAATTATTTTTTATTATTGTATTCAAAAATATAAAGATTTAATATTGTTTAATAAATTTTTTGAAATTTTTTCAAAATTTCTAAGTAGTGTTTTAGAGAAATTTGGAACATAAGAGCAAAGAATAGCGAGAAAAATTTAGGTTGTCACTAAAATACGAATCCTGATTTTTTATATTAAATAAAAAGTTAAAAAATTTAAATAAAAAATAAAAAAATGAAATTAAGCTAAAAAAATTATAGAATGGAAAACTTATAGCAGAATTTCAACCATCTAGTAGAGACACTATGCAGAGCTGCAAAAAGCCTCAAATTAAAGTCCAAGTCCGACTTTAATTTTAAGTGACTTTGATTTAATAATAAAATTATTTGATTTAAGTCCAAAATTAATATTTTAATTCATACCGTTCCAGCCACATTAAAAAATTAAAGTCTCTGACTTGGACTTTAAAAAGAATACAAATTTAAAGTCTAAGCTAAAATTTTAAAACATTTTTCTAGAGATAAAGTAAAAAAATATAAGATTTTATTTGCTCTGATTATGTTTCTTTTCTAATTATTCTAGTAAAAAATAAAAGCTCAAAATTAGATTTTTTTATTTTGTTGTAATATAAAAATTAATTTTTTCTAGTTTTTGAATTATAAAATAAGTTAGATTAATTTTTTTAATTTAATTATGTTCTACTAGTGTTTTTCTACATAGATATTATAGATATATTTGTCATAGATTTAAGATCTAAAACTCATATTTTGAGACAACAGTAATTTTTAAAATCAATAGAAATTTTTTCAATGATCCTATTTTTGCCAAAAAATGTGGAATCAAAATTAAAGACAACAAATAATTGAAAATTTATTTTGAATTTGAAAAAAATTACGAACTAACTTTATTAATTATTTAATACTGAAATACCCAACTATTAAATTTTTCCAAGTATTTAATAAAATTTTCCATTTTCATTTATTGATTTTTTCCAAGTTAGTATTTTCTTTCTATTTTGCACTAAAATTAAAAAAAAAAATTTCTGATCTTTTTTGCCATTAAGTGAAGTACTTTGATAGTCGAGTGTTTTAATAAATACTTACTCAATTGGAAAAAGTGTATCATAATGAAAATCTGACAGTTTATTATTTGGAGCAATTTATCCTTAATTTTATTTTAGTTAAATTCTGTAGTTTTATTTTTTTATTAATTATCTATATCTTCGTTGAATAAATTAAAAATCATTTCGATAACTATTTTTTTTTGAAAATTTTTTTTGAATTTTTTTAATTTTGTCTTAATGTTTTGTACCAAATTTTTTCAAAATCGCTTTTACATTAATAGTTAATAAAGTAAAATAATTTGAATAATTTATTTAAAATAATAAATAATATTTAAAAAAATTATTTGTTTTTAAAAGTTACAAAGTAAACTAAAATTTTCATTTAAATTAATTAATCAATTATTATTTTTTTAAAATATAATTTCTACAAAAGTAAACAGGAAATATTTATTTTCAAATAAAACTAGTTGATATGAGATCACAGGGATCGAATGAAGTTAAATCTAAATTTAAATGATTTTCAAATCTAAATGAATTAAAGTCATTTAATTCGGTTTCAATATCAAATTTTTGACTGTTTTCTGATTTCAATTCAGAAGGTCCAGTGCTTAATAAATTAGTTGATATTTCATCAATCATTCGATCAATTTTTTCAATATCAATCAATTCTATCTGATTTTGACTATCCATCAGCAAATAATTTAGTGTGGCATTCTCTTCATCATTGATTTCTTCAAAAGTTGAAAAATTAAAATCAGTTTTTTTCTTATTAAGTTGTCTTTGTTCGTTAAAAAGTGAAGTTTGCGTCTCTGTACAATATTGATCAAATTCACTACTTTCAGAGTTGTTTGTGTCAATTGAAAATGATGTTTCGTCAACATGGATGGTCGAGCTCCACTTGTTCTGATCGAGCATGTTTTCTGTTTTCGATTGAGACTGGCATACATCAAAAAGCAAATTAGAATCTGAAATAATTGGGCTTGAAGCAGTTTCTGCGGCAGAGAAACTCGAGAGACAGATACTGCTGATCTGACCACTTCAACACACAACACTTCATTCTCTAATTTGCTTTTTTTATCCTCTTTCTCTTCTAAGCCAAAATGTGAATTTTCAACTAATGTTTTGTACTTGATTAATTTTTTGTTTTCATCGGTTAAAATTTTTGATTTTTCTTTCAATAAATTGTTTTCTTTTTTTAGTCTCACATTTTGTTCTTGCAACAAAGCAATTTCTTTTTCCAAATTTTCCATTTTTATTTTTTTTCGGTCGCGAGCATTTTGAGCTGCAACTCTATTCTTCAATTTTCGACGCACTAATTTCTCATCTTGACTCAGACTATTCAATCTTTGGCGCTTTTTTTTCGGCTTATCTTCATTCATTGAGTCAACTGTTCTTTTTTCATTAGACAATTTGTCTTCTTCGGCGCTGAACAAGCTTTGAATGTCATTCGAATGGCTAAATGATGAATTTAGCCCCGATTGATCATTGATTTCAGAGGTTAAATCTTGTAATATGAATTTTTCCTTCAAACCAATGTGTTGTTCGCTCCTTGGAAATTAAAAAGATAAGTAAATAGTCTTAGCTTCTTAGTGTATTTTACATGATGTTTGATTTTATCTGAGCTGAACTCATAAGTTAAGTTCAAATTCAAATTTCGATTGTTGTTCTTGTTAATCTTAAAGAATTTAACTCTTAGAATATCTAATTGAATTCAACATGATTAAGCATATTTAGCAAATACATGTAAAAGTAAATGATATATTAAATTAATTTATTTCAATTTATATTCACAATTTCGAAATTATTTTTTAATATCTAACGTGTTCCTTTTCTATTGGTAAATTATAATTAACTACATAAAATTTTATGAAAAAGAAGCTGATGTAATTTCACAACTAAAATCTTCAAACAAAAAATCCTCTTTTATTAAGTACAAAGTTTATCAAATTTATTTTTGTAGAAATAATAGAACCTTTTCTTGAACTTTTTTTTTTGGTTCCAAGGTTCTGTCAGATGAATAAATAAACACTGGCTTACATGCTAAGATTTTTTCCCTTTTTGATGAATATGCACACTTTTTGTCTCTAAAACAAATTTTTTGTTATGATATTCCAATAAAGATGTAAAATAAAACTTGTTGTGACTGCTAATGGGAATAAAGCTGATATGAAACATTAGAAAAATTGATTGCATTCAGCTATTTGAGAATTTTTCTCTAATGGAAATTGGCAAGACAAATTTGACATTACTGGGATACATTTAAAATAGAAATTTGTATAAAACAATTTTATAATTTAAATAAAACTAAAAAAAAATAATTTGTATTTTTACAGCAAAAAATAATGACCAAACATGAATCATTTAAATTTAATTATGAAAAATCTTTTAAACAAATAAGAGAAGTTTTCTTAACATAAATTACCTTAGAAAAATTTTTTATAAGTAATTTTAAACAAATTTTTTATTAATAGCAATAAAATTTTTTCCAATTTAAGATTAAACGTTAAACAAAAAATAATAAAAAAAAGCTATGTTTCGACTAGAATCATTATTTTTCTAAATAACTACATTAAGCCTTAAGATGACGCTAATTTTTTCATTTTTTTTTTCATTAAAAGTTATTTACGATGCCAATAAGTACCTTATTATTTGAATAAATTTGATAATAATAAGAATTCGGACAACTCTAGAGCTTTAATTAAAGATTGATGCAAATTTTGCTACTACTCCGAATTTGTATTAGCTACAGACTTATATTCTATTCAATAGAGTTTTTAATTTGTCTTTTCCCTTTAATTTGATCTTATAAATTTCATCAGTCAACTTATCATCAACCTCTTTTGGCTCTAAATAATTTTCAATTGATTAAATTAATATAATAAATAACTTTTGAGCTTTTTATTTTTATAATTGTTATTCTTGCAAAGACTCGACTTCAAAAATCACAAAGCTAAATGAGAATATACAAGTATTTTTCTCAATTATATACAGGAGTGGCTTTTACATCAAATTACGGAAGTAAAATCACGTAATTTTACGATAAATTACGTATATTACTTTAATTTATGTAAAATTACTTGAATTTATCTGAAACCAAAAAGGGCCAAAAAATAGACATTTGTTGGTAATTTTTGGTAAAATAAAACAAATTTTTTAATTTTTTAAGCCTATCAATAAAATTACTGTTTTTTTTTGGTAATTTTTGGTAATTTTTCGAATTTTAAAAGGTAAAATAAAGTCAAAAAAAGTCAAAAAAAGTAAATAAAAAACAATTTTCTTTAGTTTGTTAATATATTTTTTCTTAAATTTTAGAAACAATAATTCATTTTTTAATTAATTTTTTGTCTTTTGTTCGATCATTTTTTAAACTATTGACTTAATTAAGCCATGCTATTTTGTAATTGGTATTAGAAGGAACACATTTTTTTAATGAGCTTAAAATTCAAATTTTCTAATAAAGAGATTTTAAAATTTTAGCTACAAAGTACCTTTAATTTTTAGGAAGGCAGTTCCTTCATCTGAAATAATATTTTTTACAAAAGATTTAAGCAAATCAATAAAATGAAAATCATTTTTAGAGCTTAATGGTAATGATAAATGATTAATAAAGGTTCTAAGTATTATATTTCAGCAAATATTTTGAAGTAATAATCTAGTGATAAAATTAATTTTTTATATTTTCAAAACTCTGCAAAGACTACTGTATGTAAAATAATGCAAAAATATAAACATGAAAAAAAGTCTCTGTATTAAATTTTATAGTTAATAATTAATTCAAACGTTTATTATGAACATTAGGATTTATCAAAATCTTCAATTTGCTAAATGATTTTTCTGAAATTTTTTCAAAAATTACTATATAAAATGTTCATTTAAATAAAATTTTTACTTTTTTTTCTGAAAATTGACAATTAGTCAGAATTTTTGCAAATGAGAAGCAGAGTAAATGATGCAGAAATGTTTGTTACAGATCCAATTATGAAAAAATTAATGTAAATTTTTTTATTTATAAAGTATTAGAAATAAAAAAAGAAGAAAAATTGATTTACGATTTTGTGAAGTTCAGTACAAAACAACAAAACAAAGTGTAAAAAAATTAAATAACTTTTTTACTAAAAGTTTAAAATTAATTATGTGAATGCAGCATGTTGCAACATTCAAAGTTGCATCAACTGTAAAAGTCTGCTAATGATGTGCAAAATCTCTGCAAAATGCACTTCGCTCGATAATGTTGAAATTTAATTTCTGCCAAACTCTGCAAATTTAGCAGACCTTGGTATTTGACACAACTTTGAATGTTGCAAAATGTTGCACTTCAATGAATTAAGTTTAAACCTTTAGAAAAAAAGTTATTCAATTTTTTTACATTTTATTCTGTTCTTTTTATCATTTTGTACTAAATTTCAAAAAACATTGATTTACAAGTCGAGCAGTTGTAAACTTCTATCCAAATCATTACTTCTATCCTATACATTTCATTCTTTGCTCTCTCTAAAATTTTGTTATCTTCTTTGATTGTTGAATGATGCTGTTTTAAATAATTTTTTTTAGGAGCTATTATTTTATTATTTAATGCTTGAGTATGCCATAATTTGCTATGATAAATTTGAAATGCTTGAAATCATGATAATAAGTGGAAAAAAATTGCTTAGAGATACTTTTAGAAGCGCTTATATTAGAACTATATAGAAACTGACTGCATTTTTTTTGAAAATATTCATTACTTTAGCGCATATTCGTGCTTCTTATTAATTATTTTTGTAATGTAAATTATTTTTTATTAAATTTTAATTTTTTTGGTGAAAAAATGGCAAACTATTGCAAAAAAAAATTTTATCCCATTGCTAAATAATTATTCCAAAATAAGACATTGGTTAAACACTTTTTAAAATGTTAACTAAACTTTGCTTTTCTGTTGCAAAAAATGCGTTTTTTATTTTCCTTTAAACTAAATTATCTAAAAATTATTATCACTTTTTATATTTCAAAAATTAATTAATTAAAAATTTATTTTCAAATAATCGAAATTAATTTTGCAATATTTTACATAATTCCCAACTTTTCTAAGAAAATTAGAAGTCAGTATCAGAAAAAAAATTACTACAATGCAGATTTAAATTTCTTTTTTATAATTATTTTTTAGTAAAAACTTTAAAAATTCTACAGTGTACAAATCCATATTAGTAGATTGTAATTTTTTATTTAGATTTTGAAAACCATTTCTTCTAAAAATGTCATCGGAAAGTTCATTTAAATCTCATGAAATCGAAAACTCTATACCGGAAAATAGAGAACTAGAAACCCCAATAAAAAACTATATCGATCATCTAAATGAGCACCATCTTGACTTACTTCCCCATAGACGAACAAGAACCGTATCAGAGTACGCAATCAATAACTAAATATACTCAAATATTTAATCTATCGATTAAATTATCTTTTTTTAGACATGAAAGAATTGCTAATGGACCTACATTTAGAGGAACAATAGTTTCGTTTTGTAGAAATAAGGGTCATGGGTTCATAAAACCCGACGATGAAACAGAACCATTATTTGTTCATATTTCAGAGTAAGTTTGAAACCATATTAAGTGGTGATTATTAATCTAAAATTTTTATTATAATTAAAGCATTGAAGGTTCCTGGTGCCCCAAAGAAGGTGATATTGTTTCTTTCAAAAAAGAGCTTGTACCTCCTAAAAATATCAAGTATTTTATCAAATTAGAAATCTAGATTAAACGATACCATCATTGAAATTTAACTAGGTATCAAGCAATTCATGTGCATTTTGTTCATTTGAAGGAAGGTGTAAAACACGAGCACTGGGACACAAATCAAACAAATTAAACTATAAATTTTGATGGACGCATAGCTTTGGATTTTTCTTTCTTTACTTTTATTACGATAATGGATTTCTAAAAGAAAAGACTTAAAACATCACTAAATAAATAAATATGAGTTTATATTTTAAAAATAAAAATCATTTATTAACTTTTTTTTAATTTTTTAATGATTAACAAAATAACTCAGATAATTTATGATTAAACTAAGGTGCCACCTTGTTTTTTTAATTTTTTTCGGTTTTGTAGAATTCCTGTCTACTTGCCTTTGGTATTATTTTTATTTTATTAAAAAATACTTTGTAGGCATTTGAAACAATTGACAAAAAAACTTAACAATAAAGCAATAAGGAAGTGAATAAAAAAATTAAATAAAAAAGGTGGTTGATGATCAAGTACGTCAGCATTTGCTAATAGTTTTATTAGTTAGGAAGAATTTTTATAAATTTTTGTTAAGAATTAACTGAGTTCAAATCTTCATACTCCATGAATTTTATAAATTGAATACATTTTTATTAATTTTTTTCAAATAGTTAACTGTGTAATTACAAAAAAATCATTTAACTTTTTAAAATTAATGTATTTAATAAATTTTACAAAAAAAATTTTTTTTCTATAATGAATTTAAATAAATGAAGTCTCAATCAGTCTTTTGAAGAATGGACATTCGACTGTTGATTAACCTTGAAACTTTAATAAAAAAGCGGGTTAAAAGGCCAAAAATAACACTTTCTAAAAAAGAATGAAATTAATAAGATAAAAGACGGCTAAGTGGCTTAAAAATTTTCTTTTTATAAATATTTAAAATGACCATATGCCTTATAACATGAAAAAAAATCTAAAAAACTCTCTTTGGCATAGATTGCATTCGTTTCTGGACCAATTCACACTCATTATGAAGAACTACTTTGAGATGTTTAATTTAAGTTATCTTGTTGTTTACCAATTTGGCATCTGTCAGTGACCATTGATTTTTTATCGGATTGAATTCCAATCTCTCGAACCATGGTTGAATCTTTATGTTGAGCACATTAAAATAATATTTTTAAAATTTGCATAAATACAAATCTTGATGAATTTTTAATTTAAATGAGATTTTTGTAAAAAAATAAATATCATTTTTTTTAATGATAATATCAAGATTTTTTATTTTTATTGTTTTTGATGCCTTAACTTTTGTTGTACTTCTAAATGAATTATATTTCAGAAATTAAAATTTAACTATTTTATAAGTTTAAATCTTTCGAAAATTATTTTAAAAGAGATTAAAAATATGTTAAATAAAATATGTGACTAATTAAAAAAATAAGTGATCAAACAGAAAAATAGGTGACCAATATCTGGTCACATATTACCTCTTCGTAATAGTGACTAGCCTTGCTCATATATTTTTTTATTAATATGTAATCAACTGGTCACCCAATTTGGAACTTGCAGTGAAAATTAAGACTGCTTTAGCAAAGGCGAGATGGTGTTTGTTGCATGCACCAAAACTCTGTTTGTCTCTATGAAGCTGCAATATCTAACAAGGGAATACGGTATTTAGAACTGGACATAAATAAATATCAAAATGATTAGATTATTTACAAAATGTTTTAGGAAAATTTGTTTAATCACTGTTTTCAATCATTTTTTATAAGTTGAATTCTAAAAAAAGACTGGGATGAAGTTTTCACGTGAATAAATTAATTAAGTGAATCAGTTAGAAAAATATTCAATTTTTTTTATTCAATAAAAAAAAAATTAGATTGCATTGAATTATTTATTGAATAAGACAATGAGAGTGATTGAAAACAAAAAAAGTGAAAGATTAGCAAATTTTTACTTTTATTTTTTCATTAAGTAAAAAAAAACAAAATAAAATCGAATTATTAAGATAAGAGAATAAGAAAGTGAATAAAAACAAAACGAAATAAAAGTATAAAAATTGAATTTAAAAAAGTTAAATGAGTAAGATTTTAAATTAATTAATTTGTGTTCGAATTCTTTTAACATTTCGGATCTGATGACGTCTAATTGAGCAAGCGATTTAAATCGATTATAGCTTTTCAATTTTTTTAAGTAACTTTCAAGGATTCTCAAAATTTCAATATTTATGTTTTCAAATTTCAATAAGCGGTGATAGTTTTATTTAAGCCTTTGTGTTGTTATCGCTTCAGTGCAATTAGTGTTGATTTAGAAAAATATAGCAAGATATGTTTTAAAGAATTAAATTTATTTTTTTATAAATTTTATTCGCAATAACTGTTTTATTAACAATTGTAAATATAAGTTCTAACAAGTTTTTTTCAATCGAATGGGGACTAAAAAGAAGGCGAAAGCCGTTCGGAATAGTCCTAGGGATACCCCCCTAAAATAATTAAAAAAAAATAAATAAAAATGCATTAAAGAAAAAATTTCACACATTCATTAAAGGATGAATTAAGGTTTATCAGGGTAAAACCAGAAAAGCAAAAAATAAAATCTGATTGTATTCATGTTTTTTTATTTTTTTATTCTTTTTTTTTTTTCAATTTTTTGTTCAATATTTTCAAAACCAAAAAAAAATGAATAAAAAAGATTTTTCATTGAATATTCTTTTGACTAATTCAATTTTTTAACTAACGTGAAAACTTCGCCCAAGTAAAAAAGAACAAATAATTGAAGAATAATTGTTTTTTGAAAAATTTAAACACTTGCAAAAACAATGACAATTAAAGTAGAATGTTTAACAAACTTGATTGTGGAATTGATGTTTTAAAATGTTGATGTAAGAATAATATAAAGCAAATTAAAAAAATAAAAAATTGTGAAATTTGTTCACTGAAAGCCTACTAAAATATAGTTAGGTTTATATTGATTGAATGTTTGGATTTTAATAAATATAAATATAGGCAACATATTGTATTTAAATGTATTATTTCTTAAAAAATAAAATCCTAATTCAAATAGCATGACTGATATATTAAATGATCTTGAAAAACTAGAAAAACTATCTCTAGTGTCCAAAGTTTGTACTGAATTGGAAAATCATTTAGGAGTCAATGACAAAGATTTGGCCGAGTTTATTATTCATTTGGCAGAGAAAAATGACACATTTGACAAGTTCAAAAAAGTTTTGAACGAAATGAGTGGAGATCAATATTCGGATTCGTTTATAGAAAATCTGCTGCGCATAATTCAGCGTATGAATCCAAGCATGCGCAAAACTCATCAAGACGAAAACAGATCTTCCACATCAAGTGAATCATTTGCTGCAAAAAAGCTAAATCAGCTCGATGTAACAACAAAAAAAAGCCTGTGTCCTGCTCTTGCTTTGCCAAATGAAGAAAAAAAGCCAGAAGAAATGTCAAGTAGGGAAGAGGACGAAAGGAAACATTTGAAGGAGAAATCGCTGGAAAAAGAAAAGTGGCGAAAGAAACGCAGACACTCTCGATCCAGATCGAGATCAAGATCAAGATCGAGATCGCCTGCGAGAGACAAGAGCCATAGAAAACATGATAAAAAAAGTCATAGAAAAGAAAGATACAGAAGCAGAAGCTACGAGTCGAACAAACGAGAGAAACAAAGTGAATTGAAAGAGCCACAAATAGGATGTATTTACAGTGGGCGAGTGACAAAAATTTTGGAATTTGGATGCTTTGTTCAGCTGATGGAGTTTGGCAAGAGAACAGAAGGATTGGTGCATATATCAAATTTGCGTTGTGAAGGCCGAGTGCATCAAGTGTCAGATGTGGTGCATCAGGATCAAAAAGTAAAAGTAAAAATTTTATCAATAACCGGAAGCAAAATAAGCTTGTCGCTAAAAGATGTCGACCAAACTACTGGCAAAGATTTGAATGCACAAAGCAGCAAAATGCTTAGAAATAGTAATATATATAATAGTGGCGAATCATCGTCATCATCATCATTGCACAAAAGTGACAATAGTCTACTTGACATGGCTGCCATTGTTGACGACGATTCGTTGTCCAAAAAAAAAGTAAAGCCAATATCGGACTTTGAGAGATGGGAGCTGCAACAATTGAGATCAGCCAATGCCATTCAACTGACCGAGATGCCTTTTTACGATGATGAAATGGGCATTTTGAAAAAAGACGACGAAGAACACGACGTCGACATAGAAATAGAAATTGTGGAAGAGGACTGCGCATTTTTAAAGGGCTACGGCAGATCCAAACTGTCCGATTTGAGTCCCATTAAAATAGTGAAAAACCCGGACGGCTCTCTTCAACAAGCGGCCATGATGCAAGGCGCTTTGTCCAAAGAAAGACGCGAATTGAAAATGGCACAACAAGAAGCCTTGGCCAAACAGAACCAAGACTGTGACTTTGACGAAATAATGCGATCAGACGACCCGTTTGCAGTCAAAAAAGAGTCGAACAGTAGTGTGTCTCAACAGACTGGCAAATTGTATCAGTTGGCAGAGTGGAAGAAAAGTCTGTTGACGGGCTCAAAAGGCTCGTTTGGCAAAAAGACCAATTTGAGCATTGGCGAACAGCGAGAAAGCTTGCCCATTTTTAAATTGAGAGACGAATTGTTGAAGGCTGTTCACGACAACCAAATAGTTGTGGTGATTGGAGAAACGGGCTCGGGCAAGACCACTCAAATCACTCAGTATTTGGCCGAGGAAGGCTACAGTTCGCTGGGTAAAATTGGTTGCACA
This sequence comes from Brachionus asplanchnoidis, assembly GCA_025491095.1. NCBI lineage: Eukaryota > Metazoa > Rotifera > Eurotatoria > Ploima > Brachionidae > Brachionus > Brachionus asplanchnoidis. Next base: position 3,370,563 of record JAILYF010000015.1, read on the forward strand.
CAGCCGAGAAGAGTGGCCGCAATGTCGGTGGCAAAGCGTGTAGCTGAAGAGGTGGGCGTTCGTTTAGGTCAAGAGGTCGGCTACACAATTCGTTTTGAGGATTGTACCTCGTCCGAAACAAAAATAAAGTACATGACAGATGGTATGTTGCTTAGAGAGTGTCTGATCGATTCAGACATGAAACAGTATTCGGTGGTGATGTTGGACGAGGCGCACGAGAGAACAATACACACCGATGTGTTGTTTGGCTTGATGAAAAAAGCCGTTCAAAAACGAAAAGACCTCAAGTTGATTGTGACCTCGGCCACTTTGGACTCGGTCAAATTTTCCGAGTATTTTTTTAGTGCGCCCATATTCACAATTCCTGGCCGCATGTTTCCAGTCGAAATTTTGTACACCAAAGAGCCAGAAACAGACTATTTGGACGCTTGTCTAATCACTGTCATGCAAATTCATTTGACCGAGCCGCCAGGAGACATTCTCGTTTTTTTGACAGGTCAAGAGGAAATTGACACTGCCTGCGAAATACTTTTCGAAAGACTTCGATCGCTGGGACCCGAAGCGCCAGAGCTGCTCATTTTGCCAGTGTATTCGGCGTTGCCAAGCGAAATGCAGTCGAAAATTTTCGAGGCTGCACCGCCCGGCTCAAGAAAAGTAATTATCGCCACCAACATTGCCGAAACATCGCTCACCATCGACGGAATATTCTATGTGGTCGATCCCGGCTTTGTCAAGCAAAAAGTCTACAATGCCAAGACAAGCATGGACAGTTTGGTGGTCACTCCCATTTCACAAGCGCAGGCTAAGCAAAGAGCAGGCCGAGCTGGCCGAACTGGACCCGGAAAATGCTACAGACTTTACACAGAAAGAGCGTATAGAGACGAAATGCTGTCGACGAATGTGCCGGAGATTCAACGAACCAATTTGGCATCGACAGTGCTATCTCTTAAAGCCATGGGCATAAACGATCTGCTTTCATTTGATTTTATGGATCCTCCTCCCATGGAAACACTTATCATGGCCATGGAACAGTTGCACGCACTGAGTGCTCTTGATGACGAAGGCCTATTGACTAAGTTGGGACGTCGAATGGCCGAGTTTCCGCTCGAGCCTCAATTGTCCAAGATGTTAATAATGAGTGTGCATTTGGGCTGTGCAGACGAAGCTCTCACCATTGTGTCAATGTTGTCCGTGCAAAATATTTACTACAGACCAAAAGAGAGAGCCGAAGTGGCCGATCAGCGAAAGGCTAGATTTCATCAAAACGAAGGAGACCATTTGACTTTGCTGTGCGTCTACAATGCTTGGAAAAATCACAACTTTTCGAGCACTTGGTGCTTTGAGAATTTTATTCAGCACAGATCGCTTAAGCGCGCTCAGGACATCAGAAAACAAATGTTGGGCATCATGGACAGACACAAATTGGACGTTATTTCTTGTGGCAAAAATTCGGCCAAAGTTCAAAAAGCTATTTGCAGTGGATTTTTTAGAAATGTTGCCAAACGTGATCCTCAAGACGGATACAGAACTTTGGTCGACAATCAAGTTGTTTATGTTCATCCATCAAGTGCCATTTATCAACATCAGCCAGAATGGCTCGTCTATCATGAGCTTGTCTTTACTACCAAGGAATATATGCGAGAAGTGTGCACCATCGATCCTAAATGGCTTGTTGAGTTTGCTCCGTCCTTTTTCAAATTTGGCAATCCAACAAAACTTTCCAAACACAAAAAAGAGCAAAAAATAGATCCATTGTACAACAAATACGAAAATGCCAATGATTGGCGCATTTCAAAGTTGAAAAAGCCCTACTACAATCCAGCTGGAAAGTTTGGCTAAATTTTTGGCTTTTTTTTCTTCGTCTAAATATAAAAAATAAAGTGTTGTTATGTAAATAAATTCAAAAGAAATGTTTTGATCTACTTATTTTTTAAAGCCTGAACAAAAAATAAAACACTATTTTGGACTTCATTTACTAACTCTGATTTTTTTTGAATTTTTTATTCTTTAGCTTATCTTTAATTAGAAATCATGTATACTTTATGAATTTAGAGATCAATTCAAAGCTGCAAAATTTTTATTAGTGCTTTGGTTCGCGTCTAAAGTTATAAAATTGTTTAGCTATATATTTTGATCGTTTTCCTTATGTTTTATCTTGTTCATCTTCTAACAAGATTTAATAAAAAAACCAATAGAATCATTTGCATCGCTTTTGGTACAATAAAACAGATCAATTCTGAAAAAACTTTTTTTTATTTTTAAATAATATAATAACATAAAATATTTTTTTTACTTATAATAATTTTTATAATAGGTAATTTTTAAATATTTTCTTATCATGTGTTATTAAATAGCCCAAGTTTTTTTTTTTTTTTATCCTGCCCACCTAAGAACTTTCTTTGATAATATTCTATAATTTTTAAAATATTTTAAAATAAAATCATAACTAGAAATAATTGAGATTTCCTTTTTAAAAATGAAAAACAAATAGTAAATAGCTTGATTATTTATTTATGATTTAAAGCATCGCGCAAACTGAAATAAACATTAAAATTCTATACTTTTTACATCATTCAAGCAAGAATTTCTTTTGAATAACAAAAATTTAAAATAATTGAAAATAATTAATTGAATTTAGTATAAATGAGAAGAAGACGACTTAAGTGGCTTGGTCATGTTCTTAGAATGTCAACAGACGGAATTCCTAGAGTTGCACTATTTTGGACACCTCAAGGAAAGAGAAATGCTGGAAGACCAAAGATGACCTGGAGGAGAACAGTTGAAAGAGATCTGAGACCAATGAAACTCACATGAGGACAACCAGAAATTGTCGCTAAGGATAGGATAGAATGGAGGGGACGTGTGGACGCCTTATGCTCCACTGGGAGTAGAAGATAGAAGAAGAAGAAGAAGAAGAAGTATAGAATGAGACAAAGAAAAAAATGAAGATTTGTTTAAAAATTAAAAAGAATCAATATTTGGATTATAATTAAACTAATTGGAATTAAATAGTCAAATCTTTTGGAGGACCCGCCTGATCCACTTTAGCTATTCAAAGTTCAAAGACACTTTTTATGCCAAATTTTTATAAAAATTTCAAATTTAATTTAAGCATTCAGCTGAAAATTCAAGGTCAAAGATGAACCAAAAAGCGATTTTCTGTTTTAATTTACAAATTAGATAAGAAGGATCAAAACTAAAAATATTTTTTACTGGTAAAATAGCTCCAAAGTTAGAAAGCCTGATTTAGCTCCAAAAAATTAGATTTTTTGGATTAAATTACCACTCTTAACCTACTCTTAAAACTCAAATATAATCTATTTTTGATATCCATAATAAAGCTAAAATGTATTTTTTACCTTTTAATTTATTTTAAAATTTTGAAAATTATTTCTGTAAATGCAATGAAAAAATAATGATTAATTGCAAAATTTTTTTAAACTCGTATAAATTAAACGTGATTAACAGATCGCACAGACTTGAGGCCAGTTAAATTTGTAGACTTTGTGAAGAAAGTAAGAAAATTTTTGAAAAATTAATACAATACAATAATTGTTGATGCACCCTGGGACATTTAAAAAATTCTTGTCTTTTTATTACTTACTACACAAAATTTCAATTTGTATTAATCATAAAAATATATTAATTTGACATTATTTTCTCAAATTTATTAATTTAAAAAAATTTTCCTAGGAATTTTAGTTTTATCTGTCCAAAAATGTGCGATAAATTTAATTCATGAACAAAACATTTTTTTATTTGTGAAAATTAAAAAGTAAATTTTTTTTGAAAATAATTAAAATTTTATGTTCAAGCTCAAACTATGTTTATTTAAAATTCAAATTGGCTTAAATTAGATTTATTCAACAATTCGTATCTTAATGCAAAATGAAAAGTTTTTTGAAAATTTTTTTTATATTTCTCATATCTTCTCCTTTGCCAAATATTTTAGCATGGTTTTTACAAAGATCTCCAGTGATTGATAATACAAGTTTTTTTTCGAAATTATTTTAAACTACTATTTGAAATTTTTCAACCAAGGAATAATAGCATGTCAGAATGTCTTTTTTAATAAAGACATAAACAAAATTGAGAAAAAGAAATCCAATCTAAAATGTGTTAACAAAGCATTATTACGAATAAAAAAAGCAATTCTAAGTGAATCAACATCATCAATTTGTCCTCTTCAATATGTTCATCCCGAAATAAACAAATATAAAACTTGTCTAAATCCCATAGAAAATGTTGATGTAACTTCTTTTTTAAAATTGCTGTAAGCTAGAAATTTTCAACTTAATTCCCTCAAAATAATTAAACTTCAATAGATAACAGGTGTCACAATAAAGAAGAATGTGATTTTGATTTTTCAGATCTGCCGTCACCAGAATGTAAAATTTACGACTCAGATATTGAGATGGGTATTTTTTATCCCGTAAAGAATTTATTATACTTAAACGTTTCATATGGATGTTTAACTCCAAGAATTAGATGTAAGCTTTTTTCATGGCATAATTAAAGACAAAAATTAGATTTTCCTATAAAAAGATCGACCATTCTCAAATAAAAAATTTGATACTAAATTCAGACGAACCCTGTCGAGGATGAACAGAGTATTATCATTGAATCACCTGAATTCATTTTAAAAAATAGTATTCAGCGAATTTCATTTTGAAGCATATTGCAAAATAAAATTGAAAAATAAATTAAAATTTTAAAATTTTTAGAATTAACTTTTTCTTTAAATGTAAGTCTTAGAATAAAAATTATAAATGTTTAATTTTTTTAATCAAATCTTACATTTAAGCTTATTTTCAAAATGCAAAATAGTCAAATATCATATTTTGTTTTATTTTGTTTTTTTACTTGTTCAAAAAGTTTAATCATTGTACCATCTATTCTTGATATACCAAAAGCTGAAAAAAACATTTGCAAAGATTCCCGAATCGAAGCCGAAAATTTAAAGATAATAAACAGCAACCCAGACAACATTGAGCTAACACCTTACATTAAATGTGTCAATAACGCAATTCTTAAAGTTTCTACGGCTGAATTAAAGCTATCAACAGAAAAGATATGCCCATTACAATTTTTAAGAAACAAAAAAACTCCATACTTTGATTGTAGCACAAATAACTTTGGAAACTACAATATAACAGAAATAATGAAATTATTGTAATTATTTTTATTATGATTATTTAATTGCTTAGTAAATATAGACTCTAAATATTTTTAATAATCAAGATGTGACGGAAAGGATAAATGTGTATTCAATTTTAATCGATTGCCAACTTTACTGTGCATTGACAGACAAAATGATGTTTTCGAAATACCAAGTTCATTTACTTATGTTCACCTTGTTTATACCTGCCAAACGCCGAGAAGAAGATGTAATTCATTGAATTTAACAATATTTGGCCAAAATTTTTTAATTTTTTTTTTCGCTTTAGTTCGACCATTTTCAAATAAGAGATTTGATAGAAAATTTACTCAAAATTTGATGAATCCACAGCGAACTCTTTCATTTAACAATATTTTAAAACTTTTAAAATAAAATTAAAAATCATGATTTTTTGTATTTTTTTATTTTTATCTATTTTGGAATTTTTTATAACATTTTACTCATTCAATAATAAATAGACTTTAAGGAACAAGTCTGAAATTCTACTCCAAATAATTTTTTTGCCAAATAAATTATAAAATGAAATTTATTCTGTTATTTATTGAGTTATTAAAGCTAAAAATTTTAAAGCATTTTATTTTATTAAAAAATTATGATTAAATTACATAATTTTTATTTTTTTTTTTCACTTTAATTCTTTTATCATTTTAAATAAGCTTTTGGGATAAAAAACTAAGTCACACATTTATTTAGCAATACGGTTCTTGGAATAATATTTCTAATGTTTACTAAAAAATTTTTTGAATTTTTTGCACGAATTTCATGTATGCATTTAGATCACAATGAAAAAAATTCAATTAATAACAAAAAAATTGTCTTTTAACATAAAGATTTGATTAAATATCAAATTGAATTGTGAATTGTATAAGCATTTGAACAAATTGAAACAACACGCAATATTTTTTTTATTCAGTCTCACTTTATTTTAAAACTTAGACTTAACTTGAAAAATTTTAAGCTTAAAAATGAAAAATTCGCTCGTCATATTTTTAGTTGTGTTATGTGTTTGTGATGTATTTTCCTACCGAGGTATTATTATGAAATTGACCATAAAATTAAGTCAGATTTAAGATTTGATGTAAAATTTAGCTCCAGTTCCTCCGATGCATCCAGCCCCAGTCCCCCCACCAATGGTTGCTCCAGTCGGACCAATACCTTATCCAGTTCCAGTTGTGATGCCTATATTGACTTTTGATGATGGAATGCGGGGCAGAAGAAAAAGGCCAATGAAAAGAATGAAAAAGACGAAAAACATGAAAAAGAAATACAATCATGGTAGATACTAAAATCCGAACAATCATCATTTATTTCTTGATTATTTTAGCTGTTGTTTAATGTTATAATTTTTAAATAAAATATATAATAATTTTATAAGTAATTAATTTATTTTAAATTATTTTCATTCCAAATTAGATATTATAGATATTTGATATTTTTAATGTTGATATTTAGGGGCGACTGCATCGGGTGTATCTATAATTTGTTACAATTTAAACCTAAAAATTTTTTTTAAACAATCCAATAATTTATTCATCTTTTTCATTCAAAATTAGTTGAGTCACATGTACAATTTTGGTTAATAAATTAACACCGTCATCAAGTCTCGCTGTTGATTTTTAGCTCTAGAATCTCTAAATTTCGATTCAGAGTTAGATTTGTAAACGTTTTAAAAACAAGTGAATAGTAAAAATCTTAAAAGAAAACTTAAAACAAATTTAGTTTCTAGATACTAAGCTTACTTTTTTAAAAATGAAATATGACTTGTCCTTTTTTTTAATTGTCTTGTGCATAGCTCATTGCTGTTTTACAGGTAAAATTAAATAAATGCACTTGTACAAAAATATCTGTTTTGAGTTTAGGATATTGTTTTGGCAATTTTGGAAATCAAAATTCAAGACCAGGACCTCCTCAACCTCAGTATAATATGCAATACCAGCCAAGATATAGTCAACATTATCATCAATCAAACAACAATCGTCAACAAGGTGGCCATAATATGCAACAAGGTGGTTATAATATGCAACAAGGTGGTTATAATAGTCAACAAGGTGGTTTTAATAGTCAACATGCATCTTCAGGTCAACAAGCTGCAGTACCTCCACCAGCAGTTGCACCAATGATTCCAGGAATGTCTACATTTCCTCTTCCAATTCCGTTTTTTATGGAACGTAAAATAAACCTGAGAAAAGACAAGAAACCACATCATAAGAAATATTATTAATTTAGTTTTGAATTTTTAATGGAAATAAATTTTAGTTTCATTTAAAAATTATTTTTTTAATAAAAATTATTATCTAAAAAACTTTAAAATCATAATTAAGTAACAACTAATAATTCATCAAACAATTCGAGATAAAATTGTTTTAGAAAATTTTTAAACCAAAATTTTGTTTGTCTATTCTTTAGCTGAAATTTTTTTTGAAACTTTATCATGAAAATCGTCTATTTATTGAGAATATTTTATTTTACAATTCTATTTGGTTGTATAAAAGGTAAAATGTTTAGTTTAAGTTTTTTTTTTATGTAGTTTATTTTTATCTAGCTATAAACGATTCAATGAAAAAAAATGATCTTGATAGAATAAATGGCAAAATTAGCAACCTGGAAAATATGTCAGTTAAAAAATTAAATAAGAATACTTGGAAAATTATATTTTACATTCAATATTTAGACTGGTCAGAATTATAACAGACAATTTTAGAATCAATTTTTTTGATCGTCATGATTTAGATCCAAGTAAAAACTTTTTGAATACTTTTATGTATTTAATTTAGTAATTTATTTTCAATTTTCACTTTTATCTTTTAAGACTTTCGAAAAAAAAGACAGTCAAGTCTGGAAAAAAAGTCTCAGCTTGACCAAATGCAAAAGTTAAGCTTATTTTTCAATCCAATTTATATTGCTTTAATGCGACAACATGGTTCAATAAAAAATAATCCGAAAATGCAAACATTACTCTCAAATCGTTTTAAATCTATTAACCCTATTTTGGCAAGAAACATGCTTAACTATGATAAAATTTATGATGCTGAAATATAACACAATAAAAGACCTCAAAACTTAATTTTTTTTTTGTTTCAAAAAAGCTTGAAAATATGAAACTGCATGTAAAATTGCATTATATTGCACATTATAGATATTCAAAGCTTAAAAATTCAACATTTTTCATCGTTCAAACCACTTCATTCAAAGTCTCTTATTTGATTCTAAATTTCAAATAATCTTTTTCTAAGCTTAGTCTAATCTTTTTCCAAAATTTAAATTGTTTGAACAAAAAATTTTTAGAAAAATGATCAAAAACATTTTAATATTTTTGCTGGTCAACTCAGTTATTTCTTTGTGTTTGTCACAGGAGTCTAGCAAAATAAACGGAGAGAGTCTTCTGGACAAATTAATAAATGGTAAATTTAAAATAAATATTCTGGCTTGATTTAAACTTTCTCTTAAGGCAAACAAAAAGTTGAAAGAAATAAGCGATCACTCTATTATAGGAATGATAAAGAAACGATGGATCGAGAGAGAAGATTTAGAAATGGTATCCCTGATTACTATTATGATGATTATTATTACGGCGATTATTATTACGGTGATTATTATTACGATGATTATTACTACGATTATTATCCGAATTTAGGAATTCCAAGACCATATGGTGTTGGATTGAGTAGATACAACAAACCTAAGCATGACAACAAAAAATATAAATATGATAGAAGAGATGATAGAAAGAATGATAGAGTGGATGATAGAAAAAGAGGTCATTATTAATTAGATTATTGTTTAGCTTTGTTTGTAATTTTTAGTTTTATACTTGTTTTAAATAAAGATTATTTGTAACTTAAGTCACAGATGATGTACCTGTTTTTTTTTTATTTTAAATCAAGTGATAAAAATTAGCATCACTGACAATTTAGTAAATGATCATCTTAATCATAGGAATATGATTAATTTTATTTATATTTTATCATAAATGAAATAAGCCAGTGATTAAATGTCTAAATTACAATTAATTAATTCGATATTATAATTATAATCTTCTTTAATTAAAAGAGAATTATTTAGTTTGGACCTAAAATAATTTTTCAATCCCTTTAAATGACATTGCAATATTATGTACTTAGTACAAATTAAAAAAAATAAAATACATTATTTCAAATTTAGAATTAGGATAAAAGAATTAAAAAAAAATTGCAAAATTTTGTGTTACACTTTATGCCACATAGAATTATTTTTTATCATGTGACAAAAAAACAAAAAAAAAACATCGATCGATTGATTCAAAAAGGAAACTAAGGATTTTGTTTTATGTAAAAAAAAGTGCAACAAAGCATGTTGCATTGTGTTTCGATTTGTTAATTTTAAATTTCAAATTTTTAAAAAAGGAAATATTTTAATTCAATTTTTTCTAAATTTCACAACGCCGCTTTAACTCTTAAGTGTCAATACGCGCAGAATTTTACATCATTTTTCACCAAACAAATTTTTAGCAACTTGCTGGCTTTTCCTTTTCAATGTACGAGCTATTAGCAAAATCTAACAATACTGAAAGAAAAGGTAGTATTACGCAGAAATAATAATTTTTTTCTCGCATTTAGGCAAAATAAACACAAATATTTGTTTTCGACATTAAAATTTTATGACTGCCCTAATTTTTCTATCATTATTGTTCAATTTGTTATTGTTTTCTTTTAAATTAGTCAAATTTTTTAAATTTTAATCTAAAAATCCTCGAATATTCCTTAAGTCAAAATATTGACTTAAACAAATGTCATTTCAAGATTTTTGATTTTTACCTTCATCTATCTTTTTAAAATACAAAAAATTGCAAAATTTTCTAATTCATAAAATTTTAAAAGAATTTCAGTACATATCAAATAAGAGCTAAAATAGTCGCAAAAAAAATACAAATTGCTATTTTTTGATGTAAAATTAATATACTGGATATGTTTTATTTATTTTTTAATAGATTCTCTTCTAATTCTGCATCTGTTTTGATTTGATAGATAAGAATTTGGATTTGTATTTTTCCTGTAGATTACATATTTTATATATTTTTAAAAACCTGAATCCTAACTGACCCACATTAATATTGTAAACAATTTCAAGAGCTTTTCAAAAATGTGTCTAGTTTTTGTCTATGAAGAAAAATTTTTGAGAAATTTAAATATTAGACCTTAGTTGTTTCGAAAATCGAATTAACACTAGAAAGCCCGGTTGGTCAAATTGACTCGATTTTAAAAATTTTAGCTTGATTTATTTTCTGAAAGAAATAAAATTTTAAAAAAATGACTCGTTGCAACTAAAAAACTTTTTATTAGTGATGTTGGTTTTGCTTGGTTTTGTGGTTATATAATTTTGGTTAGCCAAATATTGGTAAACCAACAATCTGAATAGTGAAAATTTGGTTGACCAAAAATTCGGTTAGCCAAAATTTGTGAATTGGTTAACCATTTTTTGGCTAACCAGATTTTTGGTTAACAGGACATTGATTAACCAATATTGTAAATTTTGGTCACCAAGTAGTCAATAACCAACATCACTACTTTTTATTATCGTTAAAATGTTTCGTTAATATCTTATTATTTTTTTTCCTCTAGATATTTTAATTTTTAAATTTTAAAATAAAACAACCGGGCTTTCTAGTGTTAAAAATTCAAATATCACAAACCATTAGAGAAAATTTCGATTCAGAATTTTGTCAGCTTTTTGAATTTGACGTAAAGTTTCTTTATTCATTATTATTTTTGGCGAAAAAAAAATTTAATTTTATAGAAACTTGAACTTTAGCTTTTTTCACAATAGTACTCATTAAATTATTTAAATGACCATATTTTTCAAAGTAAGCTCTAATTTTGAAATTACCCGGAAAAAAAGAACGCTCAAAAAACGCTCAAAGAACGCCGTTCTACGTCAGCGTTTTTCACGCCGCCGAACGGCGTTTTATAAGCGTTATGGAGCGCTTTTTTATTTTTCAAAAATAATTTTTTTCTAAAACAAAGCTATAAGATTTAAATTTCTTTTGTTGAATCAATTAAAAAAAATATATGACACATTTTTTGAACAACTAGAATTAATAGAACTTTTTTGACTTCGCAAATTATAGTTGATTTTAATATTTTTTTTACAAAAATATAAATTCTTTATATGAGCTATAATCTGTCACATTATAATCATTTTGGGTGATTCAGTAAGAAATTCTAAATCTTTAGCTGAATCTTTTTTAAATGCATTAAACATATTTAAATCGCATGAGAAATGAAAAAAAGGTTTTTTAGATAATTTTGAACTTCCTAAGGGTCACGGCTGTTAAATTATAATTTAAATTAAAAAAAATTTAAAATTTTTAAAATTTTTATTTTTATTTAATCTTAAGGAGTTTTGGCTCGACACAGATAAACAAATAAAAAAATCACCTTAAATTTGTATATGGGTATTTGGAAATAACAAAATTCGCTTCTTATCGAACATTGGTTTTCAAAATGTTATAAAGATATGTAATTTTAGTCGAAAATGTCCATTTTGAATACCAGTGTTCGATAAGAAACGATATGTCGTAAAAATCAAGCAAATACATTATCTTATTTTTGTACATATTCTTACTATTTCAGATTGTTTTTGATCCTTCAAATTAAAATAATAAGATAAATAAAATAAGCTAAAATAATAAGCATGAAAGAAAAAACATTCCCACGCTTATTTAAATGAAATGGAATAATTTTGCCATGCCTATTACATGCGTTACTTATTTCACTTAAGCTACTTATTTAACCTTATTTATATTTATAAACATTTACTTCAAAATTTAAAATATATCATACAGTACGTTTCTAATAAAAGTAAACAGTTTCTAGAGCATTGCTTAAGCATCTCTAGTGCATAGCTAGCGCAGTTCTCATGGTCTGCTTAAGCAATTTAGAACATGCTCATGAACGTTCTAGAGCATGTTCAATTGCTCATGCAAATGCTCTTAAGCAAAAAATATGTTCTATCGCAGCTCTAGAGCAGCGCTATAACATAGCTGTATACTTTGTTTGGAAACGTACTGTATCATTAGCTACATTTTTAAATATTGAGCATTTTAGGAAAGAAAGAAAAAAACGTTAAGGTAATTAAATTTTTTATTTTCTTTTATTTATTATTTTAGCTTATTTTATTTTTCTTATTATTTTAATTTGAAGGATCAAAAACAAAATTATTCTTCCTCCTCTCTTCTTTCAGTTACAATGGTCTTAATTACTCCAACCTATTTAATGGACTGAAGCGGAACTGGCAAGAGATTAAGCGTTCTAAGTAAATGACTTGAAATACGCTTACAATTTGAGAGTTAAAAACGTCCAAACGTATAACAAATTAATTTAAAAAAATTAATAGTTTCATCAGAACTAATTTTATTTTGATCAAAGCTTTAACTTTAAAATATTTAAAAAAAAGTCAAGTTTATTTGAAAAAAATTTCATTTTTATTTAATAATACTGCTTAATATAATTTTCACAGTGTTAGTCTGAAATCCAGCGAAAATTATTTTACAACAGTCAAAGGCTTTCAGCAGCTATTTGAATCATATTTTATAACTGATGAAGAAATTCAATAAACCATCTGGCCCCAATTGAATCGATTTTTAGCAGCGTTTTTTCAACGTTCTGCAGCGTGAAAAACGCTGACGAAAATTACGCTAAAAAACGCTGAAAAAACACTGAAAAAACGCTTAAAAGAAGCCGTTTTAACGCTTTTAAGCCGTTCTTTTTAGCGTTCTTTTTTTTCCGGTATGCAAAAAATTTATTCATAAAATTATCAATTAAAAACAAATTTGGTGAATAAGTTTATTTTAAATTAAAATTGAATATTTTTTTTAATTTTAATCCTGATTACTCTGTTTTAACTTATTTTTTTATTGACTGCTTTTCTAGGGCCCTTAAATAAAATTTTATTTATATATTTTGTTGCTAAGTTGTTAGTTACTTTTTGAAAACGTTTGTAACAAAAAATGAATATTCTGAAAAAGCATCATTTTCTGAAGGCAAAGGAATATCCAAAATTGATCCAATAGTATCTGAATTTTTTTTCTGTGATACTTTAGCTTTATTCATATTAGATGGTATTTTCGAATTTGAAATTCTTTTGGTTCTCTGTAGCTTATCGACAGGCTTGATATTTGTGCATAACATTTTCTCTTCGATCTTAAATTAAATATAAATTATTGAATTTTTTAATTTTCTTTTTTTGTGAATTTTTGTATAAACATATATGTGATAAATTGAAATCGTTTTTTTAAAGAGGTTTTGTGAAATTATGAACTAAAGAACATTACTAAATAAGAACAATAAAGTTTTTTTTGGAATATACAATTAATTCCGAAAATGTGACAGAAAATTTTTAATTTATTTCAAAAGTCTGCTAATCACTTGAAAAATAAACTCTTTTTGCAATATGCAACTTATTTAAATATTAATAATTTTGAAATTAATTTTCTGTAGAATTTTTAGACATTTTGCAGAATTTTAAATTATTTTTATTTTAAACATTCTATTATTGATTTGTTCTGTTATTTTTCTAATGAATGTCGCAAATCCTTTAATTTAAATATTTACTTTATAGCATATAAAGAAAAGAAAAGTTAGTTAAAAGATTAAATAATTCTACTTCGAAAATCTTCAGCTATCAATTTTTACATTAAAGAATTTATTTTAAAGTTTAAAATTTAAAATAAATAAAACATAAATAGGAAAAAATTAAAAGAGGAAAAAATGCATGCATTTAATTGAATTACTTTTTTAATATAAGTCTCAATTAAATTATTTTCGAAATCTGTTAGTTTTGAATCATTTATTGACTTAATGTTTTTTCCGTATTTATTAGAAATTGGCTTTTTTGAAATTTCATTAGTTTTCTCAAGATTTGGTTTATCATATTTTTCAATCAATTTTAATGGAGAAATTTTGCTATCCACAAATAAATTTTGAGAAACATGTTCAGTTTGATTACCGGTTGATTGAACACTCAAAACATAATTTCCATTATTTTTAACATTTTGGTTGATTTTTAAATTCTCGTATATACCTGAATTTGATCTTTGTGAGCGCAATTTATTTTCATTTGATCTATCAAAGCTTTTACAATTTTTAGGGTCATTTTTTTTTAAAAGATTCTTCAAAAGGTTGCTATCCATTTTTTGAGAATTGTCATTTTCCCAGTCCATTGCCATATTCAGATTAGTTTTTCGTTTTTTTGTTGATTTTTCTTGAACTCCATTGATATTAATATTCATTGGGAGTCCTCTGATTGTAGGTTTTAACAAATTGCTTATTTTCGGTGGACGAAATTTTAGACATAATTTGTTTAATGATTCTTGTGCAAATTGAGTCTGATTAGACTTTCTTATTTTTGAAATATTTCTATTCGATTCTACACTTATTTTATCTGCTTCCAAGTTAGAATATATTTTTTTCCGCTTAACCAAATTTATATTTTTTTGAGAAACGCCTTTTTTAATGAAATCACAGTTAACATTTTCTTTATTCGATAACCTCTTTGGCAATACTGAGTTGTTCGAGAAATTTTCATGAAAATCATCAGGCCCGTTTGATGTACCTAAAAATAAATAATTTTATCTTTCAAGCTTTTTAAAAATTTAAATTTTTTCATATTCTTATTAAAGAAATTAACTTTTGTCGATTTTACTCAAAATTCAAATAATTATTTTTTATTTCTATTAATCTGAACAGCTTATGATAGAATTAATTTGAGTTCGTTAGAATCTGTTTATAAATTTTAAAGAAATGATTTAATTATTTTCATTATTTTATCAAAGTTATTTTTGAATGGACTCTTCTGAAATCAAACCAAAAAAAATCAAGTTACTTTTTTTATTTAGTTGCAATTCAGTAATCTGTCTCTTGTTAATTTTTAAAAATTTTATTTTTTGCCACATTTTTGATTTCTCGTGACTTAATTAAAAAACTAGCTTTTCAATTTTATTAAGTAGGATCAAAATTTTAAAATATCAGAAAATAGCTTTTTTCATCCAGATTAGCTTACCAAACTTAAATATTTTATAAATCAATAACAAATATTATCCATATTTAGAAGTATAGGGAAAGATGAAATAAAGTAAATTGATTTGATTCAAAATCTGAGATTTTATATTATCCAGAATTAATCCCAAAATAATTAAAATAACAAAGAGAAAGTTATTAATCAAAATCTGATTTAAAACAATACTTTTTTGAATTAAATATTCTTCAGACTCTTGAAAATTAAAAGCTCGTTTGGTTGAAATTTTTTATTTTGTCACTTAAATTTAACGAACTTAAATAAGTTATTGTGTACGAACTAAAATATCTGATAAAATTAACTTTGGCAAAACTTTAAATTCCAAACCGAAAGTTAATTAAATTAATTTGAAAAATTAAAAAAATAAATTAAATTTACTTAATTTCGAAAATCTATGTATTTTTGAGTAAATTGGTTGTTCATAACTTATGTTCTGTTTTGGAAATTGTTTCCTGAATGGTTGATTTTGTTCATTAAGCAAATAATAATTCCGCTGAAAAAAAGGTGGAAAATTTGAAATCCTGTTATATTTTTTATTTCTATAGTTAATTTCATTCCATTCGTTTGAACAAGCTATAAGGAGAGTAAATTAATTGAATTAAATATTTTAAGGTATTATAAAATTTTACTGATATACGAATAGCTTGTTGAATGATTATCTGGATATTTAAAATATTTCAATATGAACATTTTTATTTAAAACGATTGAAAAATAAACCAAAATAAATTGACTAAATTCGTGCTTTAAATAATTTTAATAATACTAAATCAAATAAATTTATCAATCAAATTGACACTCATTTAAAGAAAAAAATTCAAATTTAGCTGTCATAATTCGTTTAGCTCTAGTTAATTTAAAGTCAAAGTTTTAAAAAATTTAAACGCTTCATTTATTTGTTTACCATAAATAAAATGTCGATTTCAATTGAGATATTTATATTTAATATAAAACAAATGACACTTTTTGTTGTTTAAGAAATAAAATTTCTTATTGTAATAGAGTATTTAAAAAATGATATCTAAATTGTTAAGTCTAGTCAGTATTGACTTTAAACGCATATTTACATCACATTTATTTTAATAAACTTTAAGACAGAAAAAACTATCAAACTATTAAGATTTTATTTTCGATTTTATTACATAAATCGCAAAACGATTTATTATCTATTGAAGAAAATTAAAACGCAATGAAATGACTCTGACTGAAAAAAACACCAGGAATTTTAATCAAACTGCGTTTCTTGGATTGAAAAAATAAATTTTGAAATAATAAAATTAGGATGTGATTTCTTATTGAAAGTCTATTACTTACTTGAATAAATAAAGAATGAATTACTTTTTTTTGATAGTTTAAAAATATTTCGATTGTTTTATTTTGAAAAAGGAAAAACTCAAAAAATTGATTTTTGACTTCTTTTAAATTTTGTGGAAATTTTAACTTTATACCACAACGATTAAACCATTTAATAAAACATTTTAACAAAAATTTAAAAAAAATAATAGATATTTTTTTAATTTTTAAATTTTAATTTAGATTATAATATTTTTCAATTCAAATCATAATCAAAATTAATAAAATTGAATTTCTTTTATTTTTTTCAACTAATATTCATTGAATATAACTTTTATTTAAATTTAGATTCGAAAATTGGATTTTGATCTTTTATGCATCAAGCTTTATTTTTTATTCAAATTTATTTATTTATTTTAAATTTGAATAAATATTTTAAATATTTTATCTTTTTTTAGCAGAAAAGAATTTTTTAAACGATAAAAATGTTGAAAAATGAATCTAAAATTATTTCCAAGAAATTTTGCTGGTTATTTATTTTAATACAAAAATTTAATAAAAATAAGACATCAGGCCGATAAGTAAAAAAAAAAAAACTATCTGAAAATATTCACAGAAAAATACTACTATAATCAATTTAAAAAAAAAACTAACGATTAATTACAAATTTAAAATAAATGACGGTTAATATTAAATATAATTTTAAAAATTCATTGATTCTCTTGATTTACTGAAAAAATAATTTTTCTTTCTTTAGAAGAGAGATGTTTAGGCTTAATCATCTTTGTGCTCATTCAATGGAATTTGTATGTGTAAACCATTACTTTCCAGATGAGTCGGATACAAAATTCCCTCAAAGGCTTTACCATTATAATCCAAAGATACAGATAAGCAATTTTCTTTGGACAAGTTGCTTTCTTTTTCGTAAATTTTTATGTTCATTTTCGAGCATTTATTTTCATTAATTTTGCTATCGATGGACAACTTTTTGGAGCTTTGTTCTTGAATTCTCAAGTCATTTTCTAGCTGTCTTTTAAAAGAGTTGTACGCTTTTGTTTCACTTTCAATCGAAGGAATATTTGTATGAGAATTAGTGTTTATGTTTGACAATGAGTCTGATATAGAACCACTGCTAGAAGGTGGCGTATTTACTTCGAAATAGTTTTTGAAAAACGGCTGAAAATTGGGAATATTTGGTTGATTTGGATGTCTTGGTTGATTAATATTTGAATTAAGCTCATAATTTGTGTTCTCATAAAATTGAGATACCGTTTGATTATGATGTTGAGCAGCAGCGGCTGCCGCTGCGGCTGCAGCAGCTAAAAGTGCCGTGTGGTGTGGATTTTGATGAGTATTGGCAATTATTTGATGATGAGGCTGATGCAATGAATATTGTTGCTGAGAAGGTTGACTTGGATTTATTTGGTTCGTTTTTGTTGAGCTCAAATTAACATTTGAAATTGGCGAACTAGAGTATTCGTTTCCATAGACTGGACGTCTTCCTTCTCTTCTATTTCCATCAATGGCTGCCTGAAGCTCACTTGGTGTGCTCATTTTCATTTTTTCACATTCGTATGGATATAAATATTTCATATATTGGGTTCTCAAAGTGAACGCTGCACTGGTTATTGAGCTTGGCAAATTTAGTCCCTTGGTTATTTCTCTCCACAATTTTTTATTGATTACTTCTACAAGACCTCCTTTCGATACAACTAATCGATAAAGTTCATACAAATCCAGAACATGCTTTGCCATAATTGGTATTCGATTAACTGGTGAGCCTCTTTTCTGCATAAACGAAAACAAATCATCCAGAAACTCTTTTCGTTTTGCATCATCCGACAATTCGTAGAGCTTAAAACAGAAATAAAATTTAAAAAAAGAACAGATTTTATTTATTAGAAATTAGGCTTAATAAAGCCAAAATATGAGTTGTATTCAGATTTAAGATAAAGATACAAGCAAATTAGTCTAATTTAGCTTTTTTTTTGAGAAATATTAAAATATTAAATAATTTAAATGTTAAAATTCACAACTCGGTTGTGTGATTGATTGATTACTTGATTTATCTTTTTCCAGAATCGCTCAATTGCCCGAAAACTTGAAGAACGGGATCATAATCACATGATAAAAATTAAATTAATTAAAATCTTAATAAAATTATGAAAAAAGCTTTTTTCTTTTCTTTTTGTTTTAATTAAAAATTGAATTTTTTATATTTTTAATTTCAATTGATCTTTAATTGATTCTTCTAAAGTTTTTATTTGAAAACTTTAAAGACAAAATTTAAATCAACATTTTGTTAATTTTAATGGCTTAACCAAAAGTTTTAAAAGATATTTTGTTTTTTTATTTAAATGTATAAGAGCATATTGAAGTTTAATTTTTCTTTAATAAATTCAAAAATTGATTCATAATTACTTTTTTATTCAAATAAAAATTGATATAGATATAAAAAATTGCCGAGCAGAAAATTTAAATTTTTAAATCAAATATTCTTGATCGGAGTACGAATTTTTGCAAGAAATTTTTTTTATTATTAACTTAGATAAATAGTCTAACACATTTTCTAATCTATACCGAGTATTTTTAATGATAATATGTTTTATTTGAAAATATTTTTTAAATCTAAAAGTATAGGACTGTCACTTTCAATTTTGTGTACATAAAATATAATTTCAAGCATAAGTAGAGCTAAAAAAAATTAAAATCATGTTTCATTTAATAAAAAAATATCATAAAATAATGAAAAAGAGAAAGAATGTTGCTAATTTCTATACAAAGAACCTTTTTTTTAAACAAGTCTAAAGAACATTTAAAATTGAATTGAAACTTTAATTTCAATCTAATTATTTCAATTTTTAATGAATAACTTTAAATTGTTTATTTAGTATTAATTTTATTTTTTAATTATTTATATAAATATTTTGATGAAATTCTCAGGCCAGTCAGAATGGATCTTAGTCCTTCTTTTTAGCCTAGCGATTGAATAAAATGAAATAAAAACTATATAATATATATTATTACTTTAATATGATATTTTAACTAGATACTAAGATGAAATAAATGAACTTGAGAGTAAAGTAATAAGCGGTTGAGTAAAAAAAAGGTTTTTTGTTTTACTTATTGATTATTTAGTATTAATTGATACATTATAAATACTTACTAAAAATTTGAATCTATAGATTACTTTATTTTTCGTTTAAGAAACCAAAATATAAAAAATTAAAATGAGATTGGAAAAAAGATTCAAATTTAAAAATTCTAACCTTCCACTGAAGTAAATTGTTTTAATTCATATGACTAGGTGTTGTAAGCATCAGATTCTTTTAAACTTTGAACAATTTTTGAAAAATGTTTTTTTTTTTAATCAACATTGTCTTTTAATGTTTATTTATATTTTTTTTCGGGCCTAAGCTCCTTCATTAAATTGGGAAATATTTAAAACTGATAACATTTTGAATGTGTCCATTTATTTAAGTACTTGATAATTAATAATAAAACACAAAAACAAATAACTAAGGTTTAAAGGATTTCCGAGATTGGAAATTGCTAAAGATAAGCAAAATAAATAAAAAAAAATTTAAAAATCATCATTTATTAGTACGATCAAATTCAATGATCTCGTTTCATGTATCTTCTAATATATCTTTTCTAAAAACACCTTAAATAATAACTCATATTCTCTCATCTTGTTTGGTTTGGTGCGACAAAAAAATATTTTAAAACCATGTTTATTTTTCATATAAATTTATCAATCTAACTTGAAAAGGTGCTTTTATTAGCTCAGTATCGTAAACATAAAGGCAACACCAAAATGAATTTTAATGAGCTTTATGCATGGTGTACCGAGAATATAGCAATTCCTACTAACGAGAATGAGAAATAGAACGTCAAAATACCAATCGAAGCTAAGCAAGTAGTTATTGGACAAAAACCTAGAAGAGGTATACCGTGTAAGTCTAAAAAGGTGCTTGAGTACCAATCAGAAGCAGATAAAGAAGAGAGAGTTGTCAGCTCAATCAAAGTTCTAAAGCGAAAGATAACAGAAGTAGAGGAAGAAACTCCACAAGAAACAGTTATACCAACAAAAAAGAACAAAAAAACAATTGATAAGGAAGCTGAAAAAGTAGTGCAAGCATCAACCAACAGTGATATAAGTAAGAAAGTAGAAGCTCCACTAAAGAGAGGTAGAGGTAGACCAAGAAAAAACTTATAAGATATTATTTTATTTGAAATTTTTTGAAATTTTTTATAATTCTTTTTTTTTTAAATCAATTTAATAAATAAAAATAAGAGATACTTTAAGAAAAATTAGTTGCTGTTTTATTTAATTTAGGAGACAGATTAATAAATATAAGTTAATGGTATTTAGTAAAATAAGAGATAGAAAAATATTAGTGATCGATTAAGTAATTTTAGAGATCGATTAAATACCTCCCTTTATTTATTAGCTTATTTTTGATTATTTTGACTTATTTTCAAAATAACTCAAAATTACATTGTTAAAGATATTCGAATTAAATATTTTCAATACTATAAATACTTTTTTAGCAAATTTAAGAGTTTGTTTTTTAATATTTTCAAAAATAACTCGAAAAATTTGAATTTAAGAAAAAGCGGGAATCTAATTATCAATGCTGAATCGTGAAAAAACATTTGTATTTTATTATTCAAGACTGATGAAATAGCTTTTTGATAAAGAGATCAATGTTTAAAAAAAAATAAAAAACATTAAATTTCAAGATCGTCTAAAATTTAATAGTATTACTTTAATTTTTACAGATTTTGTAAATTAATTTAATAAAATTCAACTCAAACATTTCAGTGGTGCACATTTTTATATAATCTTATTAGAATTTTTTTTAATTGTTATAATACACTAAAATTATTAAATAGAAGGAGTGTGATTTTTCTAATTTTTTTTTATTTTACTTTTTTTAAACTTTAGATCGCACTTAAGGTGATTTTTAAATAAACAAATTAATAATACTTATTCTTTTATGACGAATGCCTTCTCATTTACCTTGAAATTAAGTTTAAAATTTGTAATTATCACATGGTCTGTTTTACGGTTACAATATTTTATTCAAACTTTGACTTTTTTTTCTGCTCTCAAAATTTTTCAACTTTTTTCTTTATTTTTTAGTTGTTTTTTTTTTTTAATTTTTTACTTCTCCTGATCATAAATAACGCTCGTTTGCATCAATTATATCATTGTTATAGAATGGTTCGGAGTGGACAAGAGCGATAATGAATTTGGAGGATTTGTTGGTTTTCTTTTTTAATCTGAAAGGAGCTCGATACATATATGCAAATAAACAAATAAATAAATTAAAGATCTATTAGCAGGAAAAACATCTCGAAGAAAAATAATCATGCATTTAAATTTTAGCTTGAGCGGTTCAAAGATTTTGCTTAATTGCCTATTTCAAAACAAAACAATAAGACAATTTCAATAATGTTTCTCTTTACTTGTTTAAACTGTTCTTCGTAAGTCCATTCTCCATTGTTGGCATTCAGACTTTCTTGATTTTCATCAAACAAATTTTCATCTTCATCACAGTCAAGTTGTGCGCTAATTTCGGACGAATTGGGACTAGATGCGCCAGAATTGCTTGATAAACTTCTTTCTCTATGATTGGTTGTGTTTAGTTGGTCTTTTAGAGTGGCATCTGTGCTGTTTACCTTATATGAGTGGTCGTGGCCTTGATTTTGTTTGATGTTTGCCGCTCGTTCTTTTTCAAAGTCGTCACCACTGTAATTTGTCAAGTGAGGCAAAATGTGGTTGATATTGTTGTTTGCGTAGATATTGGCGTATTGGGCCAGGAGAAAATGGTGCGGAGGAATTGATTGAGAAAATTTTTCACTGTACCCTGTATTTGCACTTTGGTCGTGTGTGGCTATGAAATTTGTGTGAGTTGGCTTCATATAAGTTTGAAAGTCGCTCAATCGCTGCTGATTGATTAACTTCCAGCTTTCTTCGTACTGCTTGTACCAATCGAGTTTGAGTGATTGGAAATTTTTGTGTAAATTTGGCGAGAACGAGGACGCAAAGCTCGAAGAAGATGATGAAGATAAAATAGACTCGTTTGATATTTTAAACTTTTCATCTTTTATCAAATTAGTTTTTTCATCATTGGGAGAACTAGATTGAGATATGTTATCCATTGACTTATCGTCTGTTTGATTATCTGCTAAGTTGTTCGAAGATCTTCTATTCATTTGGATTTAAATGATTCTCTTTTAAAATTAACAAAAAAAATTAAACATTTTGGAGGAATAAAGAGAGAAAGAGAAATTAATTAATTTAAAAGCATTCTTCTTGATAATATTTGTGTTTGAAACAAAAATTATCTTTTATTTATTATCGGTAAAAATAGATACACACAAAGATAAATGAAATCAAATAGAATGGAATTGAAATAATATGAAAAACTATTATCTTTAAATAATTCGATAATTATATTTTCGTTTGTTTTTGTTTTTCTAGTTCGAGTCTGAATAGTTTTATTATTAATAAGAGAATTTTTCTACTTCTCTCCTTCTCTCTCTATATATCTCTCTATTTCTTAATTTCAATTTCAAATTAAACATATTTTGTTTGTGAGTATTATTCGAGTTCTATTCGAATAGTTGTTGTTGTTGTTGTTTTTTTGGAAATAGTTTTTGAAATAGTTATCAGTTTAAAAACAAAAAGTACACACAAAGCGCGTCCAGAAAAACCATTAAACAAAAATTAAAGCACACTTTCTAGATATTAAATTTATTGGCACTAAATTATTTTCTATTAATATTGAAATTTAGTTTAGCACTAAAATAGCCTTAGATTTTATTTCTAATTTTTTCCTCCCCTTTTTTTTTTTTATAGAATTTTATCCATCGACAACAACAAATTAATTAAGTGATTTTTCTCGTTTTTCTGGTTCTAATTAAAGCTGACTTTGTTTCTTAGAATTTTTTTCTTCTATTTAAATCCAACAAAATATATTAGTTGTTAATTTTTTGTTTTTTTTTCTACCATTACTCCGCCTTGTCTAAATAGTAATTAAATTCTGAATACAAAACAAGAAAATTTATTAGAACTAATTTTCTGATTTCGTCAAGCATTTTGTTATTTGCTAGTTCTCAAAGTGAATTAATTATTTTATATATTTTTTGGCCAATAAAGTAACAAGCTAAACATTTATGATAAAATCTACCAATTTGTTTGAATAGAATAACCAATGAAAATAATTATTTATATCTTTGTTGTGCACCTAAAACCAAGAGACAACTAACACAATTGAATTTGTTTGACTTTGGAGTCCATTAATACTTTGAACAATTAAAACAAACCTTAGTTTATTTAATCGACAAAACAAATTAAAATGAAAAAAACCAAATAAAAATTATTGCTGATCATCATTTATTCAAAATATAAAAAAAAATTGTAAAAATAAAAAAGTTAATTAAATTGCAAAAATTAAAGAAAATAATTATTTGCCATTTTCTCCTTTTTTGGCAATGCTTTATTGCTTTATGTTACAAAGAAAAGTGTTTATTTGCTACTAAAATAATTTATGTTCTCTTTATAAAAATGATTACTTTATTTAATAGACGGATTCTTTGAACAAAATAAAATATAAATAAATAAAAAAAACATTGGCTTAATTTTGCCTCTGATAATAGTTAATTAATTTGAGCCAAGGTGTCGAAAAATTTAGAAATAACAATTTCAATTGAATAATTTCAAATCAATAAATAAAATTAAAACTTTAACTATGGATGATTATTAAAGTTCGACTCTAGGGAAATATCGGCTGTTTTCAATGGAGATTTTATTTAATGTTTTTTATTTTTTCAGACACAATTTCTACCGATAATTAAATTAGAATAGACAAATTAATTTTTACCTATAAATCAAGCGAAAATATACAAACGATCCGACAAACCATATTTCTCCTTTCAAAACAAAAATTTTATTTATTTCTCATCTAAATCAATTTCTGAAAAGATAAATTGATCTTTTGACAAATCGAACCACATTACATGTTTAATTATTTTGTTCACACATTTTTTAATTAGTCAAATAATTTTTTTAATTACACAAACTTTTTAGTTAAAAGAAATAACTCTAAAAAATTTATTTAAAAAAGTGTTTAAAAATTGACATTATTTCAAATTTTCAAAAGATCCAATCCTTTTAAAATATAACACCATTACATTCAGTTTCTCACAATTTTTTTAAATAAAAAATGATTATAAACATACGTTTTTATCAAAAAAAACCCTCTTTTAATTATGATGAAAAAAATTTAAAAAAAAAATATTACTTTAAATTCGCATATATATTAAAATAATCAATCTGAATTTGCTTTTAGTAATAAAAACTTTATAATGATTAATTAATATTTAATTTAGCAAACTTCTCTTTGGCAATGAACAAACAAGTTTAAATATTAAAAGATAAAATAATCTATAAATTAAGGACAATTTTTTCCTACTTGTTAGTTTACGTTTTATGTGAATTTAATTATTCAGAAAAATGTTTATTTCATTCACTTTTAATTTTAAAAAGCTGTTTGAAAATCTTATCTTCAAAAAAAAATCTGACGTAATTGTTCACATTTAATATTAATTTATTTTTCAATTTAATTATTCTCCATCAAAACTCAGTAAAAGGTTTTAGGTTTTAAGCTATTATTAAATATATTTTTATAGCTCAAAATAAATAAAACAATTTTCCATTTCAAGTACTTTTCGTTTTTTTTTTAAATTGTGAATTCTAGTTAAATTGATTTTAATAGATTAATTAAGCATATATATTTTACAACAATTAAGATGATCTTATCCATATAAAAATATGATAATTTTGCTTCAAAGTATAATATGCTAAATCAATTAAAGAAAATTTGCTAAGCTAAAAGGATAATTAGAATGAAGTCATGTGAAAAATAAGATTTTATTAAAATACTGTTAATTAAAAAAAAGCTAAATATTTCTAAAAGAATTAATGTTCCCATAAATCAATTAAAATAGAATTAACCAAAACAAATAATTAGATTCAAATCCCTGAAAGAATTAACATATGGGCTCTTTAAAAAGTAAGTAATTGCTAAATTAATCTTACTTTTACTAAATTTCAAATAAAAATCTCAACATATTAAAATTTTGTTTCTGTTTAAAGCTGCTTTCAAATCATGATGTATCGGATAACCTACGCCTCTGTATAATCAATTGCCGGTTTACCTTCTTTTCTTTTTTTATTTATTTCTTTCCTTCCAGAACTGACCAATAATTTTACCTTTTAGTTCAAGAAATATTAATTTTTTACATTCGCTTATTTTCTTTTAAATTAAACTTATTTTTATTTTAGTAATAATCTTAAGATTTAGCTCATTACGATTTAAAAATAAATAAATAAATTAAATAGTTTTTTTTCAATTTTATTTGTTGTCACACTTGAAAAAAAGTAGCAAACATGTTTCAAATGGCCGAAGACGCTTTTTTCCAGAGAATTTGCTACCTCGCTAATACCTTCTTTCGTCAACTGATCAAGGTTTAAATAATCTAATCCTTAAAATATTTTTTTTTGAAATTTAAAATATAATATAATTTTTAATTTTTTTGAATGTTTAAAATTTCTACTAAAAAAAACATTAATGTTAAAATGCTTCTATTTATTTTCTCTGTATAGTTTAACTATTAATTTTTAATTTGTAGACTTTAAAAGTGTAATTTTTAATTTGTAACTTTATTTCTTTATAAAGTGAAACTCATAAAAATTTGGTTGGAAACAAGGACTAAATATTATTTATTTATTTATTGAATTGAATTAACCTCCTTTAAGGAGAAGTAAAAGAAAATAAAAATAAAATTTTTTTTTTTTGTTTTTTTTTGTGATTTTGTGTTTTTTAAAAAATGAAAAATTATTACCTAAAAATAAAATTACAAAAATAAAAAAGGAACATTAGTTCGAAAATAGAAAAAGGCAAAAAGGAAAATATTATCCCAACTAGCCTGGCTATTTCTCAAACAATATTTGCATAAATAAATAAATAAACGAATTTCCTTTCTTTAATATTAATTTTGTATGGATCTTAGATCTTATGTTACAAATCATTTTTTTTTCTAAAGATAGACGATTAAGTCTGGCAATATGTGAGCTAAAGATAAAATGAACACAAAACTTATTGAAATAGCATTTCGTGAATTACGTGTATAAAAATTAAAATGTTAACATTACCCGAGAAAAATAAAATGAAATTAAATCAATTTTAAAATATTCATCATAAACAGACTTTAAAAAAGTTTTTTTTAAAACTTCTATAGTCTATCTGATTGCCACTGAATCCTTAATATTTGAACAAATTATGTATACTTGAATTGTTTTATCCAACCCATATAAATGTGCTTTTTCTTTATCTGTTATCTGATAAATTGATTGCTGTTGTTCGTTCGACTGGTAGTCATCGAATTTTTTGATTCAAACATTTAAATTGGAAATTTTAACTTCAAATTTGCTTAGTTTCAAATAGACAATTGTGATCAACACAATTCTCATTGCTATTTTTAATTTTTTTCTTTTTTTTCAAATTAAAACTTTTTTAAGTATTATTAATTTCTTAATTTTTAAATTAAAAAATTTTAATTAGTGTGTCTGAATAGAAAAGGCTTTGATCCATTCCAGATTTATATAATTTCGATCTAAATCATATCATTTATTCAATAAATAAATCGTTAGTCACCTTGCTCTTAAAATAAATTGGCCTATATCACATTAACGATAAAAACTGATGATAAAAATGGTCTTGAAAACTCAATATTCAATATTTTATAATTGATTTTATTTTTAATTTTATTATATAATTGTTATAAACTTCATTTTTGTAATTAATAGTTTAAAAATATATTTTTGGAAATTTAAAGAGATTTTAGAATTTGATGAAAATGTTTTATTTGTTGTGTGATGTGATGAATCAATTGAATGAAAAAATATTAAAAACATATTGAATATGGTTTTGAAAAATATTTTGATTGCTGAACGAGCATCATTTTAGCTAATTATTTGTCACAATATGCTTAATAACACAATCACTGGCTTTTTCAATGTCACTCCAACTTTTAATAATGCTACTATTAATTTAAACTTAAAATTAATAAATATCTTGTGACGAAGCTTTTTAGGGTATTTTGAGTCTGAAAAACATAAAGTACTGTTTTGGATTTCTGAAATTTACGCAAATATTTCCCAAAAATTTAAATAATTTTCTTAGAGCTCATTCAGTTTAGATTTATGAAGCAAGTCGATAAACAATTAAGTTAAAAGTTGGTTAATGCTTGTTATCCTGATTCAAAGGCGTCAAGATTAAAGACGCATACTATCACATTCCCAGGAACAAAAGCATTTCAAATGTCCTAAGGTTATTTTAATACTTGATTCAAATGTGAAAAAATTTGATGTTGGACAAAATCTACAACTTATAAGAGTATTTTGAAAAACCAATGGGATTAGAATAGTTCCAATTCAAGACTCTCAAACGAAAGAGGCAAATTAAAGAAGTTTTAAAATTTTAAAATTTTTTTCATAAATTTGTCATTTTCTTATTTGTACTGTGAGTTAAAATTAAAATTTGGTAGCGTGTAAATTTTTGAATAATTAAAATAATACTTTTTTTAATAATTTTTCAGAGTTATTAATTAATAGTATTGAAATTGAATTTTTAAAATAATATTAACGAAAATTTACAGAAATACATACAGAAAATCATAAAAATATGCAGATATGTCATAAGATACCCAAAAAGGTACCCGGCTTGCGTCAATTTTTCGACTTAGTCCGCAATAATTGAACTACCTATAATTAAAATGGAGTCCTGTCAAAATATAAACATTTTTTTTAATAACTATTAATATATTTAGCAATATCGTATGATGGTGAGCATTAAAAATGTGAACCTGTAAAATTTAAACATTAATTTAGTGTATCTACTTTAAAAACAATGTATCAATGAAAAATAATTTTATTAAAATAAAAATTTAAAATTTACAGAAACGAATTGAATTTCATCAATTTAATTTTGATTAAAAAAGAAACAATTTGAAAACAGACTTGTACCGTATTTTTAAAATTATATTCATAAATTAGTCTTAATTAGAAACTTGATAAAGATAATTTCAAGTCATCTTCAATTCGAGCAGAATAATTATTTCCGTCCAAATTAGAATTTTTATTTTTATTCTAATTGATTTAGATGATTCTAAAATTTTAAAATCAAATGCCTGGTAAATTTAATAATGTTGAATATGAAACAAGATTGATAATTAAACATTTGAATTTAAAATCATATAATTTTTCCTTTTATGATTTCGACTCATGTTCCAGATTTTAAGTATAAATTTATCTGAGATTTTAAATTATCTTAAATGCCAAAATTTGAATTTTTTTAAAATAAATTTTCAAAATTAAGATTTATATTTGAAAAAAACAAATCAACTGTAAACTTAAGGTGAAAGGATTATTAAATAAAAAAAACGTTTTTTTCAATATGGTTTATTTTTAATTTCAAAAATCACCATTAAGCTTTAATATTAGATTTTTTTTCAAAATTTTGCAAAAAATCAGAATATTCTTGATAAGGTGTTTTCTGGAAAACTGTCTCCTTCCACAAATCTGGTGTAAGGTAGCTAAAAGTATTCGCTATGGCAGCATAAGTGGCTTTAGCTTAAATAAATGTTCATGTTAACAAAACAAATATTTAAAATAAAATAAAGTAAAATAAAGTACCGAAGTTTCCAAGTGTTCCAGTAGATCCTCTAGAGCATGTCCAACAATCTTGAATACCAGCCATTGTGAGTAACTTCTTAGGTACGGGTGCACATACGAGTCCAGTTCCTCTCGGTGCTGGAATCAATCTTACTGTTACACTTCCACATTTTCCTGTCACTTTACATGGAACAGTGTGTGGAGCTCCTATTTTATTTCCCCAATAACCTCTTCTTACTGGCATTATGGATAATTTAGCCAAAATGATAGCTCCTCTAATTGCTGTTGCTACTTCTTTTGATACTTTTACTCCCAAGCCAACATGACCATTATGATCACCTACTGCAACGATCGCTTTGAATCTAGTTCTTTGACCAGCCTGAGTTTGCTTTTGAACTGGTTTAATTTTAAGAACTTCATCTTTTAACACAGTTGGGTCAATAAAGCGGTCTACAATCTCGGCTTCTTTAATTGGAAGAGAAAAAAGATAAATTTCCTCTAGGGAATTGATTTTTCCTTCTTTAACAAGACGCCCTAATTTGGTGACTGGCTGCCATCCTTTAGATTCATCTTTACCGCCTCGTCCCATTCCACCACGTGCTCCTCCTCTTCCACCTCTACCACCTCTTCCACCACGACCTCCACGGCCACCTCTACCACCACGATCTCCACCAAAACCTGATTTAAAACCATCTCTGCCTGGTCTATCGGCTGGAGCTGCTGAGTCCGCCATGTTATCAATCTAAATGAATTTAAATTTTGAATTAAAATTTCGATTAAATAAGATAAATGTTTCAAAAAAAAAACATCCAAAATCAAATTTTAAAGAAATCACGAAATTGCTTTATTTGATTCAATAATGAGCATAAAAAAGCAAAACTAAATATTTAAACCTTCACTTAAAAAAATTAAGAATAATTTCAGTCAAAACAAATTCAGTCTTTTGAAATGCAATGACGCCTATTTGTCTTAATAAGAAACAGATAGAAAATATTAAATTTTTAATTTATCAATGAATAATAAGAAAATATTTAAAAAAAAATGTCTAAAAAATATGAATATTTTATGAAATTAAGTTATTTGGACAATATATTTTTAAGTACTAGTAGTAGAATAGTTTTCTGCTACAAATTTAACCTCTTGTTAGTTATATTTGGTAAGCTTGCGAAAACATATCTGCTTATTACAGAGATTTTTTATAATCGCTAAATACGTCTTTCGACGCCCCTTGACTCTCTTGACTTTAAAGTCCCCTTGACTCACGAGTCGTGACACGTTCCCATGTGAAGATAATCGCTGTTCTAATACCAGGTTCCACTTTTTAGATGAATGGTAACAACTATCCAGAGTAATGATTTGGTGATCAACTCAAATCAGGTGGCGAATAGAAGCACAACACTGAAAACTCAAGCTCAAATTTATAATTTATTTTTTTTTCTATTGCCACATTTACTTGACTAGACTAGGATTCGAGCCCGGAGCAAAAACAAGTATAAATTAGATAAATTGTAATAGACAAATTACAAAATATCATTCTACTTCGACTGATCTAGTTAATTCTAAACAATTATTTAACCGATTTTAAATTTACCATATTATTTGTGTATTAACTTTTATTCTAATTATCTCTTTTTCTATAATAAAAATTTGAATAACTTTTATTTTTTTCTATAAAAAATAATTTAATGCTTCTTTTTTCTTTTTTTATTTTTTAATATTTTATTCTTTCTTACAGTCTAAAAAACCTGAAAAAGGCCGTTTGGTCGAAAAGTTTAACTTTCTAACAAAATTTCTTTTTTATTTTAATTTTAATTTAAATTAAATTTTAATTAAATAAAAATTTAAAAAAAAAATAGTCGTTATTTTTAATTATTAAATAAATTAGAAGTCAATAATTTAAATCAGAGTTGTTTAAAAGTTCCAAAAAAAAAGTCCGGACTTGGACTTGACTTGAGACTTGTGACTTTTAAGCAACTCTGATTTTAATGTTAATTTGATAATGAACCATTTTTATATATAACATTTCTAGTAATATAAAGTATTTATTTTTTTAAATTATCAAAATCATTAGCTTAATTAAATTTAAAAATTTTAAATGGTCGTTTTGATCTTAAAGTTTGATACATCTAAAACATCAATTTAAATTAACAAAAATAATAAAATATAATATATATATATCAAACATATGTTTCGGGAATAAAAAACTCCCGAAAATAATAGTTATGAGTGGCAGTCCAATGGTCATTAAAACTCTCTATTCGTTAAGATATTGTAGCTTGGAAACAAAAAAGAATGCTCTAGAATTGGTGAATTGGCGATGGTGATTCAGTAAAAAATTCTATGTTTAGTTTAGCTGAATTACATATTTTAATTTTTTAACCGTATAAAACGTGTTTAAATCGCATGAAAAATTAAAAAAAGGTTTTAAGACAATTATGAACTTCCCAAAGGTCACCTTTTTTTAAATTATTATTTAAATAGAAAAAAAAATATATTTTTTCTTTTTATTTAATATATTTTATCTTGCTCATATAAACAAAAAAATATTGAAAAAAATCATTCTAAATTTTATATAATCATAATGTAATCATCCGAATTGAATGACATGTCTTTAAAATAGAGAACTCTATTATAGTGAAATGTTATTCAAAATTGAGTACTGTTTTTGAAAATAATAAAAATTCATTATTAGTGACTTGTAATTAAATGTGAATAAATTTTAAAATTATTAAAAATAGTTTGAGCTTTTATGAAATTCTTTTAAAAATGGAAATTTAATTATGTTATAAATCCGAATTTCATTAAAACCGGATGTATTTTTAAAAAAAAAGTTAACTTATTCATTTTTTACTGACATATCATTATTTCCTATAGTGTCACTAAATTCGGAAAATTACGTTATATGCTATCAAATATGCATATAGTCCTTTTTTAAATCCTACTACAGTGTGTTCGGGGTAAAAAATTTTGACGTAATTAAATTATTTAAATTTTTTTTTATTTACAGGAATTGACATTTATGTTTTTTCGTAAATTTACTAAATTTACATAAGAAAAACGGAGATTGGTCAAATCATTACTTTTTTTTATTTAAATTTTATCAAATAAAAAAATTTTTACTATTTTTTACTATTTTTTACTTTTTTTTACCATTTATTACCATATCAGAAAAAGTTTTTTACGTAAATTCACGCAAAAAATAAGAAAAATTTGGTAAATTTTTTTTTTTTAGAAATTCAAAGGTTTTTTCAAATTCAATGGTAAAAAATTGGTCAATTTTTTTGCCTTTTAGTTTTTACGTATATTTGCGTAATTTTGCGTAAATTGTTGTGATTTTACGAAATTTTACCAAATTTTACTTAAGTAAAATTACGTTTATTTACGTAAAAGCATAAATGTCAAATCACTACTGTATATTTTATTTTAACTTATTTTATTTTTCTTATTTTTTTTAATATGTAGGAGCAAAACTTAATTATTCTTCCCCCTCTTTCTTCTTTCAGTTACGATGTTCCTAATTACTACTACCCATTTAATCCACAGAAAACACCAATGCTCAACCGTGAAGGGCTAAAAAAAAATTCACTAAAGAAAGTTGAGAAATTTTGGTCCTGATACATTTTATGTCCCAAAACTATGGTAAATTATTTTACCACAGCTTAACGACTTACACTAGAGCTTTCAGCAGCTGTTTGAATCATAAATTCATCTTTATTTTATAACTGATCAAGAAATTCATAATTCATATTCATATTCAAACCATATGGCTCAAATTGAATCGATTTTTGGTAGCATTTTTTCGGCGTTCTGCAGTGTGACTGCGTTCTTCTAAGTGTTTTTTTTTCTGAAAGATTTCAAATATTAGATTTTTATTGATAAATTTATATTATTAAAAGTTTTCTAAACTTCTAGATGCACCGGTATATTTAAATAGTTGATTTAAAAAGTCGAACTTCAATTTTTCTTTCTTTCTATTAACACTAATTCCTAAACCGGGGCTCGACATCAGATCTCAACGAGCTATCGCCCACTGACTTTCAATAAATGAACTTTTTTTTCGGTAATAAAATACGTTTGACAATAATTTGTCAATAGAAAATTTATTTTAAATTCGGTAACAATTTCATATTTCAGGGAACAAAAAAAGGCAATAAATTCATATCAAAATAAATTTCAGGAACAATTTACTTTGTACCGATTCTTTTGATATAATTGAGTCGCTTATAAATACAGTAGTGATGAGATGAGAATTTTCAATGTAATGAGAATTTAGACATAAATGATACAAGTTAAACTTTAACTTGTATCATTTCTCTTCTCTAGTAAATTCGTTCTTGTTAAAATGAAGCAAGAACGTGTTAAAATAGCAATTGCTGTGAGAATAGCAGGTTAAACAGATTCGGATACCAAGAATGAAGCAAAGAGTTTATGGATGAAAATGGCATTAATAAACAACGTGTATCAAAAATTGACCGGGAATCAACAAAAGCAAGTTCAAACATTAAAATTAGAACTGAAGAAATTCAAAGAAAAGACTTGGATTTTTTTACAGAAATTAAAGTAATCCTAACTATTAGTTATATTTTATTTTTCTCATGAATTTTGATTTTTATTATATTGCGAATTTTAATTTTTATCATATTTATTTTTATTAATTTTTAGATAAATAAAATAAAAATGTCTTAATAATTTTTTATTTTATATTTCGGGAAAAAAACGGAAATATATTCTTATTTTTTTTTTTTGGGTTAAAAAAAAAAAACGGGATAATTTTCAACAGGATAAAAACAAAGGAAACAAGGAAAGAATCATTTCAAATTGTTCCTATTAAGGATTTATGTAAATTTCCTAAGGCAGGCTTTCCTAAATATCTTTAATATATTTTATACTATTTTGAATTTTCTATTTTGAAATGCTCATGTTATCAAAAAAAATTTAAATTAATTTTTACCAAACCATATTTTGCTTTCAAAATATTGCTAACAACCCAAGAAAAGCAAATATTGGTTTATTTACTTATTTCGAGAGAAGCTGTGTTTTTTTTTATATTGGACGGTCTTAGGTGCTCGTTGTAGTTTTAAAGTACACTTGAAAGAATAGTTAATTATTTGCTAAAGTAGTATCCTGATCTGTTAATTTATTCGAACTTTTTAATTATATAAAAGAGTGACATCAATGATGCAAGGTGACTTAGGCACTTTATTGTGTTAGCACTAAACTCTTACTACTAAACTTCATTCATAAATTGTTTTTTGTTTAAATTTTTTTTTGTTATTAAATTTAAAAGTTTTTAAGCTTAAAATAATTTTATTAAAAACAATTAAATCAAATATGAAACAAATTATTTATTAGTTAGTAAATTAAGATTACTAATCAGAGGTGAAGAATTTAAAATTGTTCTTTTATTTCCCTTGCTTTTTTTTTTCTTTTTTTCTTAGTGTTGGATGACATAAAAAATTTGAGATAGCGTTTCAACAGTTTTCTTTTTTCCTCTCTAACATATTTACATTCAAAATCATTAAATATCACTTAATCATACTTTATTTTTATTTAAAATAAACAAAAATTACGGCCTCTATTTACTTTGAACAAAAAAAAAAAAAACTAAAATAAAAAAAACTCTTTCAGTCCAGATTGTCTGTTGTCACAGTGGTCAAAATGTGAATCAAAGAAAAATTAGATTTTATCTTGGACATTTTAGTTGGCATTTTGAGCTTGTACGGCATTGTTGGACGACTCAAAGTGGCTTTCGTCTTCATTCTTCAGTTGCATTTTTACATTTTGTCCTAGATACACTGTGTTCAAATCATAGCGGCCACAAACATTTAGAAGATGGTTTTTGCTGAGCAAAAAGTTTTTCATGAACACTTTACATTTTTGCTTTAGATCATTTCGTTTGGGTATTGTGTCCAAATAGGATTTAGTTTGAGTTGCTTTTTCCTCGTTCCAATAGTCCAAATAGGTGAGCAAATAGAACTTCAATTGAAGTCGACAGTTGGCTTTTAGTTTGTATTTTGTTTTTGTTCTGACTACTTGGGAGTTGGAGCACTCTTGGGCATGTTTCAACAGTTGAGTTCGATCGGGCCACGAAATTTTGCACGACATGCATCGATAGCAATATTCGTTAAAGTGACTTAGAACGTGATTTGTTAATACGACAGTCTTCATTTCTTCGCTGAAGTGGTGGACGCGATGAGATGTGTCGCTGCTTTGAGTTGACGAGATCAAGTTGTTTGGCATGTTGAACGCTTTCTTTGAATTGAAATGGGCCTCGAGTATTGAGCTTTTTGTTTGGTTGCAAATGATGCAAACGTAAGAGTTGTAGTTGAAAGTGCGCCGCACAAATTGCTCTGAATTGAGCCAGCTGACTATTTGCTTTTCGACTATTTGCTCTTTGTAGATGTCGTTGAGGATTTTTAGTTCGCGATCGATCAAATCATTGCGAGTAACACTAATGTCACTTTGTATGGGATTGACAAGAGTGGGCGGTATTTTGATGACACATGGCCGCTTCACATGAGCGCCCATGCTCACTTGCACCATGTTGTTGAACACAAGCGATTGTATAATTTCCAAGTCGTCTAAACGTATGCCTTCGTCGAACACATTGTACTCGTGTTCGGCCTGAAAGTGTTTTAGAATGTCGGCAAACGAGTACTTTATTTCGAGGCCACAAATGAGACAATTGAGCAGCTTGAGAGTGTGTTCGTTGTTGTCTCGTATTCGTGGTCCGTGAGTGTCGCTTTGAAAGTCGTGCAAAAATTGTGTAAAGTTTTTGTATGTTTTTGTTATTTGATTTGTGGCGTTTGGATTGGCCAAACAAAATGAAGAGGTTGAGTTTGACGTGGATTTGGCACAGCTTATTTGCGAATAGACAAATTTAGCCGAATCAAAGGTCAAAGGAGCAAAGAGTTTGTAGTCGTCGGCTAGCTCATGACTGAGCCAGTGTTGAGCGCTGAATCGATTCATTTTTCTCAAACAAATTTGACACTTGTACACCAAATAGGGCTTGAACAAAAACTTTTTGCATCGCTTGTTCGCTTGTTCCATTTGACTGGGAAAATGAATTGACTGACTAGCGTTTGTTTTGAAGCGTTTTCGTTGTCTGCTCAGCGACATTGGCGGCGATATGTTGCTAGAAGAACATATGTTGTACTGAGGCTGATTTTGTTCGTCAACAATCATTGACCATTGGTCTAGACTGGCCAAATGATCTTGCCAATAGTAGTAGTCGTCTGCTATTGGTGCCATTTGTTCGTGGTCATGGTCGTTGTCATGGCCGTGGTCAAGGTCGTGGTCAAGGTCGTGGTGATGGTTGTCATCGTTTTGGTCGTCGTCGTCGTCTGTAGCAGACTGATTTATTTTTTGACTAGCCGATATGGTTGTGATAATTCCTGTCTCGCTGGCCAACAAATCTTCCAAATTTTGCTCGAACAATTCCAGTTCGTAGTTTAACTTTTTGTCTTTTTTCATTGAGGCAGCAGGCTGTGCTGATGCCATGTGCACACTCATCACATGATCCAAAGCGTCCTGGTACGAATACAACACCACTGGCTTGGCACAATTTTGGTTGTCGTTTGTTTGTTGATTGGCATTGGTGTCGTGTGATAAGTTGCAGCATTTGCAGCATTTGTATTTTGGCTGGGCTTCGATTGGCGTGTTTGTGTGCGCTTGAATTTGAGCTGCGGCCGACGACGACAACGATGACAACGACAATGACAACGACGATGACAAAGACGAAGACAACGATGAAGACAATGAGATTTGAGCGCGGCTTTTGTTGGCATTGTCCGCTTTTTTGCTAGATGCCGTCGCCGCCGTTGCCGCTATTTTCGTAATAAACTGTTGGGCTCGATTAATTGCCAAATTGATCTCTTCTTCGGTCTTGATCAACTTGAAGTGACAAGTGTTTGTTTCGTTGGATGCGCCACACTGATGAACGAGAGCAGCGTGTTGTTTTGTCTGCGGTTCGTCGAACGCATAGAATTGGGCACAAGTGTCACATTTGTAGGCCAAAAACGACAAGTGCACTATCAACACATGTTTGAGCACTTGTTCTTTGTCAAAGCTTAGATTGCTTGCTCCAAGAGATGAAGCAGTGGGCGTTTTGTTCATGCTTGATATGGCTGTCATTGGCGTGGCATCATTGTCGCCATAGCACAACGAACACTTGAAACAATCTTTGTCATGATACAACTGCATTTCGTTTGACTCGCTCAGCTCGTTCAAAAGTTTTTCTTCTTCTTTGATCAAAATTTGATGAGCGTTGTGTTGACGCAAACGAGTGGCAATCAAAATTTTTCTCCTTGTCTGATTATTGTTGTTGTTGTTGCTGCTGCTGTTGTTGCTGCTGCTGTTGTTGTTGTGAGCGTGAGTGTTGGTTGTGTGACTGGTCGAAATGTCGTTGTCGACCATGATGCACGTTTTTTCGTCGTGTTTGTAGAATTGTTTGTGTTTGAAAAATGTTTTTGTGTCCGTGATGGGATAAGAGCATTCGTTGCACTTGTACGGAGCATTCAAATGCATATTCAAGTGTTGCATGTACTTTCCGTTTTCTTTTTGTTGAATGCAATTCTTTAGGTTTTTGGTCACGTTTAATTGAAATTGAGCCCAACAATAGTGACAATTTAGAGTGATGTTCAATTGAGAGAGCAAATGCTGCGACTGATTGGTTGAATTGGCCAGAACTGTTGTTGCTCCAGTTGCAGTTGTTGTTGTTGTTGTTGATCCAGTTGTTGTTGTTGTTGTTGTTGTGGTGGTGTTGGTAGTGTTGGTGTTGGAATTTGTGCGTGATCGTTTGATGCCGGACGAGCTGCCCGAGTCGGACATGTCACCGCCGCCGCCACAACCATTTGGCAATCGTTTCGTATTGGCCTTTTTTTCCAATTCGCGAATCAAAAATTTTCTCTCTTCGTCGTCGTCGTCGTCGATCATTTCGTCTATGTTCACATCTTTGAGAACATTTAAATTGACATTTACAACGCTGTTGTTAACACTCTTGCCCGCCGAAATCGAACCTATAATGGAAGTGAGCGGCGACGTGTTTGCGCTCGTTGTTTGTCCACCAGTCGAAAGTGTAATACTCGACGAAGAGATATTTTTGTTCACGCCTAGTTTTTTAAGAATTGAATTTACATTGTTAATGTTTATGCTGCCCGGAGTATTCACTTGTTTTGACTCTTTTAAATCTTTTATTTCTCTTAAAGCTTTGGCTTTGATCATCATGCCACTCGATTGAACACCACAGCCACCAACACCAGACTGATACGAAACAAAACCTGAATCGTTCAAATTCGATTCGCTCAAAACTCTTTGAGTCACACTCGAATTGTCCAAATTGCCAACAGAACTTATCTTTGCATTCAGATCCATGTCATGGTTGGCAAACGAATTGGCAGCCGTCGTCGTCGTCGCCGTCGTCGTTGTCGTCGAATATGAAGAGTTTTTGCTTGCATTACTTGTCGTTGCTGCAGCTGCTGCTGCTGCTGCTGAATTTACAACGCTTTGTTGATGATGATTTTGATTTGAGGACAATGACGATGAGAGATCGGCTGTGGGTGTTGTGGTGCCAGCGGGTGTTAGAGTTGGAACAGGCGTCAACGGCCATTCGACAATTGTGTAAAATCTGTACGTGAGCTTATTTTGAAAGGTGATTGGCATATTTCGATGCTTGTACTTTATATGGGTTCGCATGTAATTCAAATTGTTCATTGTGTAATCGCAGTAGGAGCAGAGCAAGTCGTCGTTTTGATTGAAATCAATAATGATCTGTGAGTTGGCGTCCATTGTGAGAATGGTGGGCGTTTTGATGCCCGGATGTTGTTGTGCCATTTGCTGCTGGTATTGCTGTTGACGCGAGAGTGTGCTTGCGACAGTCTGAGGCCGCTGTGCTGAGCTGTTCTTTGGTTTGGGACCTCGTTTTCGGCCTGTGGTCGCATTCATTAGTGGCAAACAAGATGACGAAACCGACTGATACTGTTGTTGACTTATTAGTTTTGATTGATCTTGAAAATTTTGATTGGATTCTGATAACGATGACGACGACGACGACAACGATGAAGTTAGATGATGAGATGTGGACACATTATTTGCATTTATGTTCATCATGCCTCCGCCACCACCACTAACGCCACCGCCACTAACGCCACCGCCACTAACGCCACCGCCACTAACGCCACCACCAGCACTGCTATTACTTGTGCTAATTGTTTGTGCTTGCAGTTGTTTTTGTTGAAGCAAAGAGGCAACTGTAGTCGGATTTTGATTGTAATTGGGCAAGTCTTCGTTGGGCAGTCGAATCACCTGATTGCGCAAATTGTCCATGCACGTTTTTTCTCTACTCGCATGATTTAGCTTCAAGTGATCGGACATTTTTTTCAACTTGTCCGCTCCAAACGAACAATACGAACAATTGTACGCAATTGTTGGCTTACTTGACGAATGTGAATGTGCCACGGCCGACGACGAATCAATGGGTATGGCTGGTATGGCTGTGGTCAAGATGGTGGCTGTGTTAGGCAATGTCACATTGCTGCCGCCACCGCCACCACTGCTACTCTCCAAACTAGACAATTGACTGGCATTTAGCACTATCTGAGCTGTTTGCAGTCCTGAATCGGTTTGCAGCAAAATTGACTGATTTTGGTTAGATAGGCCACCAACTACACTGTTAGTGCCACCGCCATTCATCATCATCATCATGACGGCCGCTGTTTCGTCTGCATTCATGTTCGAGTTGGACGATGTGGCGTTTGTGCTCGTGCTGGTGGTTGATGTCGAAATTGAATGAAGAGCAGAAGTGCCACTAGTTGAGCCACTATTGGACGCTTGTTGCTGAGTGTTTACTTGAATGGATGATGGCACAAGTGCACTTGATGATTGAAGTTGAGTTGAATTTAGTTGATTTGCTTCGGTCGCTTCATTCATTTGATGCTGCTGCTGCTGTGAAATACTTTGATTTTGGTCGGCTGACTGTTGTTGCTGCTGCTGCTGCTGCTGCTGCAACATGAGTTGCTCTTGTTGTTGTTCGTAAATTTTCTGCTGCAATTGCTCTTGCTGTTGCAATTCAATTTCTTCAAAGTAAGAGACATCGATTTCAAAATTGTGCGCCTCGTACAAATGCTGTACAATAAACTGTTTTTCGTAGAAAATCATTTGACATATGGTACATTTGTATTGAACAGTTGTGTGAACAGGCACTTCTTCGCCACTAATTATGGTCAGACCATTTTCGTCGGTAACACTCGAGAGTGTGTTCAAAATTGCGCCTGTCATTTCAATTGTATGGCCTGTTTGAAAAGCAGCCACTGCGGCAGCCAACAGAGTTGACGAGTCGGCAATGGTCAACTCAATTTGATGTTGAATTTTGTAGTGTTCGAGCAGTTGAGTGGCATCGTCAGTTGTGTACGGTTCGCACAAATTGCACTTGAATACAAATAGGTTTTCGGCTTCGGGTGGCTGTGCATGAACTGTTATTTGCTGAGATTGATCTGAATACATTTCTGTAGTGGTGTTGCCGACAGATGACGACGATGCACTCATTTTGTCGTATTGACTCTTGCAAATTTGTGACAACACTTGATCAATTGTCGAGTCGATTTTGTCCGAGCTTGCCGACGAGATTTCTTTTTTGGCGTACGCCAGTCCCGCTGCCTTGGGCACTGTCTGCGCTTGTTGTTGTTGCTGCTGCTGCTGCTGCTGTTGCTGCTGCTGTTGATGATGCTGTTGATGATGCTGTTGTTGCTGTTGTAAATTGTTGACGTTGTGCGATGAGCCAGTCGTCTGCACCAACATGCTGCTCGTCTGAGGCACTTGTACCAAAATTTCCTGCGACTGCTGATCAATGGACATGGCAGTGGCCAGATGCTGTTCGTTATCATTCAAATGACCTACTGTGTCAAACGATTCGCTTTGAGACATAGACGGAGTCGCATTCGACACCTGTTGTTGTATGAGCATTTTTTGTTGTTCTTTTATTGTTTCGTATTGTGCTTTGGATTTTTCTTTGCTCTCTTTGATTATGCTAAATTGTTGTTCGACAATTAGCCGAAGAGACTTTTCGTATTTTTCGATCAAATTTTGTTCGTCAATTATTTGCAATTGCTTTTGCAAATGAAGATCGAACAACTTTTCCATTTGGGCCATGTCGAATCCGTGCACTTGACTTAAATGCTGAAAAAGTGACACTTTTAGTTTGGTGCTAAATTTGGCGCATTTAAAACATTTTATTTCGCAAAAAAATGCTTCGGGTCGACTAGTGGATATTTTGGCAGTGTGGTTTTGAGCTGCGCTCAACACTGACACAATCAATTCGTTGATTAAATCTGGAAATTGATCGTTAAAATATGAAAGTAGCTCGCCATTTATTTGAGTCAAATCGGCCTTTTTGCTCTTTGATTTTGAGACTGCGGCACAAAGCGGCGCACCGGCACCACTCTTCAACAGCAACGAATTGACAAAACGTTTAAATTTGATGACACCGGAGTCATAGGCAAAATGGTCGGTCAAAATGTGACTAATTGATGAGAGCAAATTTTTTGTCTCGTTGCTACACAACACACACGATACCATTGGCAAAGTCTGACCTGACTCGACAACGTTTGTGAGCACATACTTGGAAAAGTTGACATTCAAACGATGGCCTTTGAATTCGCGCGAATGCAACATACACTCGGCTAGATTTTGAACGGGCGACAATTGCTTTGAACATGTGGTACACGTAATGTCATATTCAAAGTAGTCGTTGAGAGCATGATACAACAAGTGTCTGTTTATGCTTTCTTTGGAGGCCATCGATTTGAAGCAAACAGGACACTCGTACAAAAGAGTTAGATTTGTGCAGTCTGTGTTTATGGGAAGACCGTTGGCGTCCACAAGACTTATTGTGGTCGCATCGCTTGCATTCAAATCGGCCATGGCCATTGCGGCCGCTATTTGCTGCAGCGAATTTTCCACACTTTGTTGATTGTTGATTGATGATGACGAGGTTGACGATGATGTTGGTACATACACTTTGAACCAGTTGAGATTGATGTTGGGATCGAGCAGATGGGCCAAGTACGAGTGACGAATAAATGCTTGTTCGTTGGAATAGTTTTCGTTGCAGATGGCACAGTAGATGAGCGGTCCGGCTGCGTATATTGTGTTTGTTGTGGTGGCAGCCAACGGCAAGTAGTGAAGTGAGAGTGGCGAGGCGACCGAGTTGGACTTTTTGGCGTGTTGCTTTGAAATGGTTAGGCCTGATGAGTAGGAAGAGGTGGAATAGGAAGAGGTGGAGTAGGAAGAATTGGAGACAAGCGAATCGCCTTGCAGTTGACTTATTTGAGATTGAATTTTGTCGTACACATTGAATGCGCAAAGGCCAATTTGTATTTTCTTGTTAAAATGATAGCGGACATAGTGGAAAATGCAATCGTTTAGACTGGTTCGAACACAGTTGCATTCAGAGCAAACAAAAAGTGGTATTGCTTTGAATTGATGCTCAAGTAGAAAATGGTTGAGCAAATAGTCAAAGGTGACGTTTTCCACTTGGGTGTATGGATGCGGATGAGTTGTGGTGTGGACGGACTGTTGTTGTTGTGTGTACTTGTTAATGTCGCCAGTGCATATTGGACACGAGTAAAGCATGTCTGTTCGAAAGTGATCGTTGCGCAACAACTCGTCGTCTATGTATTTGATGGACTTAACATTTATGCTTAGATACATGTCGTTCATTGGCGTTGACTCGATCACCACAACGCCATTGTTTTGATTCGAATTTAGCTGTTGATGTTGCTCGAATATTTGCTCAAAATCGATCGAGTGACATTCGGTCATGTGCTCACGCAGACACTTTTCTTCGCTCGACAACTCACCACAATCCACATAGAACGGCTCGGCTTGATTCGCTTCGCTTGGCACCGAATGTGCCGCTGAATGTGGCACTGAATGTGGCACTGAATGTGGCACTGAATGTGGCGCTGAATGTGCCGCTGAATGTGGCGCTGATTGTGTTGTCGACTCCATTTGCTCAAACTCTTTGTAATTACAATGGAGACACAAGTGAGCGACCATTTCATTGGCAAAGTGAGCCTGATAGTGTTTCATGTTGAACTCGACTTGCTTGCCGCAAATGAAACAACCGCCCAAATAGTCGTGGATTTGTTTTACACGAAACACATTTTCGATTTTGTTTATGGCCAACAGATGCACCAAAAATCCATTGTCCACTGTCAAATTCAACGGTATGTTGGACAAAAATTTTTGCTCATTCTTTTGATAAATGGCGGTCGAAGTTAGTCGAACCAAATCGGTGAGAGAATCAGACGGACCCTGAAACTCGTACGGTTCGTCGCCAGGCATTTCCACTTCTAGCACTTCTTGTTCCTCTTCGAGCTCTTGCACATCGTCTTGACTCATGGACACACACGTGCCACTCACCCCAGTCCCGTTCTCATCAATCCAATCAATTATTTTGCCAACAACAAAGTTAACATCACTTTCAACATCTTGACCAAATGAAGCCAAACTGTCTGATTCGCTCAGAATTGTGTTCGGATAGTCGATGTCCAACGTATGAGTGTTTGATGGACGCTCTTTTGATCGCGCTTTCAAATGTGCTTTTATTAGATAGTATTTTATTTT
Source organism: Brachionus asplanchnoidis (assembly GCA_025491095.1). Taxonomy (NCBI): domain Eukaryota; kingdom Metazoa; phylum Rotifera; class Eurotatoria; order Ploima; family Brachionidae; genus Brachionus; species Brachionus asplanchnoidis. The sequence goes on from JAILYF010000015.1 coordinate 3,414,453, forward strand.
GTATTTGGAATGCTGAATGGATTCCATTTGAGGCCACAAGTATGAGTAAACTATGCTCTCGTCTGGATGCTTTGCCAAAAAATGACTGATCACTTGTGACTTGTCGGTTAGGTCGCACGAATAGTCGCACAAATTGCAATAGATTAGACTCGATTCGTACATTGTGCGATCGTTTGGCAGTCGAAAGTTGAGCATGGGAATCCGCTGGCAAAGAATGTCTTTGATCGACAAATGAATTTGGCTATTGGATTGTGACATTTTATCGTTATTACTTCAATGTAAATTGATCATTTAATTCTATTAAAATAAGTCTGATTTTATTTATTTATATGACCTAATAAAAAGAATTTGAAATACAGCAAAAAAATTAAAAATTTTTTTTTTTCAAAATATACAATGCATCTACTCTCTACGCTTTTTCTAATGAACGTTTAGACTTTTAAATATAGTCGAATTTAGAAAAAAAGAGAAAAAAAAAATTACAAATAATTGGTAAATTAAAATTAAGCAAGAGAATATTGAATTTATTTTTCAGTTTGTTCATGTTCAGATATTTTTAATAACGAAACAAAAAGACATTCGATGAATATTAGGTGAACTTAATTATTAACCAAACGTAGCACACAAATACACAGCTCTCTCTAAGTTTTTTTTTTTTTTTTTAAATATACGCGGTTGTCGTAATAATTAAGAGAGAAAGAAAAAAACCTAACAACAACATTTGCACTAGCTCAATGAGAGAGAAAAAAAAAATTGTCAAGTTCAAAGATATTTAGCAAAATTGCAACGTGTATTTTTTTTGTAACCAAAATTCAATGCATACACCATCATTTAAGTTAGAAATTACTTGAATAAATTTTCCTACTCCTCTTATATACACACACACACACATACATACACACTTAAAGGTCTACATACTAACGAACTTAATAAAAACTGCAGAATTTTGATTATTTGATTTAAAAGCAAGGGGGAGAGAAAGAGAGAGAGAATATAAACGAGATTTAAACGAAAAATTAAAAAAAAAGATGGTGATTTTTGAATAGATAAAATTGAGAATAAAATAATGGCGTTTTTGAAAAAAAAACAAATTTTAATTTCTGCTTAAGCTTAATGTAAAAAATTATGCAGAGTATTTTTATTGGCTTCAAATTCAAAGACTCCGCCTATTAATAATAATTATTGTGGAATTTTTTATTTTTATTCATAATTAGCCACATTTTTAATTAGACTCTGTTCAATAGTGATCACTTCATTTAAGCCCATGTCCAAAATGAGCACCCCTTTGAATTTTGATAATTTCACGATTTTTTTTCAAATTCCGCAATTTTAAATCTAAATATAAAATAATTAAATTTGAAAAAAATTTAACATACCAAACACCTTTACATAATCAAATGTTAATTTAACTTTGACTTAAATATAAAAAAAAATTAATAGCTTGTTCTTGCATAATAATTTAATAATAATTGTAAGCGTTTTTTTCTTATAACAGGTACTCGTAAATTATCATCTATTGTAAACTTTAAATCAAAATCTTTTAAAATTAAAAAAAATCCTAATTTCTAAAACAACCCTTCTTTGATTATTATGGCAGACTTAGACAAAAATTCCAGTTGTAATCCTGATGATGATCCAAATGGCAAAGTAATTCAAGGTAAACATGGTCAATTTTTTTTTATAATTGTAATATACTTTTAATATATAAAAATGCATCAAAAGAATCTACTTACGATTCCGATCCTAAACTAACAATTCCTGATTCGACCAATGCTTCAACGTCGAATTCCAATAAAATAGAGATTTTTTTAAAAGCAGTGGGCAATGCTCCTATTTTAAAGAGAAAAAAATTTCTATTAGATCGATCCAAAAACGTTAAATTTATTATTGAATGGTTGAAAAAATATATGAAACTTGAAACTAAGGATCACATTTTTTTGTATGTCAATCAAGAATTTGCTCCATCACCAGACGCAGAAATCGGTACAATTTACGACTGTTTTAAAACTGGCAACTCGGTTATTTTCTACTACTGCATTACTCCAGCATGGGGTTGAAACCGTGTCACATATATTTTCTTTCCTGCTCTATTTTGTTTTTTTTCGATTAGAACTATAACCGTACAATTATAATTACTGTTTAAATTATAAATTATTGGATACATCTTTTGAATAAAATAATGATTGAAAATTAAAAAAATCCAACTATCTGAAAGTAACATTTCAATGTAATTTTTATGAATGATATATCTAATCCTATCACAAACTAAATTGGGAGATTTTTCAAAATCAATTGAAAAAATATAAAATAACATTTTTAGAATAAAAACTTATTGTTTCAAAATAAAACATTTATTTTTTTATCTATTTTTTTTTTTAATTTATGAACTGGCAAAGTTTTTATTAAATTAATAATTTCATGATTTTTCAAATGATTGTTAATTGATTTATAATCATATTATCGTTTTTTTGCCTGTAATTAGGTAAATAAAATTTTTAATGTATTAGAGAGAAAAACTATTTAAAGTTAAATGTAAAAAAATAGAAATGGCATCCAAACTTCGTTTAATTATTTTAGGAGCACCTGGTTCTGGAAAAGGAACAATTTCTTCACGCATTATCAACGAATTTAAGATGGCTCACATATCTAGTGGCGATATATTGAGATCTAACATACAAGAAAAAACTGACTTAGGTCTCAAAGTAAAAGATTTGATTTCTAAAGGTCAATTGGTAGCCGATGATATAATCACTAAAGTAATTATCCAAGAGCTTAAGAAAACGAAAGCAAGCTGGCTTCTAGATGGCTTTCCAAGAAATATGAACCAATGTAGAATTCTCGAAAATGAAAAAATTTCAATTGATCGAGTTATAAATTTGGAAGTTCCTTTTGAAGAAATTACTAATCGTTTGAAGCATCGATGGGTTCATCCTCCAAGTGGTCGTGTGTATAATCTAGAGTTTAACCCACCGAAAATTCCGGTAATTTTTAAGTTTATTTAGAATATATATTTGAAGGTATTGTGTTATACGATTAAAAATAGATGAATTTTAGCTTCGCCAAAAAATTGATACAAAAATATTTGCTATCAATATGACTTTAAATCCTAGGATTGAAAATAAATAATAAGAATTATTATTTTTTTAAATAAAGAGTAGTAAGAAGACAATTAAAGATTGTCAGAACTTATCGATAACTTTTAATTCAGATTTAAAAAAAGCTTGGATGTCAAAGCAATTTAATTGTACTATATAACTTAAATTAATAAAACGAATCAATTTAAAAAAAATCAACTAAAATTTTAAATAATTAAGAGAAAAGATGATGTTACTGGTGAACCATTGATCCAAAGACCTGACGACAACGAAGATGTCGTACTCAAAAGGCTCAATATTTATAAACAACAAATAAAACCTATTATAGACTATTATAGGTACTAATTTTTGATATTTTAATACAAAGGAATTTTGAATTTTATGTTAAATCGAATTTTTTTTTTTTAATTTAACAAATTTTAATGTTAATTTTTAGTTCAAAGGATTTAGTTGAGACATTTACCGGAAGGACATCAAATTATTTGTGGCCACTAATAAGAGATAATTTAATCGATTTTAATAATAACAAACAAGATTTAGAATTAAAAGTTCAACATGACAAGAACTTTTTGGCTTCTAAAGAACAAGTTACTCACACTGGACAGATGTATTCAATGGATGATTACAGAAAGATAAGATTTGAAACAGGACCAAAACTTGTTAACAAAAATTTTGCTATTAATCTAATCAAAGAGGATCCAGTTGTAGTCTGTGATCAAAGAGTTATTTGGTCATCAGGTGGCGGGCCCCTTGGTCATCCTAAAATTTTTATTAATCTCTCAAATAATGAAATTCATGATTGTCAATATAGTGGAAGAAAATTCATAATGAGAAAATTTTATGATCCTTCAATACACGGAAAATCAGTTGATTACAAAGATTATTTAATAGAAATGAAAAAAAATGAATTCGACATCGCTGCATGATTATTATTAATTATTATTTGAATTAATAAAAATATTTAACTTGGATTAGATTAATAAAATAAAAAAAAAAATTATATAATAATAATTTTATTAGCTATTTTTATTTTGCTATTTTTTTTTGAATTATTTTTAAAATAAGCTTTTTATCCAATTTTTTTAAATCAATCTTTTTAAATCAATCTTTTTTAAATTTTAGCCGATAAATACTTTTTAGTTTGTTTTATTTATCAATTGTTTTTTTTTTTTTATCATTAGAAGCAAGAGTCATCAAATTTCTAAAATGTAAATAATCAAATAAATTTAAGTCAATTTTAAAAATTAAAATCTAACTCTTTTTGAATTAAGTCCTCTTTTAATGTATGATATCTTCTTTCTTCATATGTCATATTCATCATTTTCATTTGATTATATCTTACTAAACCAAATATAGTTCCAAATATACCACCGGCTACTGTTCCTATCATCAAATTTAGTAAACCATAATGCAATCTAAAAAGTCCTCCAGATATTGCTTATTACAGAATAAAGTAATTTTGATTAAAATAAATCAATTCTAAATTATACCTCCACCAATGCTGTAATCAAGAGGAGAGCTTTTATTTCGATAGGCTTGAATTAGCATCGAACCACCCAAAATAATGCCCGAAAATGATGCAAATTTGAATGCGACTTTTGTTCCACCTTTGATCGTTTGTAAATAAAGATGATCCACAAATGCTCTCTAAATTGTTTACTTTTTTTTTTTTACTTTAATTCAAAAATTAAACAAAGTTACCGTTGCGGTTTTTTTGTCAGTGTAAACACTTAATTGATTATTTCTTTTAAATTTTTCTAACGATTCATTGCTTTCTAATATTGATCCCAAAATAAATCCTGAAACAGCAACTGATGCAAGAATCTGAAGATTTTCATTAAAATACTCATGACGTTGACCATTTTGTTCACTTACAGTCAAATTATTTAAAATTTATATCTTTAAATTATATTATTCTCTAAGTTTCAAAAGCAAAAAAAAAACAAAAACAAAAAATGTGCAATAAACAAAAAAAAATTACTCAATCTTCAACAGTTCTTTGATTCTGTCGATTCCCTTTTCGTTTAAAAAATATTTTTCAATTTCATTCGTAATATTTTCTTCTTTATGATTTTTAGGCGTTGATTCAATTGATAGAGATTCTGAGAATGATGTAAAAATATTGCTTAACTTTTCGTAAATTAAACTAAAAAAATTTTTCTCCATTTCTAATAAAAAAATTTCAAAAATTTCAATTAAATTAGTCAATATATTAATTAAAATAAAAATTACTAAGCTTTAAATAACATCCATGATTTACTTTTAATGCTTTTTAAATATTTTTAATTTTAAATAGATGAAGTGGCTTACTTTTTTGCGTTATTTACTTAAAAAAATATTAGAATGGCCTTAGATATACATTTAGTACCTCAGAAAGCAAATTGTTTTGAGAGATAATATTATTATGATTCTTAAATAAACAGAAAAATAAAAAAAGTTTAATTTTATTCACAAGAATTGTATATGTTTTCAGAAATTTGCAATAAATAGGAAATCTCAAATGCTTCTGATTTTTTTTATTTATTTTGCATGCCTGATTTTAACAAAGGGATGTATACTTACATTTAACCACCCCTTGCCCAGACTTGTGCGTAAGTCAAAAATTAAAGTTATTTTTAAGTCATTTTTTGGTGAAGTCAAAGATTTGACTTGACTTAAGATATTTTTGTTTAAAGTTAAGTCATTTGACTTGACTTGACTTTGAATTGACTTCATTTCAAGAAATTTAATTTGGGTTTTCGAAGGAATTTGATAAAAAATCTTCTAATTAATTTTCTAATATATATAACATTAAAATTTAAAGAATCATAATTAGAATTGAATGCTTGTTACCCGTTTTTTATTGACTTTCCCAACAAAAAATTCAAGTCATTCAAGTCAAGTAAAGTCAGTGACTTGCCTTTGACTTAATGACTTACGCACAAGTCTGCCCTTGCCCTACTCCAATTAAGAGGATCCCCAATTGATTCTTCTTTTTTTAAATCTTACACATTTAAGCATGCATTTTTTATTTAGAATATTTGGAGAGCAATCTAATCGGCATTAGCATATTTACGGTTGTTCTTTTGTTGCGGATTTTTACAACCTAAAATAAAGACCGGTATCTATTTTAAATTCTAAAATACAGTCCCTGGTAGAAAAAATTTCAAACAATTTGGAAAACAAAATTTGAACCTTGGGAATCTTCACTAGAAGTCTGATTATCACAAATATCCAAGAATAGTGCATGTCTATTTAGTTAGAGTAAAAGTTAAATTTGGGCCATATTTTTGTAAAATATCCCATATTTAGGGTAATTTCTAGATTGATTCAATTTTAATTGTAATATCATAGAAACTATATAATTAACTATAAAAGAAAAAAGGTTGGATTTACTCATAAACCGTTAACGTGCGTTTACGGTACTTGGAATTTAATTTGGGAACTTTAAACAACTCTGCTTAGAGTTTCTTGTAAATGGTTAGCATTCTGCTATGAATTCAGGCTCTAAATTTTCTATTATTAGATTTTTTAGCTTAAATTCAGTTTTTATTTTTATCTTTTATTTATATTTTTAAGCTTTTTTTTAACTTAAAAATCCAAATTCGGATTTTAAGACATTTAAACGATCCGGACCCTTATTTTATGTGATGGTAAAAATTTGTAAACAAAATCCGTATTTTAGGTGGCAAAAATCCAGGTACGGATTTTAGGGACAATTAATATCTACTGATTAATTTTTAAAGTAGTATTTTTAATCAAAATTTAAAAGATCGAATCCAAATTTTATGGTTTCTTTTGGGTTAAAAATTAATCTTTAAATTGCTAAAATTTCCTAACATTTCAAATAATTTTAGCTTAAAAATTTTTAGTTGATTATTTTATTTTTTAATCTCAATTATTTTTTATTAATATACTTTAATATTTATTACAGGAAAACAAATTCCTGATCTCTGTTGATTCATGATTAGTAATTTGATTAAATAAATTAAATTTTTTAAGAACTAAATTTCTTATTTAAAAGTTTATTTTTTCCGATTACTTTATTATTAATATTTAATTTTTTATTTTACATATATTGTATTAAAAGTTTCAAAAGTAAGAAAAACAACAAGAAAACATAAAATGATAAACTTAAATTCTGTGTTAAAATAAATTACTATCGATTTATTTAGCGCATTTTTATTATTTTAAGTAGTAAAATTATTGGATGCCGAATTATTTTGGACTGTGTTTGAACTATTTGAATCTAAAATTTGATTTGAAAAATTTAAGCCAAATATACACTTATCTCTTCGCTTTTTTTTTATTTCAGATAAACATTTCGGACAAAACCATTTTCCTTTTGGCGCTGAATTGAGTCCAACACAGTTAAAATGAAACCATTGAGTTTTACACTTGTAAAATTTTTTTTAATTAAGAAAATAAAAAATTTAAATAATGTCGAATTACCAATGAATTATCACACATAATCATGTCACCATAGGATATGTCTTTACAAATACAATAACGTTCATTCGAATCTTCAGTATGATTCCATTCATCTTTTATTTGACGATCATTAGTGAAGTTTTCTCGGATGCTTTTTTGAGGTTTTTTAAATTTATTCTCTGATTCAAAGCTTGAATGGTCATCATCTTCATCTTCAGTGACGCCTAGTCTATCTTCCTCATCATATTCTATAGTATTTACACCATTTTCGCTGCTTGTTATTTCACTTTGTGTTTCATTTGTGCCATCATTCGTTTCTTCATCCGTTTGATAGGCATCGTTTGGCATGCTATCCTCGATATCGAAATTTTCATCATCATATTCGATATTCTTAATTTTTTTCAAACGATTCTTATCGTTTTTCGCCCTCTTTTGTTTTGTACTTATTGAATTAGCTTTTTTAAAGCTTGAACCAAAAGAATTCATAACACTGGAAAAACTTGTTCCTGGATTTGAAGTTGGTCGAATCGATGAAGAATTAGCTCGTTTATTTAAGTTTAATGCTGTTATTGAGCTTTTTCGATTTAAGTTAAAAGAGACGTTATTCATATTGGATGAATTCCAAGATGAAGAACTATCATCATCATCTCTACACAATGTGTTAGGATTTAAAATGCCGCTACTTTTTTCGCTGATATTAGAATGTTTTCGCTTATGATTGCTTTGAATGTTTGATTCGAAATTAGCTTTAGTGCTCAACATTAATTGCATTAAATCATTTGAAGATGATGGACACAATGTAAAATCTGAATCGTCAACTGCTTGATTATTTAAATTGTTAAATGTCAAACTCAGATTGGAATACGAATTTATTTTGTTCAAACTGATGTTCTCATTAAATGTTTTAGAGCTGAGCTCTTGTTCTAGCTTAGATGTTATTCCAGCATGATCTGCTTCAAGCTCTAACTTAAATTTCTGTAATTCTTGATCTAATTTTTTTAAATATTTTTCAATCTGTTTGTAATAAATTGGTTTAATAAAAAATATTTTTAATAAAAACTGAAAAATTACCAAATCAAATAATTGATTAGCAATTTGGATTTTGTCATCGGCATTTTCCAAAATTTTAATGTATTCCTTAAATTGATATGCTCATTTTAATCGTTTAATTAAAAAAAAATATTAAGAAAAATTCTATTATTTAAAAAGGATATATTCAAAAATATACAAAAAATATGGAAATCTGTCAAATTATGTCAAATAAAATTATTATTTACTTTTTTAATATCTTCACCATTTTCATTTTTCCATTCAGGCTTTTGTTTTTTACATTGATTAAAAAATGATTCAATTCTTTCTTCAAGTTTATCCGTTTCATCTATTTCAAAATTTAATCATAATTCAATTAAAGTTTTATATCTATAAACAAGTGTCAAATTTTTAAAAAAAAGATATTGCATACTTTGAATTTTTAAATCGAATTCTCTCATTTCGGTCAATTTTTCACGAAGTTCTTGTGGAAATGGTTCAATTACTAAAGAAAAAATTTAAAATTAAAAAAATAAATAAAGTGCTATTATATTACGTTCAAGAAAATCTTCAATATATAGCATCTTAAAATGTGTTCGTTTTAACTGGGTTTCTTTATTTTTGTTGTCTTGTTTTAATTATTATCTAAAAAACTCTTGTTATTTTTTTTAGTTTAGAGAATTTAGAAAAATTATGTAGACTTAAAAATTATATATATATTATTTTATTATAATTAATGAGATAAAAAAATTTTCCTTTCTATTAAGATTTAAATTAAAAAAAAATGTCAAAACTAAATTAACATTTTAAATCGTAGCATATTTGTATATTGTATTATTTTAAAACAAAAAGAATACTCTTTCTAGGAAATAAAATAAATGCTTTTTATTCTTTTTATGGGAAATAATTATTAAGATAATAATTAAACATAAAAACTTTATTAGTTAATTAATAAAATACTATTAAATTATCTTGTGATATTCTTTGATAATGAAAACGCTTTAGGTATAAAGTGAGGTTTAAAAAAAAAAAGCTAAAAAAATGTTCTTATTTTTAGAAAATAATTATTAAACTAATTCTTTAATTTTGACTGATCCTATTTTAAATGATAAATAGATATTATATAATTGACAATATTTACTAATGAAATTTATTCATTATTTTTCTATCCGCCAAGCTTAAATTTATTTTTGCAAATGAACATTACTGTCTCATTTTTAACAAAATATCTATTTAATAAAATAATTTACTTTTTGATATTTTTCATTTACATTTATTTATAATTCAATTCAAAAGTCAAATATCCTTGATCTAAATTCGACTCTTGTCCAACTGATAGTTGATGCTTAAAATTGATGAAAAACAAGTAAAAAAAACAGAGCAAGGTCTAACAGAATGAAATTAGAGCGTACTAGAAGCCTTTGCAAAAGGAAGTGCATTTTTGATATAATGTCAATAGTTTTTCATAGCCAACGCAATAAATGTCTCAATAATTCCACAAATTTTTTGTAATTTATTTTTGTAATATTTTTTAATTAATTTTAATTGGATGATTAGATGCTATGATAATTAATAAATCAGATTTTAATAAAAGCAGGCAGATAATTACCAAAAAAAGGCTTAAAATTATTTCTTAATATTTGAGATAAGATTTATTTATCAGAAATAAAAAAATGAAAATAATTTATGCTGAATAAAAAAAAGAAGCTTTTAATGATTGCAAGTAAATATTTTATTATCCGGTTTTGTTCACCAAATTAGCATAAATATTGATTGCACAATAAGTTCTTCACCGCTCTTTTAAACTTGAATATTTGTTTCAATAATACTAAAATTTTCGTAAATTAGAGCTTTGGAAGTTTGGCAATTACTAAAAATGAACTATTATGAGTAATTTATCTTCATAGGCTTTTTTAACAACAATAATAAAAAATAAATATTAATTTTGGTTGAAAATTATTTACATTGAGGTTGAAAAAATTTTTAGTTTATATGATATATGAATAAATTTTTATTTTCGTTTATTTTTAATGAAAATATACTCATTTTGATTAGATTTTTTTTGGTTATCGTTACAGGACAAATTTAAACTACTTGAACCATAACAAGCTTCTAATAAAAAACCAAAATCATACAGCCGTTCCATTAATTGCACTAAACACAAATCGATGTTGTATTCTTGAAAAGATAGTTTTGTAACATATCTCTGAGATTCTAAATAATTTCCTAAAAAATCACATTCAAAATTTTTATTGTCAAGCTGATCAGTGAGCAAAAATTTTATGATTTTGCTATGACCGCTTATTAATACATTCTTCGGCTCTTCCATGCTATTCACTATTATCATTTTAAAAGATCTATTTTTTTCTTTGAAAGTTTCCCCTACATCCATTAAGTCCTCACAATGGTGTTGAATCTCTTCATCAGTGGCTTTGTTAGTTGAATCCTCGTCTAGACTAGAGTTAGATGTTTTGCTTTGATTTTGATCAGAAATGTTTAAATTTGATTTCTCATTAATATTACTAAATCTAGAGCCTTTGAATGCAGAACGCAATATTAATGCTGTTTGCTTTGCTTTCGACATTTGACTTAGATCAATACAGTCCACAGAATTGGAACTTTTTCTAAAAGCATCTTTGCACAATCCCAACCTTTTTTTTGAATCAATTATATCCTCTAGCTGTTTTACCATATCATTTAATTCGTAATATTTGGCTTCATTCAATAATGTATCAAAATCATCAAAGTTATCAGGCAAAGTCAAAATATTGGTTCGCATATAATTTAAAATATGTCTGAACGATTTTCCGTCTCGATCAATAAAATAATGCTGTTTTAGAGTATCAAGTACAATAGGAATAGTTCCATTGAACATCTTACTAAGTTTTGATTCAGAAAATTTGGTGAGTGTTTCAAGAGATGAAGTATAAATGCAGCCACCAACATCTATATGTACAGGAGCATTATCCATGGACAGACATGCTGCTCGAGGAATGCCACATTTATTTGAAGTAGAAAATGGTTGATTATTAAAAGTTGTAATCAATGAATTGGCTATATTTACTGAAGTACATGAAGATTGAGATGAAACTGAATTAGAAGGTGATATGACCGGTTGAATAGTTGGTGATGATGTACATTGATTATTTGCAGGCAATTGCTTATTAATCGGGTTACCACTATTGTTATTCGCCATATTATTTTCAAAATCAGCTGATTCTTCTATTTGGTCTTTATCAAATTCTTCTTGAGTTATCTTATTATCTAATGGATGTTCTAGTTGATTTGAGGGATCTGATTGAATTGTCTCAACTTTAATCGATTGAGAAAGAAATTCTTTCTTAAAATGTTTGGATTTTTGATGCTTTTTCCTTTAAAAATAAAAAAAAAATAAAAAAAATTAGACATATTTAAGCTTTATTTTAAAAGCTTAGTAGTATTATTTTAATAAGATTCTAGACAACCTAGGATTGTCATTTCATAAGTTTGATTCAATTTAGAAAACAAAACGTCGAGCAACTTTTCACTATTACTCGGAAAATAATTGTTTAAGTGAGCCAGCCCAAATAATCTATGCATTTCTTCAACTTCATATTTTAGTCGAAACAAAAGCATCCAGAAAAAAAAAACTATAGCTTTCATTTAATCTCATTCATTTAATATGTAAACACAGAGAAAAATTCGGCGTGTAATTGCTAAAACATTGAATAAACAGTATATTGCAAACATTTGCTTCTTAGTCAACTAGACGTCTCTCAAATTTATCAACTCGTCTATGAATATTTTGAAAAATGTCTAAAAATAGAGAAAATCTTAACTTAGAATTTTTCCTCTTTCAAATCTAATTAGCAAAGTTTATCACTAATGGCTTAACGTTTAATTTTAATTTTCAAAATGATTTTAAGATTATTTGCATTTTAATATCATATAAAATATAACTGGACTCTAATAGAGCTTGATAAAATTTTTTGCACAATTACATATTTATATCTAAAAAAAATTCTTTTTTAAATTTCTATCTTAGCTTGTAAAAGTTGGCATTAGAGAGATATTTTAGCTGTTTTTTTTTTATTTAGTAGACAGTCTAGCATATTTCAATTGATTATTATTCAATAATTAAATGTTAATTTTACTCAATTTTACCAGTAAAACAATTGGTTTTGATTTTAATCTTTCTTACAAATTATTTTTTGTTTTCTAAGCCGAATTTAAAATATAAATTCTCTTTTTTAAATGCATTTTTTGGAGCAAGTGACTTTTAACTAAACCTAAAGCCATTTGGACAAGCCCAGGCAAACATCTTTAATTATTTTAATCAATAATAAATAGTTGTGCAAAAAAAAAATGATTTGGGATTTATTTCGAAATAAAATGAAATGATTGTTTTACTTACGGTATGTAGGAATGATTTGAATTTAGTGTACAAGGGCTGTTTCTATTAGTGTTTAGATGATTAGGGTTATTGGAATTAGCAGAATTTTTTATATTGATAATAGGTGACTGATTCTGATGGTTAACTGTTGTATTAATTTGGCTAGGTAAAAGTGATGAGATCTGATTTGAGACTAAAGATTTATTTGCTTGAATAAAGTTGTTATTCAAGCTTAAACGGTTTGAAGTCAAATGATTCACAAGAGCTTGCTGATGAGCTGCCAAATTAGATGCTAAATGAGTTTGTTGATTACGATGATGATGATGATTATGATTGTATTGATGATTATGATTGTGTTGAGGATACATTGATAAATGATGATTCATTTGATGACAATTTGAATTAAAATGATTTTGAATAGATTGTACACTTGGACTAAAAAACTCTTCATCACAGTCAATACGTTCAGTTAAAGACGAAAGTGGTCTTTTTCTTTGATTCATTTGTTTAGTTGAGATCTGATTGAATGTATTGCCTAAATTTTGATTGTTTTGTTGAGCAGAAAGAGCTTTTGCCAGCAAGTAGTTGGAATTCATCAGAGATTTGTTTGAATTGTTTATTAAGCTAAATTCTTGAAATTGCTTGTTAAGGTTTAACTGTCGCAAAGGATTTAAATAAGGCGAAGCATTCGATTGTGGTGTAGAATGTAGATAACCTAATGATAGTGAATTAGAATTAAAGTATTTGGAATGATCGGGTGGTTTTTCACAAGCTTCATCAGTGTTCTTACTTTGACTTGTTAATCTAACACTATTGTTCATATCTTGATTTATATTCTCATCGTCATCTATAATCTCGTCCATATCGTCATAGTTCTCATTATCAGTATTTGATTTGATTCTACATGAATTATTGTGGTCATCACACTCGATGTCATTCAGAGAAATATTTTCGTTTTCATCATCATGCTCAATTTTTTGGACATAGTTTTCGGACAAAATTTGTGAATTATTGAGAATATTTTGTATAGAGGGAGGAGTTGATGCAGACGAAGATGAGTATGATCCGTTGGAAGATTGGTACGACTGACTAGCTGTTTTAGATTTATTTACTTGGATTTTTTGACTCGGCTTTGTTGCAGTTGGCTTTGCACTATCATTGAAAGAAATTCGCTTATGTTCATGCTCACCACAACTATACACCATGACTGTTGAATCATTGTTGTTTGGAAAAAGAGCATAAATAACAGCTGGGCATCGATGATATCCTTTTTTGATGCGGTAATTGCAGATGTAATAATACTTCTTACCGGCATTTGTCATGCTATTACGCTTATGAACCCAAGTGAAATCAGTTTCATTATTTGAGAGCCATGTTTGGAATGTTTTCGAGTCGGCTAAACTAGTCAAATATTCGTAGGCTTGATTCGCTGACCTTTTTCGAATTTTGTTGGGCGCTTTTTGTTCTTGAGACGAAATAATTATTTGATTGCTAAGATTTGTTTGAAAACCACTATCATCATTTTTGTTTTCTGCTTCTTCAATGTGCTGGTTTTGCTCGTCGTCATAATCCTCACAACTAGCCTCGAAATCTAGATTTTGTTTGCAATAATATTGACTTCTTAAATTGCTCAAATACTGTTGATGTTGATGCATTTGTGATAGGGAATAATTTTGTAAATTAGGTGGCAAGTTAGGTGGCAAGTGATGTTGGCTTAATGGATTGACATTCAACTGGTAGTTATGACTAATGGCAGAAGGAAAATGAACATTCGCTAGTTGATATTGGCCACTCGTCGGACTATACGAATAGTTGATTTTTTGTTCAGACGATGACGATTGAGACGAGGACATGGGCTAATGTTCATTAAACTAGATAGAGTATAGATTCTAATATTAGATAAATTTATTAATAATTTTGTTTTCATTTAATTTTTCTTTTAAAAGAAACAAAAAATAGAAGAAAATGCGTGAAAAATCTAAATTATAGAAAAACAAAATACTTATTTGCCAAAAACTTGCATTTTTTTTTCTATATTTGATTATCCTAAATAATTAAAATATAATTTAAAATTTGATAAATTTTCAAATAGGTAAATAAAATGAGGTCACGATTGTGATAATAGGATTTTTTTTCTTTTTTTAAACATTTTACAAGTCTTCTTTCTATCTAATTAACTTGACAATCAAAAGTTAAACCAGTAGATTTAAAAGAATATTCTTGTCAAAAGCCAAATAGATTTCCACACAAGTTTCGATTCGCTTGAAAAATCATCGAGTTTTGTTAAAACAAGGCTAAACTTTAGCCTCTTTTTTCGCATTAAAACTATCTCAAAAACAATTTAGTTTTTAATTCAAGAACTGAAAATTTTTTTAGAATAGAATCAAAATGAAATTGAAGCCATTATTTTGTCATATTTATTTAATATTTTTCTTTAATTTTTCTTTTCATTCGTTAAGCTAAGAAGAAGCTAAGTAAGTTACCATTAGCACAAGTGTTCTTGAATCTAGTGATCTAAATATAAAAGCAAAATAGCGAAACACGCTGTTACCCAAAATTTTACCACCCACCCCTTCAACATGAAAACTGCGCTTTTTTAGACTACCCCTTTTTTTTGTTGCATTCACATCTTTTTTCGAATATAACATCAACTAACAAACGAGCAAAAAACCATCAACAATAGAACTTTAATTGGGCAAATGTAAGTTTTTAACTCTAGAGCTGCAACTAAATGCGAAAAATTAAGAAAATTCTATATTATGAAATAAGTTGCAAACTTTTTCAATCTTAACTTAAAAAAAAAAAAACAATTGATTTTATGTTTCATTATATTCTCTCTTTTAAAGAATCCACAGGGAGAAAAAAATTTCTCAACACTATAATCGAAAAAGCTTTATTAGCGTTTTTTTTTAATTTGACTACTACTTAAACTTTGATTAATTGATTTATTTAACATAGCCTGAACGCACATGATTGGTAATAAATAAAAATACTGCTTTTATTTTGATTTTTAAAATCAATTTTTTTGATTCTAAAATATTTTGTTTTGAAAAAAAATTAAATCGAAATCATTTTGTAAATTTTTTGCTGCTTAATTAACATAATTATTTTGATTTAGTTCTTTTCCATACTCAAGCATTGCTCAAATAATTATTACAGAATTTAAAATTTAAAAATTTGCACACCTGGTAAAATGAAGGGTTAATTTACAGAATCCATAATAGATTGTTTTTTAATTTAGTCATTTCAATGAATGTGTTCAGAAGCTAAAATTTTATATATTTCAATTTAAAAAATGTTTTCAGTATTAACTAATAATTTCATATTCTTGAAAAATATTTGTCTTATTGTGTCTTGTGTGATTTGAAAATAGTATTTTATCTTTTGAAAAATGTGAGTTTATAATATGCTTTTAAACAATTTTTAAACTAGTATGTTCTTTTTAGAATCAAAGAGTAAATAAAAATTAGTGATTGTCTCGGAAACTATCAAAGGCTTTAACACTAAAAGCACAAAACATTTTTTGTGATTTTTTATCGAAAATATTAGAAAAAAAATTAAAGTAGTTTTACAGAGTAATAGCTTTTTTACAGAAAAAGATAAATATATTTAATTCAAATAAGATTTTTAAAAATCTGTACAAAAGTCAAATAAAAACGAGTCAAATGATTCGTTTGTTGCTTCTAGTGTTAAAGACTGTAAAATTTTATTCAAATTTTTATATCCAAAAATTATGATTTAAATTAAAACAAATATTATATCCCTTTAAAAAATGAAATTAATAAAAAAAAATTATTCAAATGATAAATAATTTATTATAAAGATATAATTTTTTAGATGAAAAATAATAATTAGATGAAATGACCAACTTTTTGAATAATTTTATGAAGATTTCAGTGAGAAAAATCGAAAAATGAATACTTACAAGTATTCTATAGATGATAATTGCTTGTGGTGTTGGTTATGCTTGGTTTTGTGGTAAGCTAATTACGGTTGGCCAAAATTTGAGTAAAATACCAAAATATTGTAAGTGAATTTTTTTTTCCTTGTAGTCCTATTTGACTTATGATTCGTTTTTATCAATTTTCAGACAATTACAAAAAAATAAATCAATTAATAACTAATAAAATAATCAAATAAGAAAATAAAAGATTCCTTTTACCTTAATGATAATCAAATAAAATTTTAGACAATTTTTGGTTAACTGAATTTTGGTTAACATATTTTTGGTTATCCAGATGTTGGTTAACCAACATCACTGATATTTGTGTTTGCATTCTTAATAATTGAGGTGGCGCTCATCTCCTTTTAAAGTACGCTTTTGAGTTGACACAGATGTTACTGCATCGATTTCGATTGTCGAAACCGGCCTCTGAATTGAAAATTGATTTTATCAAAGGATTGAGAAAATGTTTTTACATTTTATTTTATTTTCTAAATCTACATTGCATGTAAAGCATATTACATTAGAATTATTTAAATCAAATCAAAGATTTATTTTAATATCCAAAGATAAACTTTTTGAATTGATCATTAACTTCAAGATGCCGATTTTATGTATTTTTAGGCCGTTTTAACTCTATGATATCTGTTTTGTTATATTCTTTTAAAAAAATTCAATTTGGGGGATTTTCTCAAATTTATTTGAATTTGTGTAAATTTTGGAATATTCGTCGTAAAAAATCATTTTTGAAAGCAATTTATTTTAATAATCTGTTTTGTCTATTATTTAATTATGTCAAAAATTTTTCGTTCCGACATTAATAATCAAAGACAAAATAAATTTAGGCAATGTGAAATTTTAGTACAAAAATTACAGTACAAAAAATAAAAACGCTATAGTTTATTTTTTAAATGTGCAAAAATGGTTCAATAAAAAGTACAATATTGTACAAATTTTGTACAACCGAATTCCAAGCTCTGCAAAAACTCTGCAATTTATTGCATTTTTTAATCAGATATTTTTTAATGGTGTGCATTTTACAGAAAATTGCAGAGTTTTTGCAGAGCTTGGAATTCGGTTGTACAAAATTTGTACAATATTGTACTTTTTATTGAACCATTTTTGCACATTTAGAAAATAAATTATAGCGTTTTTATTTTTTTTACTGTAATTTTTGTACTAAAATTTCACATTGCCTAAATTTACAAAAATTCGAGTAAAAAATTTAATCTTTTTTCGAAATTTTTGGTTAAATCCTATGAATTGAGGTAAATTTTCGTATTTAAATTAATTTAAGTTGTGCTTTTCACTTTTTTATTTTTTAAGTGATATTACCAGAATTTCGGGAAATTTACTTAAACTTTGGTTATGTCATTATTATTTTTGATTGAGTATTAAAAATGCACATTTATCAGATAACATATCCTTTTTCCGCGCGTACGGAAAAAGTAGTATTTTTGTTGCGCGGAAAAAGTATTAAATATGTTTTATACAATTTTTTATTAAAAAAGACAGTTTAAGAAAATTTTTTATGTACAATTAAAATTAAGAATAACGAATAAAAAACAAGGACAAATTATAGCATAAAATAATATTTTTCAAGTTGAAAAAAGAAAAATCTATATGTAAAATTTCTTATTATTTTATTCAAAAATTGAATTTGATGACTTAATAATTGTGTCTAAACTAATATAAACTAATATTTTTGAAATTTTGAATAAACCTCACTCATTGTTAAAATGTTAATTTAATTCTATTTTCTATATTATATTTTTCTCTTGAAAATAAAATAAAAATGCTATGTTTCAAATTTTAAAATTCGTTTTAGTATATAAATTTGAAAAGCTAAACTTCATAGAAAATATACTTTTTCATTAAATATAAATAATTTTAAAATATTTGAGTTGCTTCAAGCAAAATTTTGGCAAAATGTAGAAAATTTTACATTTTTTCATTTTCATATTTTTAGATATTTTGTGCAAAATTTCAATAAGGTTTTATTTTTAATTTTGGTAACTAAATAAATAGGAATATTTTTTTTTTATTTTCTGAAGTCTTGCACAAAAAATCTAAAAATATGAAAATGTAAAAATGTAAAATTATTTTCATTTTTCCAAAATTTTTACATCATTTTGTATTTGAATTCAAATAATTTTTTTTCATTAATTTATAATTAGATTTAATATGATTATTAATCAAGTTATTCGAAATACAATACGATCCAAGTATTTGGCTTACACTGGACTAAATTCTATGAAATTGAGCTCTGTTTTCAATTTTAACAGAAATTTTATTCAAGGTTTAAGTCCAAGTGTTATTAATTCCTTGAAAGTCAAGAATGATTTAAAAGAGAAACGAGATGATGCTTTTATGGGTGGTGGTCAAAAAAGAATTGAGAAACAACACAAGAAAGGGAAATTAACTTCTCGTGAGAGAATAAAATTACTTTTAGATGATAATAGTTTTGTAGAATACGATGCTTTTATGGAACATAGGTGTACGGACTTTGGTATGAATAAAGAAAAGTATCTTGGAGATAGTGTGGTAACCGGCAGAGGTTTAATTAATGGCAGAACAGTTTTCATATTTAGTCAAGATTTTACTGTTTTTGGAGGCAGCTTATCGAGTGTTCATGCCCAAAAAATTTGCAAAATCATGGATCAGGCAATGGTTGTAGGAGCTCCAGTAATTGGGCTAAATGACTCAGGAGGAGCTCGAATTCAAGAGGGTGTTGAATCACTGGCAGGATATGCAGATATTTTTCAGAGAAATGTTATGGCTAGCGGAGTGATTCCCCAAATTTCGTTAATAATGGGACCTTGTGCTGGTGGCGCAGTTTACAGTCCTGCACTTACTGATTTTACGTTTATGGTAAATGATACATCTTATTTGTTTATAACAGGTCCTGATGTTGTTAAGTCAGTAACAGGAGAAAATGTGACACAGCAGGAATTAGGTGGAGCTAAAGTTCATACTCAACTAAGTGGAGTTGCTCACTTGGCTTTTGAAAATGATATTGATGCTTTGATCCGTCTAAGATCATTCATTAATTTTTTGCCCCAGTCAAATCGCGATCAAGCACCAATAAGGGCATCTGATGATCCCGCAGACAGAATTGCATTGAGCCTGGACCAATTAGTTCCTTTAGACAATAGTGCTGCCTATGATATGAAAGAAATAATTCTAGCAACTGTTGATGAAAAAGATTTCTTTGAAATAATGTCTGATTATGCCAAAAACATCATAGTAGGATTTGCTAGAATGAATGGTAGAACTGTGGGTATTGTAGCAAATCAACCAAAAGTTGCAGCTGGATGCTTAGATATAAATTCATCGGTAAAAGGAGCTAGATTTGTAAGATTCTGTGATGCGTTCAATATACCAATAATTACTTTTGTAGACGTTCCAGGTATTAAAAAATCTCAAAAATAAATACATTATTTTTTTTAAAGGCTTCTTACCTGGAACTGCTCAAGAGTATCATGGAATTATAAGACATGGAGCCAAATTACTTTACGCTTTTGCTGAGGCTACTGTGCCAAAAATAACGATTATTACTAGAAAAGCATATGGAGGTAGATTGTTTCAATAAGACATAATTTATCTTAACTATTTTTTTAGGTGCATACGATGTAATGAGCTCAAAACATTTAAGAGGAGATTGCAACTATGCATGGCCAACTGCAGAAGTAGCGGTAATGGGAGCCCAAGGAGCAGTTAAGATAATTTTTAAAGGAAGTAAAGATATTAACGAAAAAGAAGCAGAATATATTGAAAAATTTGCCAATCCATTTCCGGCTGCTTCACGAGGTTTCATCGATGATGTGATTGAGCCTAAAATGACAAGGAAAATAATTTGCCAAGATTTAGACCTCTTGAGTACTAAAAAATTGAAAAATCCAAAGAAAAAACATGATAATTTGCCTCTTTAAAAGAACTTTTATTAATTATGATTATTTTTTAGAGGACATTATTTAGAGTCTTTAACAGATTTTTGAAATAAAATTTTAGCATTCAAATTTTTCCTTTAATTCTATTATAAAAGAGCTTAATTTTTGATAAATTTTGGCTTTGGAATTATTTCAACAATTTCAAAAAAAAATTTAATAATAAAAACTCAAGATTCTAAAGAGAACCCCAAGATACTTTACTCGTACATAAATAGTCAGTTTGCTACTAGAGAGACAATAACAACAATTAAGAGCCAATATGGACACTTTATTACCGATAAGGAAGAAATTTGCAATGTCTTTAATGAATTTTTCTATTCAGTTTTCGATCCACCGGCTTCAAGCTCTACAATTAACGTAATTATTCGAATTTAGTGACATTTCACTAAATGAAATAAAGAAATGTCAGGCTGTCCCTAAAAAGCGGAAAACGGAATGCGGAAAAAGGAAATTCCGCATCACTTTTTCCGCTAAAAATTTCCGCTAAATTAGTCCCTAAAAAGAGGAAATTCCGCTTTTTAGGGACTTTTTGAAAAATTGTGGAAAAGTTGAAAAATAACGGAAAATATTTGCGGAAATTTTTTTCGAAACTAAAATTTTTATTATAAACTAATTTAAATTTAATATTGAAATTTTTTCAATAAATAGTGTGCATTTTTAGTTTATATAATTAAATAAACACATCATCTTAAAAATCAAGAAATTATTCAAAATTTGCTTAAAAAAACAAAAACACATCGTTTTAATTAAAATGATTGTTTATGCGTTGGAATGCGAGAGAATCAGCGCTTCTTTGCACAGTGATTTAATTTTGGTCAAAATTGGTCAAATTTTTAAAAAATAATTTATATATCTTGCTTTCAAACTTCTAAGAGTTATTTTGTCTCAGGATTTCGAATTTGATGTTATTTTTTGAAAAATTTTTTCCGTTTTTAAGTAAAACAGCTTCTAATTAAAAAAAATAACAATTTGAACGTTTTCACGATTTTTAAACCGTAAAATTAAAAATTTTCGAAAAAATTAATAAAATTCTGATTTTTTATTCACTATAAAAGTAATATGGTAATTGAAAATCACTTTCATCATCTTCAAAATCATTATAATCTTCATAATTTGAATATTGTAATTCTTTCTCTAAACAAGTTTCTTCACCATCCAAACTTTCTTCAAAATCTTCAGTTCCGTCAGATTCTTCTTCATTATCTTCTTCTTGTAATAATCTCTGAATTTCGATTAATTCTTCGCTTTTATCATTTATTCTTTTTCTACGTTTGCCAATATTAAGACTTAATGTTGATATTAGTGGATCGCTTGTTATCAAAAGATGTTTAAAATGATCAGTATTTGTTAGAATTCGATTACTTTTTCTTGTATGGTGTAACCGAATACTTTTACTGTCTTTATTTCTAGATTTCTGAGCTTCTTCACTAAAATAACCGATCGGATACAATAATTTTCTACAAAATTCTGAACTGTGTATTTACAATTTATGTACTGATACAGGCATATAGAACCAATCATAATTTTTCACATAAAAATTAAAAGTCTCATAACAATAATCTTGAAATTTTTCTAAGTCAATTTTTTTTGTTGAATTTATTACGCATAAAACAACAAACAATCGATTAATTAAATGTTCAGTTACACCTGTTATTTCGGAAAATACCTTGTAATTGCGAAACGCTCTCCTAGCAGTATTTCCATCATTTGATGTTCCAAAACCAGAGTCTTTCGGTTTGTCCACATTTAGTCCAATTTTTTCTTTAAATTCTTTTTGAACTTTTGCTTTTTTACGCTTAAACATTGCTTAATGATCTTCATTTGATTTACGAATTTGCCAAGTTAGAAATTCCAATCTGTAAGATAAATGCAATATAAACTCGAATGAACGTATCCACATGTGAAGTGGGGAAATTCCAAGTTCAGTGGCTTCATTATATAGTTCTTTTTCGACTAATTTTTTCATGTTGTTCATTTCAACTGGAGTAGCGCCACAAATATTACATACTTTTGTAGCTGAATTTGCACAAACTGCGTTTGCTGCTTTTCCGTCCAACATTGTTAATTTATTAGTAAATTTTACGTTTACATATATCAAATTGTCATTATATGGTATTTCTATTTCCACGCATTTCAAATTTTCCATTTGTAATTTCAAATACGAATATTCTTTCACTATCTCTTGAGTCGTTTCTTTTAGAAATTGAAATCTGATCGGTCGACAAAATCGAGTAGATGACGGTGAATTATTTTCCCAAAGATAATTTTTATTTTCATCAAATAGAAATAATGGAACGAGACTTGAGGTAAATAAGCTTGCATCGCTTGAACCGTCTGGGCTATTAACATATCTCTGCTTAAATCTGGTGTAACCACTTGCTCCATCAAAACCCCATTTCGAAAACAATTCTAAATCAATCAAAATTTTCCCATTTATTCCACTTTCGATAAAACGATCACCGATTGTATGTATTTTTCTTAAAACAGGTTCAATTTGTAGTAATCGAGTTGTAGTCTCATTAAGAAGATCCTGAACGTTCACTTCAGCTTTCAGTTCATCAATAACAATATCTTTATTAAAACATTGTCTTTTAGAATAAAGAATCTAAAGAATCTTGCAATAAATTGGATATATATCTGCGTTCATTTGTTTTGCTATATTTCTAATAAGCTGATACGAGTCTTGAGTCAAGTTACAAGAAATCATCATTGAAAGCGCCTCATTTGCAGTTATTCTAATCATTAATTTAGAATCAATCATTCGACAAAATTCTTTAGCACCATCTTTTCTTGTTAGAGAAAAATTTAATACTTTAGCTAGACTTAAAAGGCAATTTCTTTTTGCATTTGATATCGAAGCTCTTAATAAGAGTTCGGTAGAGTTACTTTTTGCCATTTCATAAACTAGTTTGCGTTTTCTTTCAAATGATAAAAAATGCCAAGGCTTAAGTTTTCTTTTTCTTTCTTTTGAATATAATAAAAAGTTAAAAAATTAAATTTAAGAATTAAAAATTTACTTTTATTTTTATTGATAGACGACAATACTTTAGATATATTTTTGTTTTGTTCGAAAAAATTAAGATTTTTATCAAGCCATTCATGGTTATTTTTTTCAAAAAGACTTTTTTTAAAAGAGGCTTCTTTAAGTCTTGTATAAATTTTAAGGAGCGTTTTATAGATTTCATCTTGAAATGATTTCGATTGCTCTTCATTAATTTCGAAAATAAATTTTATTAATACGTAGCTTTTAAATTTAGTTGAATGTTCCATTAAAATTGGTTGTCTAATTTTCAAACTATTGTTAATAATGAATTCATACAACTCACGACGAGTAACAGAGTACCTCATTTTTTTTCGATTCGATTATTCGAAGAATTTTAAATAATTTTTTCTCAATTTAAAAATCTAAATTTGTTTATATTTGCTTTTAAACACAGAAAAACCCAAAACAATCATTTATTTTATTTTATCGAAAAAATGAAAAATTTAACAAAATGCCATTTTCAGGCTTTAATATTTGTCCAATTCGGAAAAATTCGGAAAAAGTACAAATAAATACATAAACAAGGTGCAACTAAATAACAAAATATAGATAAATGATAGCGGAACTCGGCGGGACTAATAACATAAAGTACCATTAATTTTCGAAAAAAACACAATTTTTCCTTGATTTTGAGCCGAAAAATACAAAAAATGGAAAAAGATATCAAATAAAGAATTATATTTTTCGAAAGTATAATTTAAAAGCCAAATTATGCAAAAATTTGAAAAGTTTGTTGAGTCTATTTTTTTCAAAATCTTAATTTCTTAAATCAACCTTTTTTTTCAAAATATAGCGTTTTTTTGTTAACTTTGAGTAAAAATTGAAATGCAAAATATTATACTTGAAATTTTTTTTTTCAAAAAATGTTAATAGAGACGATTTGCTTTAAGAAAAAAATAATCTAAGTAGCAAATTTAAAAATTTATTTTTTTTGATTAAATGACCAATTTTTCTCGTTCTAAAAACACTGTGCTTTGGCTGAAAATATTCTAAAAAACTTCAAACCTGATGATAAATTTCATACCGAAAAAAAAGAAATACCAAAATCTGGTAAATTTCCTTTTAATAATATTTAAATATTTAAAAATTCTAAGAAATTTAATTTTAAAGGAGATTTGATCATTTTTGGACACCTGATCCACTAAAAAAAAAGATTATTGTGACGCAATCAGATGTAGAAATAATGGAGGGAAAAAACCTTTTCCGGCCGAGAACCCCGTTATTTTCAAGAGTTACTATCATATGATTGAAAGCGACGGAAGCATTAACAAAAACGTAAAAAAGATGTATAATTTTTAGTTGATAAAGACCTTCCGGTTTTAATTCATTATTTGGATAAAACCAAAGAAGGCAACTTCGAAATAGACAACAAAGTCGCACCCCATGGAAATTTAAAAAATAAAGAAACTGGTTCAAGTTATCAGCGAACGTTACCGTCGGTTATGAAAAACTTAAAGCAAAATATGACAAAAAGGCTCCAAACTTGGTATAAAAAGAAGCATCTAAAATAATAGGTCCAAGAGACTAAAAACAATGCCAAAATATAAGATATGTAAGTGATCAAAAAATTTAAATAATGAGTTTAGTAAACATTTTATTTTATTAAATTAGGCGATAAATAAATTAAAGAGATTTTCATGTGACGAAGTTGCCAACGTACACTTTATGCATATTTCACTAAGCTTTCCAAATCTCATTGTTACCGCACCTGACGTGCGAATAGTAGGCTTTGACGAGGAACTATTAAAAGAAGTAAAGAAAACACTTGGGGCGTTTGATTAAAGTAAAAGGGTCTGTTTTCAATACGATACAACTTTTAACTTAACAGGATATTACGTTTCTGTTTTGGTTTTTATACACCCTATTTTAGTGCTGGCAAATTCCGAGAAATCCCCAACAATTCCAATAGCTTATTTTTTTCACGAAAAAAAATATGAAAAAACTCATAATGAATTTTGGCGTTATGCAAAAGAAGTATAGCCTGATTAGATAATCTCGCTTTTAAAGAAAAGTTTCGAAAAGCAATTAGAGAAAATTTTCCTAATATGCCACTTTTACGTTGCTGGAATCATTTTTGGAAAAGCTTGGAGCGTTGGATACTTGGCAATAAAAATATTCCGTTTCGCGGAAAAATGGATGCGGAATTTCCGTTTTCCGCTTTTTAAAGACAGCCAAATGTCAATGAACATTGATTTTAAAAAAGCAATGTTCAATTTATACAACATGTCTTAAAAAAGGAATAAGTTAACTATTTTAAAAAAAAACATACTGTTTTAATTACATTCGTATTTAAAACATAATTAAATTTCCATTTTTAAAAGAATTTCGTAAAAGCTGAAACTATTTTTAATAATTTATTCACATTTAATTACAAAACACAAATAATGAATTTTTATTATTTTCAAAAACAGTGCTCAATTTTGAATAACATGTCACTAAAATAGAGTGCTCTATTTTAAAGACATGTCAGTAAATTCGGATATTTACGTTAATTATGCCAAATAAATTCAATTTGTTTTCAGTTCGAGCTATGCCTGATCCAGCTTTTAAAAATTGACAATGTTTTGTCAGCTGACAAAGTTCGTGATAAATTTTCGTAATTACGAAGTGATAAGACAGCAGGGGTAGATCAATTGGCAGCTCATGCCCTAAAAATATGTGCCAATGCTCTTGTAGACCCATATGTTTCATCAATCATTAACGAGTCGACTCTTCCAGGAGAGTCGAAGGAAGCCAATGAGTCGCAAATTTTCAAGCATGACACCAAAACAGGAGGAGGGATAGTAGCGTGTTGTAATTGGTGATTTTATATCAGAATGAAACCAGTAACAAGTGAAGTCCCTCAGGGATCCGTACTAAGTCCACTTCTATTTGTCATTTTTATTAATGATTTACCTGAACTCTGTAGTTCTATTTGTAAACATTAGGCAGGCAATACTAAGCTGATGAGAACTAAACATTATTCCGAAGATAGAACAAGGATACAGAAGGATCTCGATTTCTTTTCTCAATGGTCAATAGTTTGGCAGATGAGCTTTAAAAAAGAAAAATCCATTTCTATGCACTTTGGAGCTAATAATAAATGCTACGACTACACAATGGACGGTAATATTCAAAATAAAACGCTTAAAGAAAGGGATTTAAGAATTATCATCACGAGTGATCTCAAGTCGGTCGAGCAGTCAAAACGTGCAGCAGCTTGGGCTACAGTGCAGCTTTTAGAATTAAAAACACGTTTACCCACTTTTCAGAGCCACTTGCAAATCTTCTTTACAAGTCATTCGTAAGACCACATCTAGAACTTGGAACCCTTACCGTCGAACGGACATCGAGATACTTGAGCGTGTCCAGAGAAAATTTTCAAATTCGTTCCTTAATTAAAATCAAAGCCTTACTTGGAAAGAAGAGAAATACTTGGTTAGACGACAATTGAAGATAGACGCACGATCACAATCAAGATCAAGACGATCACGGACACGATCAAGTTGGGTTGATCCATGGCAAACAATTTATTGCTTCCAATGTTTTAGACACACCATTAGGTCGTACAAGACGAGGTTATTTGGCAATTGAACGACAAAATATACTTAATTGTGATGTTCGGCGAAATTTTTTAACTATTAGAACGGTTGAATACTGGAACGCACTTGAATAAAAGACTCGAGAAATTGTGCAAAAATGGTTCTATAAAAAGTACAATATTGTACAAATTTGTACAACCGAATTCCAAACTCTGCAAAAACTCTGCAATTTTATGTAAAATGCACACCATTAAAAAATATCTGATTAAAAAATGCAATAAATTGCAGAGTTTTTGCAGAGCTTGGAATTCGGTTGTACAAAATTTGTACAATATTGTACTTTTTGTTGAACCATTTTTGCACATTTAAAAAATAAACTATAGCGTTTTTATTTTTTGTACTGTAATTTTTGTACTAAAATTTCACATTGCCTAAATTTATTTTGTCTTTGATTATTAATGTCGGAACGAAAAATTTTTGACATAATTAAATAATAGACAAAACAGATTATTAAAATAAATTGCTTTCAAAAATTATAAATAAATTACTTTTTATACTGTAATTTTTATACCAAAATTTCACATTGCCTTGATTAATTTATTTGATTAATTATTTTAAATTTAAAATATTTATTTGAAAATATTGTTAATTTTCAATCAAAGAAATCTAAATTTGAAAAATTTTTAAATTTTTAATTAATCTTCTGACTAAAATTAATATTAAAATGTTTTTTTTAAAGTAAATTAATCATTCTTTAATTAAATAATAAAAACAAAAGTCAAATTTTTAGTATTATATACATTTTGAAGCTGCATATTGAATATTCTGATTTTAAAAAGTCAAATTTTAAAAATAATAAAAGACAAAATTATTAATGGCATTTAAAAAAAAATATTTGGAATATTTCAATTTTTAAAAATTGAAAAATTTAATTTAAGATTAAATGTTAATCTTTTTTTGCTTAAATTTGCAAATATAAATTTTTTCACCCATGGTTTTTTTTAATATCAGATTTAGAAATTAAAATGAGATCAATATCAACCTTTCAGTTTAGTTCATTGGACAAATCATTTTATTTTCGACTTCAGAAAGCTATTAAAAAGCTTCAAGGGAATTATGATACATCAAAAGTAGATTTTCTTATCATTATTTTAAAATTTTTAAATATTTATACTAAAATAGATCTATTCCAGTTCAGCAACTCATTTAATAGTCGATAAAATAATCTGTACAGAAAAAATATTTTGTTTTATTGCTTCCGGAAAATGGATTGTTACCCAGACATATATTAAAAATTGCTTAAAAGAAAGCAAATTTCTAGACGAAACTCTTTTTCACATATCTCTGAAATTTCCTAAATCTAAACTTGCTCAAATATCTTACAAGTAAATTAAATTAAATTTTAATGTCAGATAAATTTATTTAAAAGATGGATGCAAACAATAAATCAAAGTAAACAAAATTATCCTTTTTATGGGTGGGATGTTGCAATAGTTGTTGGCTGTTTTGAGAAAGCTTGTGCCTTATCTAGGTTAATAATATAAATTAATAGGTTTTTTTGTAAATAAAGATTTTTAAAGAATAATACGAGCTGGATGTGGAAATTGTGCATGTCTTGGGAGTACAAATCGTCTTAATCGAAGTTTTTCTTCAAGATTTACATTAGTAATTTACGATAATGAGACAAAATCAAAAGCAATTGAATTTGCTCTAAAATTCAAAATTAAATACTATCCATTCCAATGCATACCTGATTACTTGATTCAGGTAATATCAATCATTTTTTTCTAATTTTAAATAATTGTAAATTAAAAGGGAATTAAGAGTGATGGCCCAATTTTGTCTTTTGAATACTATGAAAATCTAAATATTTTACGTAAGAAAGAAATAACATTTACCATAAAGAGATAGTAAATTGTTTGTACACTGAATCTAATTTTAAAACCGTAGGACAAAAATAAATACTAATTATTGTTAGTTTAACCGTCGATTACAGTTTACAAAAAAATTCTGATATTTACAAAAATCAATTTAATTTTTAATTTTTAGCTAAAATTTTAACCACAAATAGAGAAAATAAAAGAGAAAATAGTTGCAAAAATCATGGGTTATCGATTAAGCATACTGACCAAAATTTGAATAAATTCATGATTTTTCTGTCAAAATGCAACAAAAATTCTAAAGAAACGGTAATTTTTTTTTAAATAATGTGTCAATTTAATCATTGAATCTGATTATAAATTCCAGGCCAAACTAGTGAGACAAAATATTTTTTCTAAAATTTCAGAAGGTGAAAATTTATTGACCAATAATGCTGAATAAGAATTAATTAATTTTTTCTGGACCAACTACCACAATACTTTCTATAAAATCTTTAAGTTCAAATACTATAAAATCTTAATAATTTAAATAAAAATCGTCAAAAACATTGTAAGAAACACTATTTTAATAATATGTTAAAAAGGTAATCTTTAAATACATTGCTTTATCATTTAAAACATCTAATCAAAACATTTTATTCAAAAATTAGGGACTCTTATTGAGAGGGTAAATATTATAGGTAAGAGTTTGATTGAGTCGTCTATTTCGACTTTTTAAATAATAATTAATGTTTTCGGAAAACTAAAAGCTAAGAACTTATTGGATTCAATGAATTTAGGTTTTGAATTAAAGAGTATTCTATAATGATTCAATTTTTTTAATAAATTAATAATTTGAACATAGAAATATTTGGATTCAGCAATCGATGATCATTTCATGAATCTTTGGTCAAACAAAGCATATTTAGAAGCATTTTTCATGCTTTCAATAACTGAGACAGATAAGCTTCCATCACCTGGTTTAATGGCAGAACTTGTTGAGTTTCTACTAGTAAGATCCTACTTTTCTTAGAATATAATTAATAGCATACAATTTATTTTAGACCAATCCGAATGGAATAAAAAAAGAATTAAAATTAAAATCGAATGGATTTCAAACAGCTGATTCAATATACACTTATCTTTATTTCAAAGTATTGTCGTATTTGACTTCGAAAATTTTGAATTTCCCATCTCTAACAAATGAGCGATATAAATATTTCCAAGAAATTTTTCAGAATTTAATTTTAGAGTTAAGAATGTAAATTTACACAATTTAATTTTAATTTTCACAACACAAAATCAGGATTTAATAATTCAAGATCTGAAATAAGGCAAATGGAGAATAGAAATGTTGTTGATATTGTATATTTGATTTGTATTCACGATTTTTTAATGTATTTTTGATTATCAATTTAAAAAAACTTCACTATATAAATTCAATTAAATTTTTTATTTTAAGGATGAATTGTAATGATTCTAATAAACAAAGTTTGATTCATAGTACTAAACTCAATGATTCAAAAATTTTTATTAATTTAATACAGACTGTATTAAATAATAAGAAAGTAAGTTAAAACATTTATTTTTATTTAGTATCGGTTTTGGCCAATTTTATGATCATTCTAACACTTTTTATCAAAAAATATAAAGAAAATTGTTTTTTAATTATTCAAAAAAATAATTTGCCTTTATAATTATGATAATAACTTAATTTTGCTCAATTTTTAAATTGATAAGCCTTGATTAAGTTTGTAAATTATAAAAAACATCACTTTATAATAGCAAAGATTTTTTTTTCCTTTATGAACATGAAAAATTAAACAAAAATTCAAAAAAAAAATCTTTAATATTGAAAAGAATCACTATTATCAGAATAATTGTTAATATTTATGATTTAAGACGATAAGAATTATTTTAGAGAAGTTGAATTAATTTATAGGTTGATCATGCATTTTGTACGACCCGGTATTATTTAAAGATTTTTTATTCATTTATTTCAAAGTATTAAATTTTTTTTAGTCTGTCGATATCGTTTTAATTAAGATTTTAGAAATCTTAGCATTCATTAACAGTTGCTTGGAAAAGTCAAAATTGTATATAAAAATTCAAAAGTGCTTTCAAGAAATATGCTCAAGTGATTTGATGACAGAGAATTCCCTGAGAAATGCATTCATGTCATCTATAAATGAATATAATTGTAACTGAATGAAATATATTGTAAACATAAACATGTTTTTAAATAAAAACTAAATAATTTTGCTAAATAATTTATTATCTCAATTTTGCAAGAAATTAGTTGATTTAATTAATTTTTAAGAAAAAATCAAACGGATCTTTATTAAAATCAAATAAAAAATTGAAGATTTCATTGCATTTGGATGATAGAACAAGCTAACAAATTTAAAATCATATTTGATCAATATTTTCTCTCTGAAATTGAATTGAAGCAACTAAGTTTCCGACAAAAATTCAGACAATAAGCTATTTATTTCAATTTGTTTTTTTAAGCTAGAACGGCTTCTTTGAATTCGAAGTTGACGTCTTTGCCGGTCAATTTTTTATAAATTGATGCGAATGTGTCAACTTTGTGCTCAACGGTTGTTTGTTGAGATTTGTCCAAATGTACTTTTATTAATCTAGAGCCATCTAATTTGATACGGACACGCTTGCCAACAATTTCAGCTGGATAAACCAGATCATTTAAAGCAGCTTCATGTACAGATGTTAAAGTACGGCTTCTTGGTCTTTTTTGCTTTAATGGATTTCTGGATTTTCTATTCGGTTTAGGTAGTATTTTTCTCTTAAAAGATTTATTTCTTTATTTATTAAAAAAAAATAGCACTTATCAATTACTTGAGCAATGATTACAAAATGCTTTCCAGTAAACTTTTTTTCTAATTCTCGAATTAATCTTGGCTGAATTTTTTGAAAACTTTTCAATTGTGGCACTGGCACAAACATAATAATAGCTCTCTTGCCACCAGCAATATCAACTTCTCGAGCGCCAGTGATATGAAGTTCTCTCAATTGAGCTTTAATATCACTTGTTGCTTCTAAGTCTAGCAAGGTTTGAGCTACTTGGGTTTCTAATTCTGAAGGTTTTTGATCACCTGCTTTAACCAACTTAGTTGTAGCTAACATATTAACAAAATTCTAACGACCAGCTTCTAAAATAAAAAAAATAAAATGATATTAAAACAAAAAATATGTACCAAGAATATTAAATTAATAGATTAAAAAGGATATTTTTT
The DNA here is from genome assembly GCA_025491095.1 of Brachionus asplanchnoidis. Classification (NCBI taxonomy): domain Eukaryota; kingdom Metazoa; phylum Rotifera; class Eurotatoria; order Ploima; family Brachionidae; genus Brachionus; species Brachionus asplanchnoidis. The sequence goes on from JAILYF010000015.1 coordinate 3,446,929, forward strand.
CTCAATTTAGAACATCATTTTAAGTATGAATTTATTTTCTTTAATTTAGTATATTCATGAAAAATGAATTTATGCATAATAAAAGCATATACAGAATATTGAGTTTATTTTAAATTTTCTATCATCTTTTGGGATTCTTGCATAGATGCATTACTTATAAATATTCTTTAAAATGCCTCGCTGCAGATATAATTTATTTTCAATTGAAATTTTGTTATAATAAATATGATTTGAAATAATTCCAATTATCGTTTATATGTTTGTCTTGATAATTGCTGGATAAAACTTTAAGTTAGATTTAGATAAGTGTTATTTGTTTCAAAAGAACGTTTATATATATCCATTTTTTAAAGAAATTAAAACAACATGTACTTTGCTAAGAATAGCATCGTTTTATTAAATCTAAATTTTTATAGTTATATCTGATTAATTCTTTTATATGCAATTAAATATTTTTAAATATAATAGAAAATTTACAGATAAAGTTTAAGATACATTGTCGAAAAACCAATCTATTTTGTTTATGTTTGAATTTTCTTACAACTTGATTTTGATTTTAACCGAAAATTATTAAACGATAATTTGAATTTCAAATTAATTTTACAAGGAATTTAGATTTAAATCTGGCAATATCACATGATGCATATTTTGTAACTAGATGTCATTTCATTAAAAATTTCTAATATGGATCGAGCATTTTTTGCTTCAGATTATGGAAAAATATAGTCAAAATAAATGAAAAATTTAAATTCTGATTTGATTCAAATTTACTTATTATCATTTCAAATATTTTATAAATTATTAATTTGTTACGTTAACTACAGTCATGGTCATTCACTTAGTCTTTTCTTGAAAGTTCATGAACGTGATCGTTCATGATTTTTCACGCATTTTCATGATTTTTAAGTCATCTTTTGATAAATTTATAAAAAACATATTTAATTTGATATAAAAATATGGTGAAATAATTTAGAAACATCTTTTAAAGTGTTAAGAACCTTAACTTATTAAAAATTTTCGTAATTCTAAAAACGAAATTTAAAAGCCGGTTATTAAGTAAAACCGGTTAACATATTTTTTTCATAAAATCGGCTTTAATTTTCTAAATTTTAAAGATGACTTTTTTTCTTTCGAGCTTAAACAATTTTTTTTTTTTAAATTTTGCTAATAAAAATTAAAAAAAACTCTCTATTATTTAAAAAAAGGTTTTAATTTTTAAAATTTAAAAAAATCAAGTCTTTTTTGTACAAAAGTTATGTTAAGCGGTTACTTAACAACCCTAAATTCAATGTTCATTTCATCATTAAATTTAATTAATTAATAATTAATTTTAAAAAGTTTCGAGACACTTGGTACCTGATGAACGGCTTCCGTCACGTACTTGTTAAACCCTTTTGCCTGTTTTTTAAAGATATCATAGCTTACTTAATTGTCCAGGCAGTATATTTGGTAGATGAGTTTGATTTTAACTCGAAAGTTTTTTGGTAAAGATGTAAATTAGCTATTTTCCTTTTAACTACTAAATAAAAGCCCATCTAGGAAAATAATCCGAAGCAAAAAAAAAAAATTCAAAAAACGTAAAAGTAAGCTAAGAAGTCTGTAGAAAATAGCGAAAAAGACTTAATGGGAACGTGACGAAACGAGTGACCGAGACAAGATGTTCAACAAATTTAATAGGACCTGGATATATTAAAATTTTTAAAAATTATTAATAATTGAATAAGAAATTTTAAAATTGTATATTTTTTTCATGTAAAACATATAATAAGCATTAGTTAGTTTTTTCATTTTCTATTTTAATTACCATGGGTATTTTTTCTTTCTTTGTTATTTTTCTAGCAAAAAAATTTTTAAATTGCTTGGGAAATAGCATAGCATCTTATTAACTATTGCCAGCGTGAAAAGCATATATTTCTTAACTCAATTTTAAAGTTTTTGATAAAATTTCGGATTGGTCAAAGCAGCAGTGTAAAACAAATACTAGTTAATTTGCATTAAATAATTTCAAATATTTTCACGAACTTTTCCAGCTGTTCCCCATATAGCCATGTCTTATTATTCAACGTTTTTTTCTCGAAGCTTTCACCCGGCTTCCTTTTTTTATTCGAATTATTATTCTAATGTTTTGAAGCATTTAATTAAAAAAAAATCCATGTCGATTGTTTCATCCGATCTTGGTAATGGGTAGCTTTTCTCTTTTGTTTTAACCATTTTCCTCCTCCTCCTTATTCAATTGTCTGAAATCAATGTTTAATCTTATAATATTAAAATTTTAATATTTATAATTTGTTTAAAAAATAATTAAAATAATATATAAACAATTTCTTTTTTTTCCATATTAAAAAGATAGGAAAAAAAATTTACGAATCGCTATGTTAAAGGATTTGCATACGAGATTTGCACTCTTCCCCACTTTTTTTAGATTTAAAAAAAAATAAAATTAACAAAATGTTGTAAATTAGAAAAATTTAAGCTTTTATTAGGCGGTTTACAAATCACATTTAAATTGATAAATTATAAAAAAATAATGGTTAATAAGGAAAATTGTGGGAAAAATATTAAAAATTTGAAAAGAAATTAATTTTAAGTTAAAAAATTGAGTTCAGATTGGGAAAATTTTATCTCTAATTTAAAACTAGAATGCCCGGATGAATTTAACTGAAAGGATATAAAAAAATGATTTTCACTTCAATTTTTTTTAAAATAATTTAAATTTTATAAAACTTTATTGTTTAAATTTATCTTAATAACAAAAAAAATCATTTATAATCAAAAGCCCGGCAGTTCAATTTGACAATTTGATTTAAGCATTTTAAAGAGCTAAATTTTTCCTTAAATTTAAAAGATTATTTAAATTTTTCTGAATTGAAACGAACTTCACAACCCCAGTTAAAATAAATAAATTAAAACATAATCTTTTAGTTATTTATTGCTTCTGTATCAAAATTTTTAATGAAATGCTATAGCGAAGTGCTGCTATTGCAACTCTGGCTATTAAAACCTTTAGAGAGATTAAAATTTTTTTTTAAAATAAACAAATAAATATTTGTGATTAGATGATTGTTAATTATTTCATCCAAATTGAAAAGCAATCTTTAGTATTTTTTTTATTTTTTAAATTTAAAGATTTGGCTTAAAATATTAAAAACGCATTTAATTTGACTAATTTTGACCAAACAATTAATAAAATGATTGTCAGGTTAAATTTACTCAATCGGGGGAAAAATGATAATAATTTTACATTTTGCCCAATCGGGTTCTATTTTAAAAAAAAATCGGGCTTTCTAGTGTTAGAAAAAGGTTTTTAATGAGCAGGAAAATATTCTACAAGAAATAAAAAGAATAGGAGAATCATAAAAAGTTTTAGATCAATATATGTATCTTATCTAAATGCTTATTCTTTTTCATATAAAGTTCATCTTATGCTTTATTTATGAAATATCAAAAAACTTAAAATGCTGATAGGAAAAAAAAATTTTTTTTTGAATTCTGTAAGAAGTACAGTGGTTCTAATAAAAACGTAACGCCAGAGATCTGGCCGTACGGCCAACGGTAACTTTGGCGTCCCAACACGTCCGAGCAGTCCGACCCGTCCCAAACATTCGACCTTACTAGACGGCCATCTTAACCGGCCAACAGGGTCGACCTAGCCGACCTATCCGCCCGACCCGTCCGTCCTAACCAGCCAAGACGGCCGACCTAACTGGCCCATCCGGCCTTGCCGTCCGACCTTTTATTCATTTTAAATTATTTTTCTTAAATAAAAATAATTTTTCTTAATTTTATCTAAAATTTTTGCAAAAAAACAACGCTAATGGCTATATGATATTTACAAAAGCGAGTGCAAATTTTTTAGATAAAATTAAAAAAAAATAATTTTTATTTAAGAAAAATAATTTAAAATGAATAAAAAATAAAAACCGGATGGGCTGGTTAGTTTGGACAGGTGGGCCGCTTAGGTCGGCCGGATTTGCCGGACGGGCCGGCCGGATAGAATTGCTAGGTCTGTTGGATCGGACGGCAAGGCCGGCTAGGACGGACGAGTCGGCCGAGTAGGTCAGCGAGTTTGGCCGTGTTGGCCGGACGGGTCTGCCGGATTGAAAAAATTTGTCTACAAACATCTTACACTTAAATTCTGGCCACTAATTTAAGCGTCTTAAAAGATAACGAATTCGTTTTAAAATATATTATTGAATAAAATAAGAATGAATATAACAAACTACAAATAAAGAATAGGTCACTCCTGTTTAAAGTAAAGTTCTTAATGCAAGATTAAAAGTGAAAATAAATATAAACTAGGAAATAACGAAATACCATTTTCGAGAAATTTGGACTAAAATTGAGAAAGTTATGAAGTTTTTAATTTGGTTGCACACAAACTTTTGAACACAAATAATTTTGCGTAGGAAACAAATTTTTATCGATTTCTAAGAACTATTTTGTTTAGTTTATCACGAGGAACATTTTAGTACCATTTTCGAGAAATTTGGACCAAAATTGAGAAAGTTATGAAGTTTTTAATTTGGTTGCACACAAACTTTTGAACACAAATATTTTAGCGTAGGAACCAAATTTTTTTCGATTTCTAAGAACTATTTTGTTTAGTTTTTCACGAGGAACATTTTGGTACCATTTTTGAGAAAATTGGACCAAAATTGAGAAAGTTATGAAGTTTTTAATTTGGTTGCACACAAACTTTTGAACACAAATAATTTTGCGTAGGAAACAAATTTTTATCGATTTCTAAGAACTATTTTGTTTAGTTTATCACGAGGAACATTTTAGTACCATTTTCGAGAAATTTGGACCAAAATTGAGAAAGTTATGAAGTTTTTAATTTGGTTGCACACAAACTTTTGAACACAAATAATTTTGCGAAGGAAACAAATTTTTATCGATTTCTAAGAACTATTTTGTTTAGTTTATCACGAGGAACATTTTAGTACCATTTTCGAGAAATTTGGACCAAAATTGAGAAAGTTATGAAGTTTTTAATTTGGTTGCACACAAACTTTTGAACACAAATATTTTTGCGTAGAAACCAAATTTTTATCGATTTCTA